>CAVLJG010000007.1:31856042-32216302 GCA_963669975.1 Acanthoscelides obtectus | reverse complement strand
TATCTCTTGTGGTTACGGGAGTCTGGTACACTTTTTCTTTTAGAAATTCCCACACAAAGAAATCTAATGGATTTAGGTCAGGGTATCGTGGACTGGTCCTCCACGGCCGTTCCATCTTTCTGGATAATTTTCGTCCAGCCAGTTTCTAACTAGTCTCGAATAATGAGCTGGACAACCATCAAGCTGGAACCAGGCCAATCTCCTTAAATCTAACATAACATCATCCCACATATTTGCATGTTCAGGCTTTAAAAATCCCAAGAAGGTCGCAGCATTTACCGTTGCAGGCAAAAGGTCGGGTCCAAATAGTCGATTACGGTAGATACCAATCCACACGTTCACACTAAAATCATGCTGAACATTTCTTTCCCAAAATGCATGCGGATTTTCATGCGACCAAATATGTTGATTATGAAAATTTACCACTCTCACGTGAAGCATGACTCATCGGTCCATAAAACGTTACTTAAAAACTCCCTATTATTATCAGTTCTATAAGGAATCCACTGACAAAATGTGATTCTTCGTTCTCCGTCACCTGGCTGTAGTCCTTGCACAGGTTGCAAATGGTAAGGACGTCTATGGTCATTTCTAAGAACACGGTGAACATGGCTTGCTGAAATTCCTAAGGCACCAGACACTCTCCTAACACTTGTGGTCGGATCTCTATCAAACTCACGCAGAATCATACGGGAAAATCTGCGCTGACGAACATTTATGTTTTGATCCCTTTGGAGATTTCCAAAACCATTTTCAATTATTTGGCGATGCACTCTTGCAAATACTGAGCGAGTTGGATGACGTCTGTTTGGAAATCTTCGTGCGTATTCTCTGGCTGCTTCTGCTGCGTTTCCATTTACAAAGCCATACATAAAATGAATATCCGCTAACTCTTGATTGGAGAATAAAAATGGCATTTTTATAAAACTTCCAAAGAAAAACAAGTAAAAGAAACTAAATTTCGTGCATTCACAATTGCAAAAAAACGTTTCAGGTTTCAACAGACAACAAAACTAACTGTCAACTAATTGACGTTTAACCTTATTCTGCTTTCAATTTCAAAAATATTTGCAGGCACAGC
Source organism: Acanthoscelides obtectus (assembly GCA_963669975.1). Lineage (NCBI taxonomy): Eukaryota > Metazoa > Arthropoda > Insecta > Coleoptera > Chrysomelidae > Acanthoscelides > Acanthoscelides obtectus. The sequence continues at coordinate 32,215,221 of CAVLJG010000007.1, read as the reverse complement.
CTACTTCTAAAAATTATCGAGATACTGACTTTTTAACGTTATTTTATCATAGATAATTAAAAATGCATCGAACCTTAAAAATCGAAATATCTCAAAAACGGCTAACTATAACAAAAATTCACAGGAGAGCTTTTTTATGTTGAAAAGTGCGAAGAATCAGTTTTTCATTCAAAAAGCAAAAAAATTGTACTAAGAAAAAAATTTCGGTCATTTTAATAGACTACAGGTACAGTAGAGAGCGCCCTCTAGCGGCTACAGTAAAACTATGCCCATGATTCGTTTTGTCGTACCAAGAAACCCTTTTATACCAATTTTCACTGTTATACATCAAATATTGTTCGAAATATTTAAAAAAAAACTATTTTAGAAAGTAAATTTAAACACCCTGTATTTCGAAAGCCACGCATTTTTCGACCCATGTTTATATAGACTTGCATTAATTTTAATCTTAAAGTTATGCAATAATAAACTGAAACACCCTGTATATATATGGAAACATTAGTTATTCTTTTACTTGAGTGTTCCAAATAGTTTTTACTAGATAATCTCACCATGACGCGACGACGCTGTGATATCCTTGGTAGTTCGCCCAATTTGCTGAATGGCCAACTAAGATTATGATGGGACGTGATCGTGCCCAATTCCGACAAGCTGAGATAAATAGCTTTCTGACAATTCTCAGTCATCCATCAAAATTTGGTCTATACACGAGTATACTGTGACGGTGCTAAGCTATGGAAAACCACAAATAGGCAGTACTGTGGTTCAATTTTTTTCGGACCCTGAAGATAGAACTCAAGGCCACACTTTGTTAGGACTCGGACTCGGTTGGTGCCAATTGCCCTAAAATTTGTTGTACTCCAAAATGCCTCTTATTTTCTCATTTATTCATTGATATCTTGGAGCTTTATCGTAATTCAGGCTACCTTCTAGGTTCGCCCGAATCCCCTACTACACTCCAGCGTCTGCTGAAGAGCAGGAGTGCAAGGAACAATATCGTGCGAAGCCACCGAAGGCCTGCCTTGATCTTCAGTCTTCAGTCGCGAATACAATTCGCGTCAGCGACAATGAAAGTGAACGGTGTTCATAGTGCGCATTAGTGGGCAGTCGGCAGTGCAACATGTGCCGGTGGTGACACCGTTTTGTGCTTATATAGCTTTCGTTTCTTCATTTTGCTATTGGTGAAGATGAAGAGGTAGGTTTCACTCTTCAATATCGCTTTCCTTGACCTTAAATAAACTGGCGCGTTCAGTGGACGTTTCATTATGGTACCGCGAAACAATATTAAAATACATGAGCTTAAAAAGGGTCAGTTGAAAAAGCGTTTTTTCGCCAGTAATCAGAAACTAGAGCGTTCAGGACTGTTTGGTGAGATTCCACAATAAGGTTGATTACGAGAACCTTTCGTATCTCCATTCAGAAATCCAACCTTGAGACTCGTTTTTCCTTCGGTTGTCTGATTAGACTGCATGATTGATTTTTATTTATACTGAATCAGCCGCGAAGACAAAGCCTAAATACTGGAGTATTGCACCTGCTATAAAATAAGCTATAGTTATTTAACTGGTATGAGCTTTGCCCCGACTAGCTCAGTAGAGTTGGGAAAGACATTTCTTACAAATTTTTCTACAAGTCCGGAATAAGGGCACCGGTCAGTGCTTGATGTACATTATATGGATCGATCAAGCATGAGTTTGAAGCAGATTTCAGACTGTCCATCTAGCATACATCTGCATCATGGAGAGAAATTCAGAATAACAAATCGAATGCCGGCATGGATAATGAATCTACGAAAATCAAAAGTTCGCCAATGTTGGGTACATTTCAGCATCGCAATTTTCAATAGGAGTAGGAATCGGCTGCGGAATATCCCATCCATCCACAGCCGATATTCATTCACAATTATTGAGGTTGGCGTATTAATACCCAAACTGGTGGTGCTCGGTTGCGACTTTCTTAACGGTTTCTATATCTCACTAGTATCAGTGACTCTGGGAATGAAAACATCTGACTTAGATAAATTAAGTATCTCTGGGGATAATCGCTCCTGAAGATCAGTTATTACATTGTCTAGAAGGGGACTTACATAGCTCTCCGAAGATACTTTTCCTGCGACTGAGCAGGAGGTACCTTGTTTGCCGTGATACAATTCTTGGGGATCTAATAAGAACGGCTACTTCCTTAGTAGTTTACGAAATGATAGATGAAGAGAGCGAGATATGAACTCTCTTACAGTTAGATAACTGTAATGCTTACTACATACCATCTCCTTTCAATGAAATCAGAGCGCTGTTCTATGATTTTGTCATCAAAAAGTATTTTTATCAAATTTGCTCACAGGGCTAAAGGCGCACGAGAGTAGGTTTTTTTCTTATATTCCTGTTCGAACGTCTAAAGTCTCTAAAGTTTTCATTACTTTAATTACAGAACATATGAAGCTTATTTTGCAATAATGCACTAACGGCCATGCTATGCTACAAATCCAAAGAACGCAGAATCACTAAATTGCGTAAAGCTGAACGTATATGCAACCAGACTTACGCAACCCTCTCATTTTCATTCCGTCATCAATGCGCTTACAAATTGATCAGGGTTGCCAGGTGTGGTGATTTTTTTCAAAATCCGGTGATTTTTTATCCGTTTGTACTATTACATATTTGCAAGAAATATGTTTTACTAAATTTGTCAAAAAGGTTCTAAAGTCATAAATATTAGTAGTCATTGTAGATTTGCCCAGGTGGGTCATGACCCCCATGAACCTCTCCCCTTCTGGATTCGCTCAAAATACTCTTCGTGGTCTAGTAGGGGAAGGTTTTACCTTTGACTCAGGTACTTGGAAATCTCAAAAATTGTAATATTTTACGGAGTTTTTAAGCATTGAAGGTTTGTTAGAGGTTTTCAGACATTGAAGTCCTCAACTGATCACTTTGGAGTAAGTAATTACAACTGAAAAATAAATTTCCCATGTGTTTTCTTTAATTTTTCTTCTAAATCTACAAACTACATTAAACAGCATCAAGTATGGTTAAGTATTTTATCAAATTTTAGTATCACCAGGTAGATATTCACTGAGATTCAAATAGGTGGTATAAGGTATGAGTGATGTATTTTCAAAATATCTAAAGTTCTTTTGTTGACCTACCAACACCACGCATGCATTTATGAGCATTTATTGGTTCATCTTGATCATAGTTCATGGCACCAAAGCTGCCGATCATCTCTTATCTATACCTTTGCGAGCAGTATTTCCAATTTGTAAATGCATTTAGCTTTAAAAGAAAATAGTGTGTTATGGGCGAAAATGGCCCTTATCAACCCACCTCCTTTGAACAAACAAGTGAAGTTACAGACTAAAACAAATAAAAATATGATCAGGGATCTATTGCTATAGGCTTATATGCTTTCAGTAAAACTAATAGAGATATCGTATGTGACCAATTTATGTCAAAACTGTTCAAGTAGAGTGGTGAGTGAGGATTATGTACTGATGAACAACCACGACTCCGTTTTAGAATTATTCAAGATTTAAATTCGAAATTCAACTGGAATATTAATGTATAACTTGGCAGCCGGATAAGAGAAACTCTTTTTGTGAAGAGACGTAAAGTGGTTAGATATAAGTTATAATTGCCGATTTCTGTTAGCCAAGTCATTGACGTATCCAAATTTGTTAAAAGAGGTTCTGGTTTCTTATTCACTAAAATTTTATGAACCAAACATAAACTTTGGTATTTTCTGAGATTTTCAATGTTCATTTTAAGGTTCACTTTGTAACGACAAGAATTTTGTAGCCGTTATAACGTGTCGTTGTATTGCTGATTAATCTGTCGATGTTTATGACTTACTAACATCAGCCCCGAAACGACTATGACAAATCTTAGGAAGGAAGTATGCCACCAATCTAAAACGTTTCTGGGAGTGCATAGAATAGAACTAGATGAACATACTTCACAAATATGTGACATAAAAGCGATGATACGAGGGATGTCTTTTCAGTTTTGCATATGGAAATAAAACAACACGGTAGGTAGTTTTAAATGACTTTATTGTCTTTAGAAGTATTCTCCACGAAGATTAATACACATCTGCATGCGCTCGAACCAATTTTCGAAGCACTTATTCCACTCGTTTGCTGGCAGATATAAAACGGCATTTTTGAATGCGTCAACTGCTTCTTCTGGTGACTAGAACCTTTGACCACGCAGTCTGTTTTTAATTTTCGGGAAAGTAAAGAAATCGTTAGGGCTTAGATCGGAACTATATGAAGGATGGTCCAATAATTCCACGTTTTCTTCCGTTAAATACTGCCTTGTTTTTTGGGCTCTGTGCGAGCTTGCATTGTCTTGGTGGAGGATGATTCTTCTTTCGGGGTTGATTTTTCGAAACTCGGTGATGACTTTTGGCATACAAATAGTGGTATACCAATCCGCAGTAACAGTTTTTTGCTCATTAAGAGGAATTGTTGCAATATGATCCGCTTTTGACACAAATGTTGACCTTTTCCGAAACACTTCGAGAACGGATGACTTTTGTTGGCTTTTCTTCACCTTGGAACACCCAAACAGCCGACTGTCGTTTATTTTCTGGTTCATAACAGTAAATCCACGATTCATCACCACTAACAATACTGTACACATTTTTTGAGTTTCCCGAATTGAAACGGTCAAGCGTTTTTTGACACCAATTAACCCTGGCTGCTTTCTGCTCTTCAGTCAACAGGAGAAACTAATTTTCTTACTCCTAATTCTTCATATAAAATTGTTTGAATTGAGGTCTTTGAGATCTTCAAGGACGCCTCAATCTCGCGATATGTCACATGTCTATCTTCAATGATGAGTTTGCGCACAGCATCGACGTTTTCCTGGGTAACTGCCGTTTTTGGTGCACCCACCCTGGGATCGTCGCTAAGACTCACCCGTCCACGTTTGAATTCTCCATACCAATGGGAAATTGTCGACTGATGTGGCGCTTCGTTGCCGAAAACAGACAGTAACTCAGCAAGGCATTCTTGTTGCGATAATTGTCTCTGAAAGTTGTGATAAATTATGGCGCGAAAATGTTCTCGGTTGAGTACCATTTTTCTAAGGACTTGGTGACACTTAAAAATTCACTGTAGTGAGAACACTGCACGTATCGTTGTGAAACTTTGAATTTAAGTTTACTAGTGTGAGGTTAAGATTCAGTACTGACATTCGATCCGCGCGGCCTACTAAGTTTCTGTATGCAAAACTTAAAAGACATCTCTCGTACTTTAATATTTTTATATATGATTTCTTCGTTACCCTGATGGTCACAGGCCTACGAGCCCTGACACAAAATCGTTCGGACATTACCTAATTTTATCTTAAGGAATATTTATTTTCTTAAGGTTACAAAATATTTTTTTTCCTTTATAAGACATTGAAATATATTGTTTGGAAATCATATTAACAAAATTATTATCTATAATATGATATTAAACTATAAAACTAAACTAATATTGATAACAACGCAATATTAGGAGCTAAAGGTTTTTGTGTTCAGGACAGGCAAACAATTTGTATCAGATTATGTAAGCGAATATAATGAATAATTATGTATCCTCCAAAATTGTAAACAAGGAAGACAAAATAATTACAAAGTCGTGAAGACGGAATTCATTTTGTTTGCCAAAGTTACGTATTTGGCCCACTTTCTCCCCAATCCTTCTGATTGCTAAATTATATGCGACTGTAATTGAGTTAGAAGAATGGTACAAGTACAATAATTAATGAGGCACTTCAAGCTAGCTTCCTTCATTTTACGCTGAAATAGTAGGGTTTGAGTATCTTTCTCTGATTCCCTTGTAATTTGACATGTGGTATCTGCAAGTAAGACATGTGCTTAAAGTACCTTCGCATCTTTGTAGCGACGTACAAAATACCCTTCATCTATGGCTAGGAAGAATTTGGAAGACTGACCAAAATGAAGAACGGAGTAGGAAAGTGACGTCACCATTTTTGAAACAGGTAATATCTCTTGAGAAATACAGGATGTTGATAGATGAAGATACTTACCAAACTTCAGAACTTCGGATTCAGAATGTAGAATGAAAAGCTCATAATAAGTATAGGCCCGGGGCAATGCTTCGCTTTTAAGATACTATAGAGAGGGTCAAGCTTTTCTTAAAAATCGAGATACCCCTTTAAGCGTTTCTGTTATTTTTTCAAATTCTTTGATACAGACGTACCATCGATAATCTAGATTAACTCGTATAAGAAAAATACGTCTATATATCTCAAATCCCCAAAGGGGAAAGTTTGACGTATTTAAATACGGCATTGCGCGGCATGTTTCTTAGTGATGTGCTAATACGGCAGGAAGATTATATGAACAAATGTCCGCAATGGATTTTAGCTACATGGTATTGAATTTTTAGGGGAAAATGTTTTTGACACATTTTAGTGTAAAAGGCCATACTATTGAGCATCCAGTGGCGTCCCTACAAAAAAGTGTTTTGTAATATTTTTTACAATAAAATTAGTATGCCACTGATATGTTTTCTAGTTGGCTCTAGTAAAATGTCCAGGCGGTAACTGCAGATAATCACAATGAAAAACATCAGTGGCGTACCAAGATATCACATGATATTTATGTTCGGAAGGACGCCACTGGTGGTTTACTAGAAGAACTTTGCTCTTATAATATGCCAAAATTAAAAATAATAAAGTACTTCCATGATAAAAAATTAAAAAGAATTTTTTTTGAAAAGCACACCGTTTATAAAAAACAAGACATCGCGGAAATATACTAAGTGACATATAAATCCGAACACCCAGTTTAAATGGTTTTATTTTAATAAAATTTTGTATAAGTACTTAATGAAGCATAATAAGTAAATGATAAAAAATTCAAAATGATTGCACTGCTTTAAAGCCCTTTGACCTTTAATAATGTGTGGATGCACCCTGGTGTGCTACGCATTCTCCAACGCGCCTAGGCATGCTTCTGATCAGGTGGTCAATGTCCTCCTGTGGTATCTCATTCCAGGCAACCACCAACTCCTCTCGAAGTGCTTCTAGAGTCTGAGGAGGACGTTGCAAATTGAGCAATCTCCTACCCATCATATCCCACACGTGCTCTATTGGGGATAAGTCGGGAGATCTTGGTGGCCATAGTAACAATGTGACATCATTATGTTGAAGGAAGTCTATTGTGACTCTTGCAACATGTGGTCGGGCATTATCTTGTTGGAAAGTTGTATCTGCCAGGGTGTCAAGATAGGGTAAAAGATGGGGTTCTAGAACTTCGTGGATATAACGCTGCGCGTTCATGTTACCTCTGATGAAGATTAAAGGTGACCTGGAACCATAAGCTATAGCACCCCAAACCATAACTCCAACAGTGTGATGAACATGTCTTTCAACAGAAAACTGTGGATTCCTCTTTTCACCATGTCGCCTTCTAACCCGGGCACGACCATCATGCATGCCTAAACAAAATCGAGACTCGTCACTAAAGACAATACTGTTCCATTCCTGATCCCAGAGTGACCGCTGTCTGCACCACTCAAGGCGATTACGTCGGTGTTCTCGAGTTAAAGGGAGGACCCAGTGTGGCCGGTATGAAAACAAGCCAAAACTTCTCATTCGTTGGTAAACACTTCGCATGCCAATAGGTCTTCCGTGTTCTGCAAACCATTCATTTGCAATGGACCTGGTAGTGGAGAAACGGTCCCTTAAGGCCAATAATCTTAGGCGGCGATCTTCACGGTCTGTTGTTCTACGGCGGCCAGTGCCCCTTGCTCTTTGCGTACGGCCTTCTCGAAGCCATGCCTGACAACACCTAACCACAGTGTCTACACTTCTTTGCACTATAACTGCAATTGCCCGAAAAGAAAGTCCAGCTTCCCGGCCCCTATCAAACTCACTAAGTTGACGAAATCGTACAGGTCTCCGTACTCTAGGAATCGTAACCGATCGTAAAGGATGTCAAGAACCAAAATCCGCCAACGTTGATTCTTTACTGCGGCTGAAATATTCATTTTTAGAGCGTTAGTGAATTAAAAAGAAGCAGTATAAAAACCGGAATGTCCAACTGATAAGGCTGAAAATTTTTTCACTTGTTATTTACAGTAAGATAAATACATTCACCAACTTTTATTAAAATAAAACCATTTAAACTGGGTGTTCGGATTTATATGTCACTTAGTATATGTTACAAGCTTTTCTTCATGAAATTGCCAGAGAAATAATTTCTTGAAATATAAGCACATCACGGAACAGCTTGTAGAGAAGTATCGCGACTTTGGTTTTCATAAATCATTTTTCTAAAGCGTTTTTAGTTAAATTTTCGACCTTCTAAAGTTCGAGAAATATTTGTTAGCTCTGCTAAAGTGATATTACGAGTTTTCCAAAAAAAAACTCATTTCCAAGAAAGTATAAGACCTAGACTTATATGAACTTATATTCTTAGATTCAACCGAGGAATCACCCCTTGAAGTTTTTCTGAGTGCTGTATTAACAACCGGTATATTCCTCAGAGAGTTAGTTAGTAGTTAGTTTTAAAAATGCATTCAAGCTAATTTTTTAAAACAAATGTATGCTATTATTCAATAGTAAAACAGTACTGGCTAAAGATGAAAAGGGGTTAGAAATATTCTGAAAAACTTTTGCCACAATGACTGATTTTTTAGAGCTTACTGGCGCTTGGACCATTTCTCTTGACTGTGGGCTTAGGCATGACATCTGGATATTCGGCAATATTACTTCCTCAATTGGAACACGAACAACATGAATTCAACAGCACTATCACTATTGATGCAGAGCAAGCTTCTTGGATAGGTAAGAATGTCTTCACTCATTCTTTCAGATAGATTTATACAGTTGTGACTATGAATCTAATTTTAAAACCTAAGGTCGATCAGACAAATTTTTTATATTTTAACATGTGTGAAGAAAACTATGTCTAGGCCTTGGTCTCCTTCAACAACAGAGGATGCAATACTGTATAAGCCTTTTTATTGTGCTGGGATTACCTGTTAAGACTTTCCCGTTTTAAATGACAAAATACGGAATCATTTTAGGGTACTCTCATCTTGAGCTAAAAGTGTTTATATTGCAAAAAGGGCGCTTAGAAATTTCGTATTCGTATGAGAGAAACATGTGGTTCAAAGAACTGCGCATTCTAACTGTGTCATCTATCTATCCGATTGAAGCAATTTTACATGCCAGAAGAAATTTTATGAAAAACTCTGATCAACATAATTATGGAACAAGAAAGAAACATCCGGTTGTTGCTCTTCGTAATTTAGGTTTATACCTATACAGGGTGTTCCTTAATGATCTGCGAATATTTAAGGGTGTGAATCTACATGAAAAATTAATGTTAGTTTGCTTTATAAACAATGGTCCAAAAATATTTCCTTACAAAAAATCGGGGTGTTGAAGTTTTAGGAAAAAAATGGAAGGAAATTAATTAATATTTTCAGAACCGCTTCAGATATTTCACTGATATTTAGTACGTAGTGAAAGTTAATAAAGTTGCATATTTTTCAATGCGAAATTAATTTTTAGCTTTAACAGTGGCGTGCGTACGGGTATTGACTTCGATATCTTTTTAAGAAAAAAATGATACGCCAATGGTTTTTTGACAAATGAAAATTATTTTTGAATTCCCCGTTCAATTTAAAATAAATGATCTCTAAATTATTAATAATTTAATTAGAAAAATTAAACACATTAGAGGTAATGAATAACACCAACTCACAACATAAACATAACATTGAAAGCAACGAAATGATTACAAAAATTATTGAAAATTGCCCCCTTCACTAAGTATGCATGCTTCCGCCCTCCTTCTCGTGGAATTGCGCACTCGTTGAAATATCCCTCGAGTGTTTTTTATTCTATCACAAGCTGCAACTATTCTTTCTCTTAATTCCTCTACAGTGTTAATGGAACTTGTGCACACTAGTGTCTGAAGATAGCCCAACAAAAATAAATCTAAACTGTTGAGGTCTGGGGACGTTGGTGGCCATTCTTGGTGCCCACCGCGGCCAATCCAACGATTTGGATAAACAGTTTGTAAATAATTACGAACCGCTACACTGAAATGCGCTGGTGCACCATCATGCATGTACCACATATTGTTTCTTATTACTTACGGGACATCATCAAGTAACAAAGGCAACTGTTGTTGAAGAAAATTGATGTAAGTCTGTCCGTCAAGTCGACCCGGCAAGAAGAATGGGCCAATAAAGCGGTTGCTAATGATTCCTGCCCATACGTTAACCGAAAACTGATGTTGGAAATGGATTTCGGTTACGGCATAGGGCTGTTCTTCTGCCCACAAATGATTATTGTGTAAATTCAAAATGGCATTTCGAGAAAAATTAGCTTCGTTTGTGAACAGAATCATTGGTTCAAATTGCGGATTTTGTGTAATTTTTTGAAGACACCACTGACAAAAGGTCACACGCCTTGGAAAATCAATGGGAAGTAATGTCTGTACTCTTAAAATATGGTAAAGATATAACAAAAAATCCACTAAAATTCTCCAATTTGATGGCAAATATTTAACTGTCTAGCGATCTTCTTCGTACTCGTTTCAGGATGTTCTTCGATTTCGTGCAGCACTGCTTCCTCAATTGGGTATTCTCACACTTAGAGGTCTGTGTGTGGATCAATAATGATGTTTTTAATACATTTGTGTTATTGACTTTGTCTAAGTCTCTTGGAACACTACATTATGTGTGTACGTATTTATTTGACGTTCGTACTTTTTTAATTTCTCAAAATATCTTTTCAGCATCCATGGCAGCACTTCCAATGGCTATAGGATCAATGCTGGGAGGAGTTCTCTTGGAGAAATTTGGAAGGCGGGGCACCCATTTACTTACTTGTTTTCCTACAGCTCAAGGATGGCTCTTGATATACGTAGCTGTCAACACTAAGATGATCTTGGTCGGAAGATTCCTAACAGGTAATCTAAATAAGTGGTGTAAAATGCGAGAGGTTTGGCCAGATGTTTTATTAACACGTTGTATTTATCAATCGGAAACTTACATTTAGAAATTCTTTTCGATTTTAGGTTTTTGTGCTGGTATTCTTGGAACCGCTACCGGAGTATACTTAGGAGAAACCGCAGAGCCAAAACACAGAGGTTTCTTTCTAGCCGGAATATCTTTCGCGATATCTTTCGGTGAGTAAACATCCTCAGTACATAGTTTTGTTCTTTATGCTATCTTTCATGATGCCCCTGGGTATCGAGTCTGTTAAAGCTACTAAAGGGTCTCGTTCGTGTTATAAAATCGGCTGATATTATCGTTTCTGCATTCTGAGTATGCCAAGAATGTGGCACGATTTGCAAAGGGGAAACCATCCACATTTTTACTTCCCACGCCCACCGCGTAATCGCGAAAAATTCCGAAAACGAGATATATTTTTTAGATGTTATATGACATGTACTTCACGAAAAACCATGTCACTCATTTACGTCGGTCTGTATATCGCTCTGTCCGCTAATCATTGGCCCGTCTGTAACTTGGATTTGGATGAAACTTTCACACAAGGTTACTGCTGTGCCAAGAACGAAAAAGCTTTGTACTTTTTGAACAGGGGTTGAGTGGCGGTGGAGCTAAGTGACAAATAACAAAAGAAAAATAGAAATAGCTCAAAATACGTTTTTTGACGTTTCAGAGACTACTGATCATTTTTAGATAAAAATTTATAGCGATTACAAATTGCGGGTTGCAAGAGGTGTGTAAGAATCTCGAGTTTCTGATGTTAGGATGCATCCATTATCCTGTGGTTTTTATGTTCCGTGGACTCTATTGTCTGGCCAGATCAAAACCACATATATAACCGAGAATAAGTGTCAATATTGCACAAACATGATAACAATTACAGAAGAAAGAAATCAGCGTATATAAAATTAATCGACAATTGTCTTTCTAGTTCTGTGGATTGTGACCCAATTTGCTTGAGTATTATTGGAAGAAAGATCAAAATGATATTCTCCAAACCGACTGATGGATCATGATTTTCTTTGCTCCCAGGTTTTTTGTTATGATTTGTTTTTTGAACTCAAATTTCCCGATGCTTTACTTCGCCATCTCAAGGGCAAACTGCTGTTGTCTTATACGGGTTTGATTTCCTTACAAGTCAAACATGATGATTACCTGTAGATGCCGAAGTACCGTATTTTGCATTTCAGTTCCATAAACAATGCACATTCAGAATTTGTAGTCGAAGATTGTATCACAATTCCGTGGTGCCAGGGAAGAAGGGGATAAGTCTATTTTTTAGAATTATCCGTGATTCGACATAAAGTTTAAGTATTGTTCTGAAATCGGGTACCTATATACAGCCTTGAAATTTTAGAGGTAGGTTAGAAAGAAATAACTCCTTTTATACGTCTGGACGCAATTACACAAAATGTTAATTTAAGAAAAAAAAATGGACATCCCATTTTGAACAAATTTTGACCTATCCCCTTTTTCCCTGGTACCACGGAATTATCCCGTGTTCTGCGAGAATAATTAGGTGGATTTTCGCGCTTGCAGGGGGCTTTTGGTGTTTTCGGAACGATGGACGAGGGTGACGTGTCTGGTACATTAGAAACGACATATAACATCTTACTCGCTTGTTTCTTTGTGGGAGCTGGACGTCCTTTTGGGAGCGGGAATGCCTAACCAACGTGGTCCTGGGCATTGCAGGTTTTGCGCGGTGCCATCTTAAAATTGCAATTATGGTTTCATGAAATGGTGGCCGAAAAGTTGTCCAATCAGCTAAAAATCTGTGGTATTGAATCAGCCAGACAATGGAGTCCTACTCTCTGATGATGTATCATTTATTGGAAATAAATGTTTTTTGAACTTTTAAAAAAATTTGACGCCTTACATTTGGGATTATCTTCGTATCTTGTTTGAGCATCCGAAATAAACAATTTCTTACTCTCACCTATATAAAAGTGTCACCGTTTTTGAGATATCGAATTTTTTTGTAAATTCTAGAAAAACGAACCTTTTCATCTGTGGTCTTTGGCTGCAATACTTCTAGATAGTTGCTTTATCATACACAAATGCAATGTAGTTAAACGATATTAAGGAGCCATGATCAAATAAGGATTATTTTGGGATTTATAACCTTCTGATATTTTTTTCTCAACTTTGACCATCTGTGGTGAAACAAAAATGTACTGGCCTATAACTGCAATATATTGAATAATGTTAGCTGCTTTTGTAAGTGTAACACACTACAATGTAGTTATTGGATTTATTTTTACCGATCAGTGACATGCTAAATAGTACAAAAATAAATTATTATTACCTGCTCCTGATATGATTTTATGAAAGTTGAGGAGAAAATATCAAAAGGTTATAAATCCCAAAACAGTCCTTATCTTATCATGGTTCCTTAATATCTTTTAACTACGAGTACATTGCATTTGTATACTAAGTGACATATAAATCCGAACACCCAGTTTAAATGGTTTTGTTTTAATAAAATTTTGTATAAGTACTTAATGAAGCATAATAAGTAAATGATAAAAAATTCAAAATGATTGCACTGCTTTAAAGCCCTTTGACCTTTAATAATGTGTGGATGCACCCTGATGTGCTACGCATTCTCCAACGCGCCTAGGCATGCTTCTGATCAGGTGGTCAATGTCCTCCTGTGGTATCCCATTCCAGGCAACCACCAACTCCTCTTGAAGTGCTTCTAGAGTCTGAGGAGGGCGTTGCAAATTGAGCAATCTCCTACCCATCATATCCCACACGTGCTCAATTGGGGATAAGTTGGGAGATCTTGGTGGCCATGGTAACAATGTGACATCATTATGTTGAAAGAAGTCTATTGTGACTCTTGCAACATGTGGTCGGGCATTATCTTGTTGGAAAGTTGGATCTGCCAGGGTGTCAAGATAGGGTAAAAGATGGGGTTCTAGAACTTCGTGGATATAACGCTGTGCGTTCATGTTACCTCTGATGAAGATTAAAGGTGACCTGGCTATAGCACCCCAAACCATAACTTCAACAGTGTGATGAGCATGTCTTTCAACAAAAAACTGTGGATTCCTCCTTTCACCACGTCGCCTTCTAACCCTGGCACGACCATCGTGCATGCCTAAACAAAATCGAGACTCGTCACTAAAGACAATACTGTTCCATTCCTGATCCCAGAGTGACCGTTGTCTGCACCACTCAAGGCGATTACGTCGGTGTTCTCGAGTTAAAGGGAGGACCCAGTGTGGCCGGTATGAAAACAAGCCAACTTCTCATTCGTCGGTAAACACTTCGCATGCCAATAGGTCTTCCGTGTTCTGCAAACCATTCATTTGCAATGGACCTGGTAGTGGAGAAACGGTCCCTTAAGGCCAATAATCTTAGGCGGCCATCTTCACGGTCTGTTGTTCTACGGCGGCGTCCAGTGCCCCTTGCTCTTTGTGTACGGCCTTCTCGAAGCCATGCCTGACAACACCTAACCACAGTGTCTACACTTCTTTGCACTCTAACTGCAATTGCCCGAAAAGAAAGTCCAGCTTCCCGAAGTCCCACTATACGGCCCCTATAAAAACTCACTAAGTTGACGAAATCGTACAGGTCTCCGTACTCAAGGCATTTTTAGAGCGTTAGTGAATTAAAAAAAAAACAGTATAAAAACCGGAATGTCCAACTGATAAGGCTGAAAATTTTTTTACTTGTTATTTACAGTAGGATAAATACATTCACCAACTTTTATTAAAATAAAACCATTTAAACTGGGTGTTCAGATTTATATGTCACTTAGTATATGATAAAGCAACTATCTAGAGTATTTTAAAGAAAAAATAAACAAAGTATAACCTTATTACATGCAGCTAAAGACCACAAACGAAAAGTTTCGTTTTCTTAAAATTTAAGAAAAAATTCAATATCTCAAAAACAGTGACACTTTTATATAGGTAAGTTTTTATTTGGGAGGTCAGTGAAAAACCTACTTTCTCTTCAAGTTTGTCGTGGTACTTACTGGACGCCCTGCATGTACTTCTAACAAAACTAGAATGTGTCTTTCAGGTTTGTTCCTAGTACATCTACTGGGTACATATCTACACTGGCAAATGACTGCTCTTCTATCCGCCCTGATATCTCTCACAAGTTTCATGCTCCTGCTATTTGTACCAGAATCACCGAGTTGGTTGGCGAAGAAGAACAGGCAAGAAAAAGCCAAGCATGCTTTCCATTGGTGCAGGGGGTACTCAGACGACGCGGTAAAAGAACTCAACATCATGTTGCAGCGGCAAGAGGCAGAAAAGGATATTAAGATCAGTTTCAAGGAGCTAGCTGTACCTGAATTTTGGAAACCTTTGGTTATAATAATAGTATACATTGTAGCAAATCAATGGGTAGGAGTGAATGCCATAACTTTCTATACAGTCGCAATAATGAAGGATACTATAGGGGATGGTCTGGATGAATATCTTGCTATGTTACTGGTAGATGCTGTGAGAGTCATAATGTCAGTCATTGCTTGTATTCTATTAAGAAACTGCACCAGAAGATCCTTAGCACTTATAAGTGGTGTAGGAACATTCGTATCTCTATTCACATTGAGTTTCTTTACATTTTTCTCAAAAATGTACCCTGAGTTCTCCTTGAACTGGGTTCCAGTACTCTGTCTCTTCCTCTACATTGCAACAATCTCTATAGGTTTCGTTCCTTTGCCATGGGCTCTAATCGGTGAGCTCTTTCCGCTTAAATTTAGAAGTACTGGTAGTAGCATTTGTTCTTTCATGGCTTTCACAGCATTCTTTTCTGTCGTGAAAACCAGTCCAGGAATGTTCAGGTCGATTGGGAGTAGCGGAACTTTCTTGGTGTATGGTATCGTAGCGCTTTTAGGTACGATTTTCGTAGCGTTGTTTTTACCAGAGACTAGAGGGAAGCCGTTGCATGAAATTGAAGATGGGTTTAAAACGAAGAAAGTAAGTGATAATAGTGATAGTAATAATAATGGAACGGTTACATAAGTGAGGTATTGTTTGTATTTTGATTAATAAATATTTGTTTTTAAGTACCCATTGTTGTTTACAGGGAGGTCATGTTTTCGTTAACGTATACATACAATACTTGAAAAACCCCGCAGTTTTCTTATTGAAAATAGCTTTAGGCTAAATCAGTTGAATTTTTTTTCAACATTACAATCAAAAGACTCAATGGGCCCAACCCCAGAAGACCCTCCCCGAACCTCCGTGGAGGTTTAAGTATACAAAAAACTAAAAAAAGTAGTGGTCGTATAGTTGTTCTTAAGTCATCGAATAAGGACGAATCCCAGTGACAATACGCCAAAATGACGTCATTATTCTGTCACTTTTGGTCGGAAACGTAATTGACGTCATTTTTATGGCCACAAACTGACTTCCTGTCATTTTCACGTCAGTCAGTACTTATCTACACCTACACTTACGTACAAAGAAAATATAGAATTTCTATGAACAGTAATGTAAACTATATATCCAAATACTAATAACTACTTTATTGTTATTTAAAAAAAAGTGTCAGGAACTCTTCGATAAAAAATATCTTGTTAATATGACTTTTCTGATGATAATATTCTATGTTCAGATATTTCAAATTGCCATTTTACATTATGTTTTATTCCCGTAATTAACAAACTATAAATAATAACAAATATATAACAATAAACAAGTTTTACTAAAATATTTGTAATGAAACATGCTACAACTTTTGGAAGAGTATATCATTTAGCCGATCATCATCGAATAAACACGATTGTGTTTTTAAACACGCTTTTATAAGCTTGGCATGTATGTATGTACGTATGTAACCAAACCTTTGAGCATAATTTTAATAATAATAATAAATATCTTTATTAGTAACACAACAATAGGGCGAAGTTTAGCCAGTTGGCTACTCTTACGCCCAACCCTATTGTGTGAGAAAATATGTATACAATTCAAAGTCACATACATGCAACCTAAAAATAAATACATCGATCTGGCTTTCAAGTAAGAGAGCTAATAATAAAGGAAAAAATACAATCAATTATTGATAAATCCGTGCTATATCGGTTTATCAAAAAGGAACCAGTCAAGAACCAATACTGAACGGATGATAACACAAAAAAAAACATAAAGATAATAACAACTAATCACGATACATCTAACAGCTAATTTTTAACCAACTTCGTGAATGTTACTACACTTTTGCTTCTCCAGGCAAAGTTGTATAACCTCACAGCATTGAAAGTGAAACATTTTTGAAACAATGCGGTGTAGTGCAAAGGCATTGTCCAATTATTATTGTGCCTCAAATCTCTAAGATTAATGATTCCTCTAGTTACCAATTTACTATAGAGGTAGATGGGCTTAGTGCACAATATCGTATGCACAAATACCTTAAGACTATATTCAAATTTTTGACCCATTTCTAGCCATTTCAACTCCTTGATCTTAGAGGAGACATGAGACATGACTATATTTTCGAAGACCATACATAAACCTACAGCAGTCGAGTCAAGACAAGGATAGTATAAGATTAAAGCGTAGTTGAGGTTGGACATTATCAAACTTTCAACTAACTTGTTACGCGTTTTGAAGTTCAAAATGAATCTATTAGCATACAGCAGTTTTAATTTGATGTAGGTGGACTTCGATAGATGACACACATGTTTGTATAATCTTAAACTAGAGTCAAAGATGACAGCAAGATTTTTTGCTTGTTCCACAATAGGAATGAGCTCTTTTTTGATGCTCAATGCAATTCTGTCCCTTACTCTATTATGCAAATGTTTAGGATAATTTTCACCATATTCCAGAAGCTTGATTAATTTGAAACTTCGCACACGTATCAAGGTCCGATGAGAATGCAATAATTTGATAACAGTTACAATCGTTCTATTGGCAACTTTACTATCTATGAGAGGAGAGCTATGAAAATGTAGTATAATGCACCCCATCCTTTTTCTCTCAATTTAATTATTGTTAATAACTTAGATTTCATTATAACTATATTTTGAGGTCATTAATTATTTCGACCATCTACTACTGTAATATAAACTCTTTGTAATTAAATTAAACAGTTATTGGCCACTTATTTGATATCGGTGTAAAACTTCTAAAATTTCATTTGAAATTATATTACAAACGTTCTTTGTTTTATATTTGATTTTTAATGAAATATTTTTATTTTACGTTCTTTAAGTTAAATGACTTAGAGTACATTAAAACTTGAAATAAACTAATGATGATTGACTCTGCAATAAAAAAATATTTTATGAATTACATGAACAAACAAAACAAAGATTTATTTGTTACTTTTATCCAGTAAATAAAGGAATCATAACGCATAATATGTCAACATCTCCTGGCGATTCCTATGACAAAACGAAATTCATAAATAGAGCAGGCAGTGATACAACTGCCCCTAGTTATAGGAATATTAAGCCTTCGCACGTGACGTAACTTGAATGGGGGCTGAGGGGTGTTTTAATATCAGAGCTAATTTGCCATGGCCAGAGCGAATCGGAGCTGGCTTTAGGGCGGTATTCACAGCAACGCCGACTGGATAATTGATTTCATAAATTCTGGATGTACGCTATCAGGTGCAGGGAGGTTGATCAATAACTTCGTGGCGAACAAAAACACCCAGAAATATTATTTCATTGAATCGGCAAGCAACTGGTTAAAAACGGATAACAGTATTAAGAAGAAAAATCACTCCTCGCCCAAATTGTAGCAAATCACATTCTAGGAACATTACCGTTTAATTGTAAATATTTACTTTTGTTTTTCTTTAAATGGAAAAAGTTGGGGGCTATATGTTTCTGGTGATCTCTTGGAGGGTTCTCGAGCCCCCCTTCTAGCAGTTGAAATCAACAAAATAGTAGTTGATCGAACTTTTATTTTTCTGCTTCTAAGTTAATGTTGTTTGAAGTATGAATTGTTATGGATTCCAGTTTCGTCTCTCAATGAAAAGTCTCTAAACAATAAGTTGTTGTCATATGGGCATTGCATTTTCAAGGAAGATGTGTCGCTTGATAAATTAAGCTACAGATTAGTTCGTGCGCTGTAGCTTTATTATAATTTACTTGGGATATCTACTAATTAAAAACCAATATAAGTGCATCTGCTTCATGATCCATGAATCAAGTGTTATTCATGTCAACAGTGACTGTTTTGTTAACACAAAGATTACGTACAAACATCGAAAATTATTGGGGACCAATTATTACTGTCAATCAAAATTATCTAGTGAACGTATTAAAAGGAAGATGGCGTCTGTTTTCCATCCGCTGAATTTTGAGTCGAAACAAAATTATGAGTTTATGAGCCTCTCCATCACCTTACCTTAATTAATCATTATTAACTTATTCCATAAGGTGGAATACGTTAATCAATGCTATAACAAAAGTAAGAGCTATTGGCCTGTAGCTGTAAGGGTCAGTCTTAGATCCTTTTTTAGGGACTATTATGTAAAAAACCTATAAAACGTCAAAAAACCAATAAATTGTCATTTGACAGACTATGTAGTTTTCAGGGTGCAAATAGATCATTCCACGTTTGGTCGCTATGGTCGCTCTGAGCGTCCATCTATGGAGGAATAACGCAACTACACGCATTGTTGGTTGCAGTAAGCAGGTATATGTTTTTTGAAGCCGAGTAGTCTGTGAAAGAAAGTTGGTTAAATAACAAGATCGCATCTGGATGATTATGTGTATTAGTATCAGTGATATTTGCTGTGTGAGAAAATTGACGGGTTATTTATATGTTGTCCTTGTTGAAGACAGTTTATGTCCAAAGTTATAAATTACAATTTTTCCCGTTTATTGTGTTTTCAAAAAATTAGGAATGACGCACCACACATCAAACATTGACGCAATGCCTCACAGTTAGGCGCTGATTTGTATTTTCTATTGACATCGCAAAATACATTTCTATAAAATTTAAATGACTGGAAATAAAAAATAATGTAATAACCTCACTTTCGTATATGTTTCGTATATTTTCTCACCTGTTCCTTCACCAATCAGGGATTTTCGTTTCTTATCTTTCTTTTTTGAATTCAGCACTCACTATGCACCTATGCGCTGCGGTTTCCTTGTAGTTATAGTAAACAACTCGCAGCTTAGACCTCCAATAATGCCATCTCGGAAGTAGATTTTACATCTCATCAGAGCCAAACATTGTTAACTGAAGTATATGACGTTTAGGCAAAACGTACAACGGCAAAACGAGTTCACAACAAGTGTCCAGTGTTAAGTTAAAATATCGTAGAAAAACCTATATAATGTCACAAAAAAACAATATAATGTCAAAAAAACCACATAATGTCACTTTTCAAGATACGTAACAGCAGAAATCAACTCCACACCAGTAGCTTTGTAACCTGAAGGTTACTTCCCGCATAGCGTATGGGAGGGGCGTCGAGGGTGGAGCTGGCAGAAAAGATATTGGCAAGCATTTCCGTCTTAGCCTTTGAGTCGTTCCATCCTGGATTCTGATATATCTGAAGCAATAACAATTCACCATAAATCATAAAGTTATTCTGAAACTTCACTTGTTCCACTTAATTCGGCGTATGGTAGGGAGTATCGGCACCCCTATTTTACGCGGATCTCCACCCCGCGATTATAATATTATTAGAGACATATGGAACACGCTTTGTTCATCCCTCTCTCCCTCAGCGTCATCCTATTATGCGGTCTGGCGCTTTTAATTTGCGCAGTCAAAACGTCACCTCGTCAAAACAAATACTTCCTAAATGCTACAAGGGGTGACACGCGCCCTATGTTGATCTTATCCGACAGTGATCCTCCTACAAGTGCGCTTTTATCCTTTAAGCTAGGGTTTATAGGGCAAAGCTGACAATATGCTTTACTAAAAGTTGAATTGTCATTCAGAAGATACTCAGATAAAATAATGGAGTAATATTATTAGGCAAATATCACACTCTCAATAATTACCATGGTCCGAATCATATGTATTTACTGATCATTCCGTCAGTGTCAGTGGATTTCCAAGTAAGCTTATACTGTAATTACTGACGTCATGGCTTTACGTCAATAAATAATATCAAATTCTATGCTAAATACTAATGCATCATAGTAAATACTGATCATATGACATTCGCCTTAGTACCGCTCAGATATTGAGGAGGTTGTTAACATGCCAATGACGAAAAAGCTTAGTATGTTTAAAATATCAGATAGCTATTTCAATGATCTGATTTTTGAACTGCTTAATATTAGTCGAACTGGAGAAAACGTCCTTGAGCAGATTATTCCACATACTGACCGGTTCCTGATGGATTTGTCTAGGGGCAGCATCACGAAAGAAAGCTCAGAGTAGCAACGTTCAGTAGCATACCACTAGGCAGCAGCGGTGGCCGCAGTAGTAGACTCTTCGGTCTCCTGATCAGTCGCCGTGCGCTGTGCGGGTTCGAGTCCCGTCCCAGGAGAAATTTTTCTCTTGGCTATGGATGTTGTGATTGTCCGTAGGTGGTAGATGGTCTCTGACTATCGAATGCGTGTTCCCTCGCCAGAGTCCGTGTGGCGTCCCCCCCTTTCCCATGTATCCCCCTATAGCCCCACGGTACCTAATGGGTGCTTAGGCCTTAGGCCTTCGTGGTAGTTGGAGTATAAAAAAAAAAGAAGAGGGACAAATCCCAAACTGCCTATTACTAGGCACTCTAGTAATAGAGAAGTATCACCCATAATCAGAAAGTTCCTCAAGGGCAGCCAGGGTATGATAAGCTTTTCAAGATACGTCCATTTCTAAACAAAATTCGTGAACGTTTCTTGCTTATTCCTAAGGAGGAACATATGGCCGTAGACGAACAAATAATCCCGACAAAAGCGCGATCAAGCCTCAAGCAATATAATCCCAAGAAACCACATAAGTGGGGATACAAGGTTTTTGTTCTGGCGTGTCTGGATTTTCCCATGATTTTGATTTTTATTGTGAACTACTACTCTTGAAGATGATCAACCAGATTTAGGAGCAAGCAGCAACGTTGTTGTAAAACTTTCGAAAACTATTCCCAAAAATTTGAATTTGAAGTTATTTTTTGATAACTGGTTTATAAGCATTCCTCTACAAATATATCTGACCAAAAATGGTATTTTTCCTTTGGGGACAGTAAGAGGAAATCGTGTACCTAATTTCGAATTTCCCAAGAAAACAGGGAAGAGGTGCCGTTTTTGAAGGAGTAGCCAATGTAGATGGTGTGGATATATCTGTTGTTTCATGGTTTGACAACAAGATTGTAAATATCATGTCAACATATGTTGGAAGTCAGCCTGTATCTATGGTAAAGAGATTCTGCAGAAAATCGAGAAGCCATATAGAAATCACCCGCCCTCAATGCATTGCGGTATAAAATAATGGGGGGAGTAGATCTACTCGATTCCATGTTAGGATACTACAGAATTCAGATTCGATCTAAAAAGTGGTATATGAGGATGTTTTTCCATTTTCTTGATATGATATGCGTCAATAGCTGGATACTGTGGAGGCGACACTTGAAAAATAATGATTTATACTTACCACTTTCAGAAATCAAACTTGATATTGCAGAAGTTATGACCAGAGCTTATACTTTAGAAAGAAAAAGAGGGAGGCCAAGTACTAGTTTACAACCTCAACTTGACATAAAGAAAAAAAATATCCTTTCTCGCAGATTCCCGCTCAAGAAATAAGAACTGACAACTTGAATCATTTACCAGTAGTGAATGAAGAACGGCAGAGGTGCAAATATCCAGATTGTAAAGGAAAATCTCAAATATCGTGTGGCAAATGTTTAGTATTTCTATGTATAAGTAAGGATCGCAATAATTGTTTTAATAAATTCCACACAGAATAGTGCAATTTGTACCAAAGTTGATACGTGTTAAAAATTAAAATTATTTACTTCACCGCATTTTGTGACAAATTTGGCACATGTCAAAATTTGGCATTTATTTTTCTAAAATAAACGATGAATATTTTTTTAAATGTTTTTCCGTGGTTTTAATGACTTAATCCTATCACATATTTTTTTTTTACAATAAACAAAAAATTCATGCAGTAAGGGGTTAAGAACTTTATTGAACAACCTAAACTGTACAATATATATTCTAAAAAATGGCATGATATATTATAGACAAGATACTAAATATCGTGGAGATTATCGCGTAGATCATTAGGCACTTCAGGATATCTTTTAGTAAAATGAACCTGTAACAAAAAAAAAGAACGTTAGTAAAAATTCTAGTAACATCAACACATACACCAAAGTCTCAGCACATTAATCGCTAACGGGCTTTCTTGAAAAATGTCAAAAAAATTCATTTATTTATTATTATTATTTATAATTTATTTTAAAGGAATATGTAAGGATATAAATATTTTATTTATTTCGATTCATTCCGCATCAGCAAACCTGATATTATAATTTAGCACAAAACGCATGACTGACACCGCTAAGTAACATGTTAACGGTAGGTATGTAGTGCCGGTTACTAATGACTAAGATTATGAGAAAATCTGCGACTTCAAGTCTGCCTCGAGCAAAGGACTAGGTGGAAAGATACGACGTTCGTCAGTATCAATCTATGACGCCACGCGCCGTGTAGATAAACCGAGCTGTTTATATATGAATTAGATTCGAAAAAACCGGAAATATCACATTCCATACCTGTAACAAAGTTGTCGATTTGATGTTAGTTTTCGGAGAGTTTCCTCTTGACGCCGCGTAGGTTTGTTTATCTCGTACAAAGGCTGTTCGCAGAAATGTCGAGGTGGGCACAGCAGCAGATCTAGCCCCGAATATTGCAATTTTGAAAAGAAGCCTACGAATGGTTTTGAATGCAACAATGACAAATGCGAGCATTACTATTAACCTACTGTACGGTACTTCGAGTTTCTTTATCTAATGAACAGTGACTGCTTTTCTTCTGTTTTTTACTTTTTCACTGCTGTGTCACCGAACACTAGTTGTTTTTAAAAAAAGAAGCCTCTACTGTCAGAAGACCCAGTATAGCGCTTTGGAGTCGATGTAGGTTTTTCATACATAGGGTGATCTATCCTAGTATGGCTATTATACAAAAGGTGTAACTAAAGCTGAAAAGGCATAATTACTCACTTCACCTCAATTGGCCAAATCAAAATTTGTTGATACCTTTTTTAATTATACATCAGAGGCTCGATAATGTAAACTAATTTAATCGAAGTGTGGTTCACATTATCGAAATGTTTACATTAGCGAACGTGATTTATATAATATTTGATTTATTAAAAGAAACGTTTAATACATACTATTTATAACAAAATAAACAAATATTCTAACAGCGATAAGTATTTTTTTTAATAAGAAGAAAAATAATTAACAATTTTTGTCTGCGTAAATGTGCGCTTAGCAATGTCTTCCAATGCCTGCGCCCGTAATTTACGAAGAACTAAAATATCGGTGTATGAAACTTCTTTTCTTTCAGCCCAATCTAAAGCTTGGTTAAAAACTTGTATAGCTTGCGCGTCAGTCACTACACTTCTAACTTCAGTGGGATCGTTCTCATCATCCTCACTGTCCATATCCTCCTCCTTATCAGCATCATTCGTCTGCTTATCTTCGTTCCATAAATTAATATCAGCAGGAGTACTAACAATGTTGGGATTCACTGTTTTCAATAAATCAACAACATCCAATGACACACTAATAACATTATCATTATTGGACCGCAAACGTTCTCTAATTACGCTTAAGGGGACATCGTCTTCTTCATCATCTTCATTATTGGTACAAAAGAGATTGTTCCAACATTTTTGAATAGTTTGCTGGTTAAGTTCATTCCAGGCCATATGTAAATCTAAAACAGCTTCTCGTAATGTTACTTTTTTTAAAGCCTCAGATAAGTTTTCAGGATTCTTTGATAAGACAGACGAAAGTAGAAACTTCCTATAGTATAGTTTGGTGAGTCTTATTATATTCTGGTCCATCGGTTGAATTAATGGTGTTACGTTGGGCGGCATGTACATGACCCATCCCTGCTCCTCAGTTGTTGCTCGGGAGGATGACTTGGTGCATTATCCAATAGTAACAACGCTTTTATTGGAAGCTTCTGTTGTTTTAGGAAACCTTTTACCTACAAATTGAAAACACATCTTCAAATTATGAATAGAGCATTTGTGATAATTGATTGTCATACCTGAGGGACAAAGCACCTGTGGAACCATTTCAGGAATATACTACTAGTCATCCAAGCGGTTTTTGAACAGTCATAATCAACAGGGATATTAACATTTTTAAATGAGCGCGGATTTTTTGCTTTCCCAATTACCAGTGGCTTTAAATTGGGTGAACCATTAGCATTAGTGCAGGCTAGAAACGTTATTCGTTGTTTCTCCGGCTTTCTTCCCGGGGTAGGTTGTTCAAATGATGCAGCATAGGTTTTCTCTGGTAACATTTTCCAATACAGGCCACTTTCATCTGCGTTGTAAATTTGTTCCATTCTTAAATCTAGCTCGGTAATTGTTTTCATCAATTTTTCTTTGAATGGTTGCACTAATTGTGGTTGTGCTGATAATTTTTCACCAGAAATAGACAGCAGTCGAATTCCATATCTTGTTTTGAATCGTTGTATCCAGCCATCACTAGCTACGAAATTTTCAGTTTCTTTCAGTTTTTCATTTAACAGTCTCGCTCTCGTCTCCACTAACTGGGACATGATTTTCCCGTTGTTTTACAAACCACTTATACAGGGAATTTTTCATTTTAGGTGCCTTCGCATTTTTTAAAGTTTTTCTTTTTCCTCCAAATGTATTGCACGTTCTTTGTAAAATTTGAGTTTTCATACGCTTAATTTTACAGATTGTTGCTTTCGATACTCCATACTTTTTTGCTAACTGTGTCACTCCCGCACCTAGTGCAACTTCGTCTATGATTTTTGCTTTCTCACTCAACTTTAGACACTTTCTTTTATAGGATGTGGATGCCATAGTCGTAAAATATATTAACGCGTGCAATGTATTCACTTAAGTTCAACAATGAAATACATACGTACGTATAAACGTATCCTAAACGATCATACGACTGACCGAGTTTGTCGTATTTTATCGCAGAGGTGAATCCCCTACACTCTACATCATAAATCGGGGGGACTCCCCGACGCCCGACATAAATCATCGAGGCTTCAGCATTTTACCGTCGCGCTGTTTCCGTGCGCCGAGAGTTGTTTACGTTATCGAGCGTACACATTGTTTACGTTATCGCGCGTTCCGTGTGATCCTATAGAACGAAGTTTGTGTTTACATTAGCGAAAGTTTTCATTATCCCGTGTTTACGTTATCAAGCGAGCAGCTTCAGTAACAAACGTTTCTTCATTTTGACATCTAAAAAATCTAAAAATCCATATACCTACCTCTCATCCCTTATTCGAGCCTCCTCCACATGCTCTTCAGATTCCTTGAGCAAATATTTCCTCATGCCCCTGGTATAATGATAGAAGAAGTTCATCCAGTGAACATCACTTATATTGAAGTTGAATATCCCTCGGTCCTCGTCACTCATTTTTTGCCAAACGTTGGACATGTTATTGGTAGAGTAACTCCAAGACCTTGTTACGAAACAATCCAGATTTCCACAGAATTTGTGCATTCTTCTATATATGTCCATGGCTCTGATAACAAAGAAAAAATGGCGTCAGGTAGGTCCACTCTGTCATCCGTGCATATAGGAATATGTTTGGCTCAAGCTAGTTCCTTTAAGAAAAAAGTTAGCTACGAATATGCATATCAATGAAATTAAAAAAGGCAGAATAATAAGACCATAGTCGCCACCCAAATGACAACGTTGCGATCTAGACATTTCCCCCTTGAGTAGAAAGAGTGCCGACCATCTGGCAACGTTGCTTTGACAAAGCATCGCGCGCCAGCGGTCAGCACCCGACACAGGTATATATCTTTCTACGTTCGCTGCATTCGACGCGTCTAAAATATCTCTATGTATTCAAAGTTTCAAGTGCAATCTATGCGTCTAATAGGTGCGTAGAATTGCTGTGGTTGCAATCGTATAAAAATACTAACGCCAAAATGTCGATATTCACCCTCCCCCACCCCCTACACCCTATCGCTATCGAGAGATTACATGCTAAGAACTCAATTTGACCTACCTTGGCTTCTTCCCAGTAAGAAAAAGTAAAGCATCAACTATGAAGGCTGGAATGACATGAAGTAAAAACCTGGCCAGCGCATACCAGAAGGGACTTCTGATGAAACATAACGAAGGTGGCCAGAAGTACTTCCCTGAACAAAACTGCTTGCCGTATAACGTGTTGAAGGCTACAAACTCACGCCAGGTGACTGAATTTTGATCCGAGGCCACGTAGTTGTAGATGGTGATGTTTTCTGGTGTCCTATAAATCAATCATTATGTACAAAAATAGTTTTCTGGTACAAACAAGTAAGGTCATTGAGGCCATACTTTTTGTACGGACGATTACTTAAAAGTCGTTATTGCCATAAGATAAATTTCTTCTATTCACACTTAATCTAATATCTAATAATATCTTTGCTTTGCTTATTTTGGATGACATGGGGGGTAGGGGAGTCTAGATGCTGATTACGTCATCGGTAGTTATTTACTTTTTCCCGCAAATAATGCATACAGCGCGCGGTAATTACCCTACTCGCTTTAGAACAGAGTAGGGGAATTACCGCGCGGTGTTCACTTGTCTAAATTTCCTCTATCAGTCTATTGTTTTGTTTGGATACTATAGCGAGTAGACGTATTGTAAGCATAGTAAAGCAAGTTAACATTTGTGTTACCATTGATTCCATTAGCCAAAGTTTAATGTTTGAATAAGATGTCGTTTCACATAGACAAATCAAAGTTATACCAAAAATTGTTTGAAAGTTTTAAAAAATCTCATACAAGTACGAAAGTACAAAAGTTAGTTAACGAAGTGTGGCGAAATTACAAATTACAAGCAAAATCCGACAAGGAACTAGATATTATTGTATCTAAGAGAATCGAAGAAGCATTGCGAGCAGCGACTAAGAATAAGCAGCGGTGGCCGCAGTAGTAGACTCTTCGGTCTCCTGATCAGTCGCCGTGCGCTGTGCGGGTTCGAGTCCCGTCCCAGGAGAAATTTTTCTCTTGGCTATGGATGTTGTGATTGTCCGTAGGTGGTAGATCGTCTCTGACTGTCGAACGCGGAGGTACCACCCGGCGGTTCTCGTAGGCGGAGCCAGAATGTGTGCATGTTGCATGCATACGTGTTCCCTCGCCAGAGTCCGTGTGGCGTCCCCCCTTTCCCATGTATCCCCCATAGCCCCACAGTACCCAATGGGTGCTTAGGCCTCAGGCCTTCGTGGTAGTTGGAATATAAAAAAAATCCAGTCTAGTAAATTTTTTCTCTAAGGTAAGTGACGAAATCATTTTAGGTACCTATGAGTACTAGAAATATTAGAAATCGCCAAAAAGTTTCTCTTTACTGATTAGGAAATATTATGGCCTATCTCAAAGTATAGAGGTAATATTCATTATATTATAGATTTCTTTCTTATGATTGATTCCGTCAATTGGTCACAAAGTACAGGATGTTAGTTTTATACATATATACAGAAAACTATTTTGTGACCGGAACGAATTGCTCGTTTAAACATATTAGATTTAAAGCCATAGGGTTTTGTATTTATGTAGCTTAATAAGAGAATCTTTAGCAGAAGCCATAGAAAGTTTTTATTTTTAGGCAACCTGTAAACCTGCAGAAAAAACAAAAATTATACAGTCAGCTTCAAATATTAAAAAAGAGGAAGAAGATAAAATAAAACCGGGTAATGAATCACAACAGCAATGCGAAATTAATGAAAATACAGATAAACAGAGAGCAAAATCTTCTCAGGAAGCTATGAAAAATAAGATTGCTCTACTCGAAAAAAATCTGAATGCTTTGTATTCTGCCAGAGATACTATGTCAAGCCGTGCTGAAGTTGATAAACAGATCATTAAGTTGCGCGAGGAAATACGAGTAAAAACAGCAAAACAGTCTTTAAACAGGAAGGTTCCAAACGCAGTTGCCCAGAAGAAACACAGGGATGGTATGAAAGAAAGTTAGAAGATATTTGTCATGAAAATCCAGAAATAAAAAAAAGACTATCTCTGAGGGATTCAGTGGGACGTCCTAATCTTGAAAGGAATCAACATTCACTATTGAAAACAATCGCGGATATATCTTTATTTGGGAGTGCAGCAGATGATAGAAGACGAACGGAATCAATTCGCAGCGTAAAAACTCTTGATGAACCCACACAAGAATTACGTAAAATAAGATTTGACATTAGTCGCAGTGGGACATATCTTCGTTTGATTCCCAGAAAATCTAATTCTGAGAGGGACGAAGACATGTATCGACAGTCCCTGTTAAGCTCATTCGGGCTCATACTGATCACCACAAGAGCCACTTAGATAGCAAGATCGCTGAAACATCAATCCATTATTTAGAGAACATAGCATCCATACTTGGACCAGATCAAGTATTTTTCATATCTCAACATGATAAAGCTCGAGTCCCTATTGGCATAACTGCGGCAAATAAGCACATGGAATATAGAATCAAATTGCCTGATCACGATTGGGTAATCGCTGAGCGTCATAAATTAATACCATCTGTTTATGCTGGTATCAAAATCACTTCCAATATGCTAGGACAACCGCAAGCCGTTGGATATTCTGGACCAACATACATCGCTATTCGAAGTGGAAAGCATAGTTCATCTACTGCTAATACTCATGCTCAGGATTTCGAGACGCTTCTCTAACTTGAAGAGTTTCGACCATTAGCTAAAACTGACCATGGACTAGTAAAACCAGTGGTAATCATGACGGTTGATCGAGGGCCAGATGAAAATCCACGTTATCAAAAAGTCATAGGGTTTGCTATACAACACTTTAAGCGACATGATCTCGATGCATTGTTTTTAGCTACCAATGCTCCTGGATGAAGTGCGTATAACGGAGTAGAGCGCAGAATGGCTCCTCTTAGTCGGGAACTGGCTGGTTTAATATTGCCTCTTGACCATATTGGGTCTCATTTGGATGAACGTGGCGTTACAATTGATGAACATTTAGAAAGATCCGATTTCGAATTTGCAGGAAATGTATTAGCTGAAGTATGGAGTTCAATGGAAATTGATGACTATAATGTTAATCAAAATATGTTGGGGCAGGTGATTTTCTAGAGATTAAATGGTATTCAGAACATGTGCGTGAGAGCCAATGCTTGCTTCAAATTGTAAAATGTAGAAATACAGAATGCTGTCGTGCAAGAAGTGGCCTATTTACATTACTAGACAATAGGTTTCTTCCACCACCTGAAAAAGTAAAACAAACAGTTGATGACTTGATTTTGGATGAAGGAGGGCAATTTCTTGATCTTCCAGTCAATTTAGCTCTACGCTTAAGTGCTTCACTCAAAGATTTCCTGCAAATGCCCTACGATTATTTTTGTCCGACGGTAAAATTGAGGCTATCAAGTCGAACATGCAAAACGTGTGGTCTTTATCATGCTTCCGTCAAGTCACTAAATCGTCACATCGAAAATATCCATAAAAAAGTAAACACGCATACTGATAGGAAAGTTAGACCTGTAAGAGTCGCTGCTCGACGTGCTAATGAACTGATGTGCATTATCCAAAATTACGAGCACCATGATGTTGAATGGCTCGATGAGAACAACGTAGACATTCCAAAATCCGATGAAAGCGAGCAAACTCACAACACTGAGCAGCAATCGAAGCAATGCAATGTCATCGAAAACTTAGAATCATGGATTCGGATTTCATGGACTGAAGACTGTTAATTTGAATTTAATATATGTACCAAAAATTTAAAATAAGTTTGTTATGTTAGTAAGATATAATATTTTTGTCCTTTACTCTACGTTGAATACCGTATCAGTAAAATATAATCTCTATCCTAAATCTATTTTCTTATTTTTCAAATTATAATTATAACCTTATAATTATAATATTAAAAAAACAATACATTAATTGACAAATGTTTACGTAAGCATGGGGGTAGGGGGTAAGAGCTTTGCTTACTTTTGCTGACAAGGGGGATGGGGGGGGTAAATAATTGTAATAAATCTGCTTACATAATACTTGAACGGCCCCTTAGCGGTGCGGCTAAATTAAAATTTTATACAAAACAAAATGGCGAATTTAAATAGAAGATGTCAACCTTGTAATTCCTATTTCACAGGGTATAGATTGAACCGCTTTGTAGCTCCACAATGGAGCCTATCGTCACTTTATTATAAGAGCAAGATAACTTCATTTATCTACATTACCTATATTTTAGTATGTTCTGTGGAGCAGGCATATCATGCTCATGACGTTAATACAGCACTACATTTATCCTCGAAACTCGAAAACAAGAAAAATGGAGTTATCTCCTATTTGCAGTAAGCTGGCGGTATAACAATAAATAGAACTGACTAAAACTAAGCAACAATTTTTCTCCCTTTCCTTTTACGATTTTTCTGGTCTTTCTAACTTTTATTCAATTCTTTGATCCAGAAGAACATCCTTGACCTGAAAAATAGTTTTTTAGCTTTTTCAGGGTTGCTCCTCAACAGAAGTTCGGCTATAAAAGTTTGCTTTTCTGTCACTATTCCGTCCCCATTGGATGTAGTAAACACCTTGTTCAGCTTCTTAATTTGATTCATGAAAGCTGTATAAGGTTTTGATAATCCACCCTCAATAAGATCTCCAGGAAAGTTTCATTTGAAGAACTTTTCAACCTCTCATCCTGCAATTTATAGCAAACAAAGCTGACCAAATTTTCCAGCCCTTCATACTCGAGCTCAAAACTTCCTCGTTATAGTCAGCTGATACTGCAGGTGCATTCAGTTTATTCATTAACGATGCGGTTA
Organism: Acanthoscelides obtectus; assembly: GCA_963669975.1. Lineage (NCBI taxonomy): Eukaryota > Metazoa > Arthropoda > Insecta > Coleoptera > Chrysomelidae > Acanthoscelides > Acanthoscelides obtectus. Next base: position 32,183,356 of record CAVLJG010000007.1, on the reverse strand, counting down.
GCGGAATGTCTCGAGTATCCTCTGACTCTACGCTGCAATACTGTGAGTATGTGCCTTCTTTTCGCCACAAAATATATGACCTCACTCTATACCTAAACCCTAGGGGACTTGGATGGTCCGAAAAAGTTTTCTATCACAACTTGATTAAGACGTCTTATTAACAGGTAATAGGATGCTGAAGCGTAGATGTAGAAGGTCCAGGTGATGACTGAGACTTGGGTAAATTTTCCGTAGGAATTGCATCGACTTTTCGGGCACGATATCTTTTAGGGGTGTAACCCAAATAGGTATGTTTCAAATTGACCTTATAGGCACTTTCACAAAAATGCTTCCAGCAAACCCTAGCCATTTTTCGCTAAGGTTTGGGTCTTGAGGAAAACTGCGGAACTCCATGCTTAGATTGGTTGTCGGAGTTACATCCCATAACAGCACACCGCATTTTTATCAATTTATCAACCCGCACAAGGTATATACAGGGTTATCCAAATTAAGTGTCCACCATTAGTAACTTTGTTATTAGTGAAAATACAAAGTTGTTTGAATTAGCAAACTAGTAGCATTTTTAACGCTGGTAAAAATGAGAAATAAAAAAAAACAATTGAGAGTCGTTATTTTGATTTTTTTCAGTAAAATAACATTTTTTTAAATGGAAATCCCTGTATATTATATTTTTTCTGTTAAAGCATCAAATTTTAAACAAAAAAGTTCATAATGACTTTTCCGCTAAAGTCAAAAATAAAGTCAAAATAACGATAAATATTTTTAATTATTTGCAGTATTATAATATTAAGACGGCTATGAAAACAACATGGCGTTCGCGATTTGACAGCATTAAGATAAGCGACAAATTGTTAAACTGGACATACTCGCAACTAGAAGGCTTTGGAAAACAATGATAAAATCAAATAATGTCAAACATTAGTGTAAATACTTGTTTATAAGCTTTATTGTGTTATTAATTTAAAGAAAAATGTTCTCCCATGAAGAAAAGTGTGATATGTTAGAATGCTATTTAGTGTGCAGAAAATCCTCCTTGAGAGCAAGAGAATACTACAGTGAATTATATCCCGCTCGCATTCAACCGTATGAACGATATTTTCTGAGACTTTATCGAAAATTTAGGGGCAACGAAAATGTTTTTGCTAAAACAAGGGCAAAAAAAGAATTCATAATAAGCGAGGCCACGGAAATTGCAGTTATTGGATATTTTGAAGCTTATCGTGAGAATTCAATAGCAGATATTCTCAAGGACTCTAATTTCAGTTATGGTACTGTTCAAAGGATTTTAAAAAAATACAAATTTATTCCGTATAAGTACCGACCAGTTCAAACGCTTTTGGCAGGGGATCCAGAGAGAAGACTTGTTTTTTGCCATTGGTATCTTAGCTTCTGTCGCCAAAATGTAAATAACTTTCGTTACCTTTTATGGACAGATGAATCAAATTTTTCAAATTCTGGAATGTTTAATAGAAAAAACCACCATTATTGGTCAAGAGAAAATCTTTTGTTAGTACATCCAAGAGGCCCACAAGTCCGTTTCAGTTTCAACGTTTGGTGCGGTATAATTGGTTCAAAAATTGTTGGCCCGTTCTTTTATGAGGGAACCCTAACTGGTGAAAGATATGTGGAATTTATGTCAGAAATTCTGACTAATTTCTTAGACGAATTGGATCTTATAAGTAGACATCATCTGCATTTTCAGCAAGATGGCGCACCTGCCCACAACTCCAGAGGTACTTATCATTTTCTAAGTACTACTTTTAATGATCAGTGGATAGGAACAAATGGCCCAATACAGTGGCCTCCCAGATCACCAGATCTAAACCCACTTGATTACTTCTTGTGGGGTTACTTAAAGAACCAAATTTACAAGCGAAGGTACGATAACCTTGACGCGTTAAAGACTGCAGTTAGGGAAAAGATAACCCAGATAGATGGTAGGACCATACTTAAGACAGTTCGAGCAGTTGAAAAACGTGCCCAAAAATGTATTGAAGAACAAGGTGGTGTTTTCGAGCATCTTCTTTAAAAAAAATTGTTATTGTATTTTGTAAGATTATAAGTTGATGTTGAAAATAAAGTTTGTCGATACAATTTAATTGTTTCAGATTGGAGGCCATAACTTCAACAATTTGTAACCTAGGAGAAAAGTTATTATAAGCTTTTTTGTTTAAAATTTGATGCTTTAACAGAAAAAAATATAATATACAGGGGTTTCCATTTAAAAAAATGTTATTTTACTGAAAAAAATCAAAATAACGACTCTCAATTGTTTTTTTTTATTTCTCATTTTTACCAGCGTTAAAAATGCTACTAGTTTGCTAATTCAAACAACTTTGTATTTTCACTAATAACAAAGTTACTAATGGTGGACACTTAATTTGGATAACCCTGTATAGTATGTATTACTAATACAACAAGTCACAAAATCACGAACAAATCGCACTAAATAGTATTAACCACGATTCGACAATCCTGCCGCTGGTAACGACAAGCCGGCGACTCTCAAGGTGACGTCACGAAGCTCCGCACAGATCCCATCTTCAGTGTATGTGTATCCTGGGTATCAAGTGAAAGGTCTCGATGAAAGAAACATAATAAGCAAAGTCACGTCATCTAATATCCAATATGGCGACCACCGCAAGGTAGCGCTTATAATTTCCATACACTCCCTATGATATTCGAAGGACAGGGCATGATAAGAGAAACACAATGAATCCAATATGGCGGCCGCCGCAAATTATCGATATACAGGGTATTTCAGTTTATTGTTGCATAACTTTAAGATTCGATAGAACTTTAAAAATTAATGCATAAAGTCTATATAAACATGGGTCGAAAAATGCGTGGCATCCGAAATACAGGGTGTTTAAATTTACTTTCTAAAATATTTTTTTTAAATATTTCTAACAGTATTTGATGTATAACAGTGAAAATTGGTATACTAGGGTTTTTTGGTACGACAAAACGAACCATGGACATAGTTTTACTGTAGCCGCTAGAGGGCGCTCTCTACTGTACCTGTAGTGTATTAAAATGACCGAAAAAATGTTCTTAGTGCAATTTTTTGCTTTTTGAATAAAAAAACCCGATTCTTCGTGCTTTTCAACATAAAAAAGCTCTCCTGTGAGTTTTCAATATAGTTAGCCGTTTTTGAGATATTTCGATTTTTAATGTTCGATGCATTTTTAATTATTTATGGGAAAATAATATTTTTTTTACATTTTCGATTTGGCAATTACAGGTAATTAAGATGATCGTTTAGATTGTGTTTTTAAACACAGCAATGATTCCTAACTCCAAATAAACACAAAAAAACAGAATATCAATTTGTTTAATTTTCCAATATTATTTTTAACAAATTAATTGAATATTGGATGCTATTGGATAGTTAGGACAAACATACAAAATCTAAAGTAGTTGCTCGAAATGTAAACCCAATTGTTCAATACACAATTCACATCTACGAATGATCGGACGTGGTATAGCATTATTCAAATAAGGCCTTATTTCATCACATGCATTCCTGATTCTGTCTATTAGCATATCTCTTGTGGTTACGGGAGTCTGGTACACTTTTTCTTTTAGAAATCCCCACACAAAGGAATCTAATAGATTTAGGTCAGGGGATCGTGGAGGCCAGGCGACTGGTCCTCCACGGCCGATCCATCTTTCTGGATAATTTTCGTCCAGCCAGTTTCTAACTATTCTCGAATAATGAGCTGGACAACCATCAAGCTGGAACCAGGCCAATATTCTTAAATCTAACATAACATCATCCCACATATTTGCATGTTCAGCCTTTAAAAATTCCAAGTAGGTCGCAGCATTTACCCTTGCAGGCAAAAGGTAGGGTCCAAATAGTCGATTACGGAAGATACCAATCCACACGTTCACACTAAATTCATGCTGAAAATTTCTTTCCCGAACTGCATGCGGATTTTCATGCGACCAAATATGTTGATTATGAAAATTTACCACTCCACGTCTAGTGAAGCATGACTCATCGGTCCATAAAACGCTACTTAAAAACTCCCTATTATTATCAGTTCTATCAAGAATCCACTGACAAAATGTGATTCTTCGTTCTGCGTCCCCTGGCTGTAGTCCTTGCACAGGTTGCAAATGGTAAGGACGTCTATGGTCATTTCTAAGAACACGCTGAACATGGCTTGCTGAAATTCCCAAGGCACCAGAAACTCTCATAACACTTGTGGTCGGATCTCATTCAAACTCACGCAGAATCATACGAAAATTTATGTTTTGATCCCTTTGGAGATTTCCAAAACCATTTTCAATTATTTGACGATGCACTGTCTGTTTGGAAATTTTCGTGCGTATTCTCTGGCTGCTTCTGCTGCGTTTCCATTTACAAAGCCATACACAAAATGAATATCCGCTAACTCTTGAGTGGAGAATAAAAATGGCATTTTGACTTACAAAAAAAACAGGTAAAAGAAACTAAATTTCGTGCATTCACAATTGCAAAATAACGTTTCAGGTTTCAACAGACAACAAAACTAGCTGTCAACTAATTGACGTTTAACCTTATTCTGCTTTCAAATTCAAAAATATTTGCACGCACAGCCTACTTCTAAAAATTATCGAGATACTGACTTTTTAACGTTATTTTATCAAAACTAATTAAAAATGCATCGAACCTTAAAAATCGAAATGTCTCAAAAACGGCTTACTATAACGAAAATTCACAAGAAAGCTTTTTTATGTTGAAAAGTGCGAAGAATCAGTTTTTTTATTCAAAAAGCAAAAAATTGCACTAAGAAAAATTTTTCGGTCATTTTAATACACTACAGGTACAGTAGAGAGCGCCCTCTAGCGGCTACAGTAAAACTATGCCCATGGTTCGTTTTATCGTACCAAAAAACCCTTGTATACCAATTTTCACTGTTATACATTAAATATTGTTCGAAATATTTTAAAAAAACTATTTTAGAAAGTAAATTTAAACACCCTGTATTTCGGAAGCCACGCATTTTTCGATCCATGTTTATATAGACTTTATGCATTAATTTTTAAAGTTCTATCGAATCTTAAAGTTATGCAACAATAAACTGAAACACCCTGTATAGTTGCCGCTAATGATATCGGTATCAAGTGAAGCTACACAATATGTAAAGCGACGTTATTCTAAGTCCAACATACACCACTGTGCCAAGTATGTGACTTCACAGAAGTGTGTCAACAAGTATTACAATTGTGATTATTGTAACTTGAAAGATATAAAAATCATGGTATAAGAAAAAGTGAAACACTACAAAGGTATAGAAAGCAAAATTTTTTACCATTCATAAAAGAAAATGAATAATCAATTGCACCACAAAATAAAATTGATATTTCATTAATTTAGAACAAATTTTTAGACAATTCTACTCCATAGACTAAGGGCCGTATCGTCAGTCGTTCATACAATTGTTGTAGGACGCATCCTTGATTTTTATAGATTTCTACTGTTCCTTGTCAGCGCTCTATTTTGAGGTTATGTTACAAATATCTATTTGTGACAAATTGTTCATGCATTTCATTTATTTCATCTGTTTTATCAGCCTGATATCTCCTACGATTCAAAAAGTAAACATAGCTTCACAATAGGAGAACGCTGAAGCTGACAGGGAGCAGTAGAAATCTAGTAATTCCCAAGCCTTTCTGAAGGAGGGAAAATACTGGAAATCAAGGAGGCCATAAAGTCGTTCCTACAATTGTAGAACGCCTTCATAGCCCCCTTGATTTTCATAGTTTTTTACTGCTCCGTGTCGGCGTTTTATTTTGCGGTTATGTTACAATCGTATTTGCATCAAATTGTTCATGCTTTTGATGTTGCTGTTATATCAGCCCGACATTTCCTACAATTCAAAAACAAAACATAGTCTCACAATAGGAGAGCGCTGATGCTGACACGGAACAGAAAATTAAGTAACGCCCCAGCAGTGGCGAAGCGTCCATGTAACCATTGTTACCATTGGTAACAGTTAAAAATCTTAAAAATAAATATTTTATGACTAAGTAGTACTGTGAAATAATTTCAATTATTTATTTACCAACAGCGATATGTAATAGTAACTCAGTAAATAGCAAATTAGCCCCACGAAAATAATGCGCCCTATAGTGTCTAGGTTTTGCGAACACGATGAAGCTGACTCGCCTCGACTTGGTTGTCGGTTGTTACCATTTTCATTTATGGATACATTTGTTAGTCCGTCGGGGGCCGTCGGAACCGGCTCGTGTCTGATCGCGGTCGCCTTAATGCGTGGGGCGCTGCGACATTATGTAGGCTTGTTACCATTTTTTGATTTGGTTACTTACTTCTTACTCGTTAGTAGCCGTTTTGGTTACCGGCTGTAGTGTGCGTGCAATTAAACATGGATGAGTGTCGCTGCGTAATCGATCAACTACTTGAAAAGTCATTCTCCTTGTATAATTTTTAAGAAAAAAAGGAGATCAACGATTTAAATAGTTTCAGGGCTCTAAAGAGTAGACATGAAATTTCTCCGTTACATGTGAGATATGTAGCCAATTTAATTCAGTTTGGCAAAACAAGAATCGAAAGTTGTCTTAACCAAGCTTTTAGGCAGCACACTTCTAGATACCGTATGTTTTTTGGCAAAACAGGAATTATCGTTCATTTTGAAGGGGATGACTCTGGCAATAGAGGAAATTACAGGGAATTGTTAACATTCATTGCCAAAAAAGATCAAAAATTTTCCGAACAACAAACGTCTTTTCGGACTGCTTGGATTAGTCATAGCATAATACGATGAGGTATATCAAATGCCTCAGACGCTCAGTCCAGGAATGTTTACCTTACATTAAAAATAGTTTAAATAAAATACCTAAAATAAGCAAAAACTTATGTTTGTGAGGTTCAAAATAAACTTTTTTTAATAAGATTGTTCACATCTGGTTTTGGTAACAGTTTAGGAAAAGTCACGCGTCGCCACTGCACCCCAGCTTTTCTGAGTGAAAAGACTGAAAATCAAGGAGGCCATAAAGACATCCTACAATAAATTGTAGGAACGACTGACGATACGGTCCTAAATAACACTTCCGGCACATTGAAACATTGTTCAATTAACATGTCTCCGGTTCTCAATGGAAGTTTTTCCATCTTAAGGCGCCGAGTTGTTCAAACTATTGATACTTTCCTGTTTTCTAGCTTGCTGTATTTCCAACAACATAAGTTAAATATCTATGTATCTATAATGTTCGTCGTTTTGTTTCTGTGTTCTGTATTCTGGACCGGTGATCAGATTAGGTCAGAGCGCTTAGGCCTCATTGGATCCGGTGTACGTCCCCCCAGGGGTCGCTCAAGTCTGGATCATCTGCCAACCCAGGATGTTGAATAGGATGGTGATGAGACTCTGTCAAGTCGCAATGCCTGTGGCAAACCGAAGTTGTTGTCTAGACAGGTAGTGTCTTGCTGCTTCCTCGCTAGGGTAGCTTACGAGTTATTTAGCTAATGGGCAGCCCGACGTATCACCCCACATGTTTCTGAAGACTATGTGAGTGTGCTCTTTTTGTATAGTTGTCAGGGCTCCAATGGATAAAATGCAGAGGAACTCTGATCCTAGAGTTTTGGTATCGGCAGTCATTTTTGCCAGTCTGTCAGCTATAATATAACACTTGAATTGTGAATGATCCTTCACGCAGGTAACAATTATGTTTTTACTGGTGAAGGCACCCGCAAGTGCCAAATGGCAGTCTAGTACTATTTTCAATTGGGAGCCAGTATTGCCTGTCTGCTATCCGCTCAGACCCTAATATTTTTGGAGGTAATTTTCTTTGCAGCCAAGGTTATGCCAGCTAATTCGTCATGTGTTACTGTGGCAAGTTTATCCATTGACCACTTGCAATTCATACGGAGGCTTCTGGAGTATACTGCACAACCACCCCCAACATTTTTCTCAGATGTGTCAGCGAATATGTTAATGACACCTTCCTCGATCTGGTTTTCAGAAGCTGTGTAAATAGTATAGGTTCGATCAAGGATAAATTTTGGAGGAATGCTGTCTGCATCAGCCTGCAGAAGTGGCATGTGTGTAATTGCCGTGTTCCACATGCGACTTCTAGCCGCCCCACGCCTTATACTCGGCTGTATCCTGACTGATTTGAAGCGTACCATTTTTGACAGAGCTACGTGCTCCAGATAAGTTTCTAGTAGTGGCAAGTGCAGCACCACTTCCATTGCTCTCGTTGGTGTTGTTCGCATAGCCCAAGTTATGCTAAGACATGCAACTCGCTGTATCTGGCTTAACTGTAGTTTTTTTTTGTTCCCTGTTGACATTTGGTGACCCAAGTCACAGCTCCATAGGCCGCCATTTGTCGTTTATTTTTTTACAAAACAGTTTCCCTGCAATTGCAATATGTATTCAACGATTTTGTGGCAAAGCTGGAAAAAAGACGTCTATACTGTTTTCGTAGTCAAAAGCTAGAATGGGTGGACTTGTGTAGCCACAGTCTCGAGCAAAATTCGACCAAAGAAGGTTTCGCAACACCATAGTATTATTTTCGATACGCAATATTCAAAATCAGCGCCTCAAATTACGTAGCACCCAATGAACTATAAGAAGGGTGTTTAAAAAATTCTTTACATGCACCGTTTGAAATTTATTTCTCCACATTATGTTGTACTATCATTACAATCAATGCAATTATAATTTATAGCATATACATATTGGTGACTTTCACATGTTATTCTAGTGCAAAAATGTTGTATTAGGCATTTGTATGAATATAGGGTGTTCTGTACTTAAATGGACCTAGTTAAATGCTAGTGTGAACATATCTGGAAATAAAAAAGTCCAGCCAAGTTCTTATGGATATACAGGGCTTTTTATTTTAGCACGCCAGATCTCGGACATTATTGAACCGATTTTGTTGACATCTTGCACGACAACAAAGTTACCTAGAACTAACGTAAAACTAGATGGGCGGTTGAAAAATCTAAGTCCAAACTTGATTGTTCCACATTTATGGCATCTTATTAAAATCAACATCTTTTCAGCTAAATATTGGAGTGACTGACTCTGTAGGGTAAATGTATGGTGTTAATTAATTAGCAAAATAGATTGATTGCACATGGTTTAGTTTCTTATTTAAAAAATGTCAATCTATCAAGTATCTCATTATTTGCATTTTATAGACCACAAAACTTGAAATTTCGAGAGTTATCAACTTGGTTTCATCAAAATTTTAAAATGTAAAAGACAAAAAAGTGAAAATATTGAATCCGGCTCTAGATTTTTTATCGTTCATCTAGTTTAACGTTGCTCCTAAATAACTTTACTATCCTGCAACCTTCAATGAAAATCGACGCAACAGTGCTGACTTATGTGATTTGGTGTGTTTAGATAATTCTCCATGTACTCGTATATCCTTAAAAACTAAATTTGAACATTCTTCATTTCCAAACATGAAAAGGTCTCGGTTCATACTACCTTTACGTGCTACCTACCATTTCACTATGTTCATTTATGTACGGAGCACCCTGTTTAACAACTATTATGGCATCAGCAATAGTACGATTCTATTTAAACCCATAACAGATTTGTTCACCCATATAATGTGTCTAGTGAATGGGATCTTAAATCAACCTTTAAATTGCGATGAAAAGTGAAAACTAAATTGCTTTCCACTCGCCCATTGTTTCAATGATTATTTCTCTATACAAGATGTGCCGAAACCTAAATATAAAGATAATTTGCCAGCTTAAAAATGAACTTTATGAATGTTTCATCAACTTGTTGCTGTAGCTCTTGATTGTAAAACGAATATCGATCAGTAGTCGCAGAAGTAGAAAGTTATGACTTCGAATTGTCAGGTAAACACAATGAGAAGAACCATTCTGCTTACCTTTCGACGTTTTTGCAGCCGGTGTCCCAAGCACACGCGAGAAGTCCAGCCACGCAAGTGTCCACTGGGACCAAGTCAGCCTTGCAATCAATGTCCACTGACATGACTCGCAACACACCGCTCATAGTTGAAACCATAATGCCCGTTGGCCCATACGGATTCTTAACCCAGCCTGGGATCGGTTCCCTGTATGTCGATATCACTAAAAAAATTATAATAATTTAAAAATAAATTAATATAGGTTTACCTTTTAGGTAAAAAAATAGCGTCAAGTAAATTGACTCGGTACTTCTCTTGCAACGTTATTAGTTCATGATGGATTGTGTTATGCACCAGTTAGTGTTTCAGAAGAAAGTTAGCTAGGAACATGTATAATAAATGGATTAAGTCAAACAAGCCCACTCATTTAGTCCAGACCCATATGACAACGTTGCGATCTAGAAATTTATCTCATTTATCTCCTTGCGGTCAGTACCGATCATCTGGCAACGTTGCTATGACTAAAACATCACAGGCTAGCCGTCAGCCCGACACACAGGTAGATCGCTTTACGTTCGTTCTATTTCACGCGTGTGTTGAAAATAGGTATCTGTATGATTCCAAGTTTCAAAGTCAATCTGTCTCTAATGCCACTCCTGCAACCCTCTACCTCCAATTTGTTGCCATTCTAAAAGAAATTCCAAAACAGATCAGGAGTCCCTGATAGTTAAAAGACAAGGTTTGAGGGAGTTTTATTTTTGTCACTTTTCCCCCTCAGCTTCGCCGCCAATGGATCGATTTTCAGGAACAACAAAGCCTTGTTGTCGCTGGCATAGTAGTCACCTTGTGGAAAAATATCACCAAAATTCGACTAATACTTTTCAAGTTGTAGTGGAAAAGAGCTAACAAGGTTTTTCGTGATGATGCAACATTCAAAAAACAGAATAACTCATTTTCGAAATGTTTTGCGGCTGCCTTGCCAACTGACGTGCGAAGTAAAAGCTGTAAACGTTTACGTATTATCACATGAATGAAAGAGGATATATTGAATTCCTGCGAAGACTGAAGTCACTCTTCTCTGGTCAATAAAACCAGACATATCTTCTTTACTGTCAATACATGTATTTTTATTGGCACAAGATAAGTTACACTAGCCTTGTTGGTTGTTAGGATTGGATGCTGAGAGTCGAAGCCAAAATGCGAATGAATATTTAGGAATGTGGCTCGAAAAGGAAATTAAAATGACTGAACCCATAATACTCACGACTGATAAGGTAAACAAAATCGTTGCATTCCTAATACGGCTAAGGTGGCTCGGCTGGGGTGACAAACTCGATTAGGCTATATCAAACCCCTATCTATGTACAGGGTTTGTCCGGAAAGTAATAGGACTCATTTTCTTCCGCCATGACTGTATTTCGGAGTGTGCGCGCACCGACTGGATTCGGTAGAGGGCGTTCCTAGCTAACGAATGAGCGGCTGGTCAGTTGTCTCCGAGCACCTGGAGAGTCAGGACAGGCATTTTCGCGCGACGTGTTTCTGTGAGTGGTGCAAGCCGAAAATGCAGCGTTCGTTAGAGCAGAGGTACGCGATTAAATTCTGGGTGAAACTCGGTAAATCTGCGACAGAGACGTTTGATATGATCAAGCAGGTTTACCCAGATGTTGCTTTAGGTGTGTTTCGGTGGCACCAGGCCTTTTTGGAGGGTCGGGAAGAGGTCGCTGATGAAGACCGTGCTAGAAGACCTTCGACTTCGACAAACACCGATAATGTGACTCGTGTGCGCAAAGTTTTGAACTCAGACCGTCGACTAAGTATTCGTTTAATTGTCCAGATATTAAATTTACCAAAATCTGTCGTTCATGACATGGTCACACAGCATTTGAACATGCGCAAGGTGTGCGCGAAGATGGTCCCAAAAGTGCTCACTGACGACCAGAAATTGCGGCGAGTGAAAGTGTGCCAAGAAAATTTTCAACATGTCTGAAAGTGACCCCCAATTTTTTAATAACGTAATCACAGGTGACGAGTCGTGGATCTTTGAGTATGATCCCGAGACAAAGGGGCAATCTTCCGAGTGGCATACGACGGCGTCTCCTCGCCCAAAAAAGGGAAGAATGAGCAAATCCAAAGTGGAAACGATGCTCATTGTCTTTTTTGACATCAAAGGCATCGTCTACCATAAATTTGTTCCTCCTAGACAAACCGTCAACGCCAAGTTTTACGTGGAAGTGCTCAGGAGACTCAAACGAAAGGTCAGTCGGGTCCGACAAGACATCACAGCCGACTGGAAGTTGCACCACGACAACGCCCCGGCTCACACCGCCTGACCAAGGCCGGCATCCCAACGCTTACGCAGCGGCCCTACAGCCCAGAGCTTAACCTCACTCTTTAGTAAACTTAAATTCAAAGTTTCACAACAATACGTGCAGTGTTCTCACTACAGTGAATTTTTAAGAGTCACGAAGTCATTAGGAAAATGGAACTCAACCGAGAACATTTTCGCGCCATAATTTATTACAGCTTTCAGAGACAATTATCGCAACAAGAATGCCTTGCTGAGTTACTGTCTGTTTTCGGCAACAAAGCGCCACATCAGTCGACAATTTCCCGTTGGTATGGAAAATTCAAACGTGGACGGGTGAGTCTTAGCGACGATCTCAGGGTGGGTGCACCAAAAACGGCAGACACCCAGAAAAACGTCGATGCTGTGCGCAAACTCATCATTGAAAATAGACATGTGACATATCGCGAGATTGAGGCGTCCTTGAAGATCTCAAAGATCTCAATTTAAAAAAATTTACATGAAGAATTAGGACTGAAAAAATTAGTTTCTCTTTGGATATCCCACCTGTTAACTGAAGAGCAGAAAGTAGCCAGGGTTAATTGGTGTCAAAAAACGCTCGACCGTTTGAATTCCGGAAACTCAAAAAATGTGTACAGCATTGTTAGTGGTGATGAATCGTGGATATACGGTTATGAACCAGAAAATAACCGACAGTCAGCTGTTTGGGTGTTCCAAGGTGAAGTTTTCTTTCTTTCTTTGGCTTTTGCCAAGTGTGTCGAAAAAGATGGTCGCGACAAAAGCGGGTCATATTGCAGCAATTCCTCTTAATGAGCAAATAACTGTTACTGCGGATTGGTATACCAACATTTGTTTGCCAAAAATCACCTCCGAGATTCGAAAAATCAACCCAGACAATGCAACCTCGCACACAGCCCAAAAATCAAGGCAGTATTTAACGGAAGAAAACGTGGAATTATTGGACCATCCTCCATATAGTCCCGATCTAAGTCCTAACGATTTCTTTACTTTTCCGAAAATTAAAAACAGACTGCGTGGTCAAAGGTTCCAGTCACCAGAAGAAGCAGTTGACGCATTCAAAAATGCCGTTTTGGATCTGCCAGCAAACGAGTGGAATAAGTGCTTCGAAAATTGGTTCGAGCGCATGCAGATGTGTATTAATCTTCGTGGAGAATACTTCGAAAAACAATAAAGTCATTTAGAACTACCTACAGCGTTGCTTTATTTCCATATGCAAAACTTAAAAGACATCCCTCGTATAAGGAGCTAACGTTCAGAAGTCAGAGAAAGATCGTACTGTTCGTGATCTGCGCTTATAGAACGGTATCGAAAGATGTGAGCTCTATAAGAAGGATGTGAGAGCGACAGAGAGACGCTCGTGGTTAGATGGCAGAAAAGATGAAATGCAACTGGCCATGGTGCATGGACTATAAAACTGATTTCAGGCATTAAACCGGGATTGACAAGGGAGCGGTGCGCATAGATTACTATAATGCACAGTTGCTCACAGGACATGGTTGTTTTGATAGCTACCTGAAGAGGATAGTGAAGAAAGAACTATGTATATTGCAATGACAGAAAAATCAAAAACGCTCAAACTTTTGACGTTTCAGAGGACCCAGATCATTCTCGGAAAAATGCAACGGTTAAAAGTTGAATGTTGGGGTTGTAGGAGATGGGGGGGTACATGTCAATTTTTTGGTGCTAGCAATGTACACGCTTCCAGCCCCAGTAAATCCACGCGCCTATTAGACATATTTCATACATCATATATTTCTCCTTAAATTTTCGCTTAAAACTTGAATGATAGAAATATGTTTTTGATGAATGCATTTAATTCCTTTGTTATACATGTTTGTGACTAGCTTCTTTCTAAGAGGAGCTAACAATTATAGAAGAACATACCAATTGCTGGCCTGAATATACCAAGTGGCAAACCTCCTCCTATTTCTTTCAGCATTGATTCTGTCATCGCTTTAGTGAATGTATAGGTGTTTGGCCACTTTCCTAGGATTCTACAAATAGAAACATAATATGATAACAAATTGCATTAAAAATAGGTAGCTATATTCAATAAATCTCCTGTTTACAATTCATTTCGCTGACAAAAATATTTCCTAGCTTAAATTTGGAGCTATAATTCTTACCTTGGTGTGATTTCATCAGCCTCTTGAAAGCTAAGTTTTTCAAGCAGCTGCCCAATATCTTCATGGGACTGAGGAAAATCGTAGAATTTCTCATCTATTACTGATAACGGACAATTGGAGAAGACTGTAGATACATGAATAAGTGACTGAAAAAAATAGTGACCTATCAGAGAAAAAATAAAATATGTTTTACAAAAATTTTACACAAAAGCGGAGTCAGTTTTATGTTCCAAATTCCACGGATGATTTTAATTAAATTAACGCAGTTTTATCCTTTAGATTGTGATTATTTTGTGGAATTATGCATTAGTAGGATACGGTTATGTATAGGACATCAAATAAATGATCTCCTAGGCTTAGTTAGCACATACATTCTCATAGGAACCCATTGCCTGACAGAAACAAAAGTGCATACGAGGTCTGTAAATTAAGTAATGAGGGGTCGATCTAGCAATACTGGAGGCGCCATGGCTGGAGGACAGGGGGAAATGAGATCCGTCTTCAGTACAAGTTTGAACTCGCTCGAGTCATCTGGTTATCCGTAGGTATCTTTCCTGTGAAACAGTTTTTTTCCTTGTATAAAAATGATCGACCTCAACTTCAAGGAACGGTGTGCTATCAGTGCAACAGAAGCTTGCTAAACTGCAGCAGGTCTACAGAGATAGTGTTTTGTCAAGAGCCCAAGTTTTTCGGTAGTATAAGGCACTTTCAGAAGGGAGACTCGCCCTCAAGGGAACTATTTTGGGACGGTCGAAAACATTCAAATGGCTGAAACCGACCACCTGAAGACTATTCCAGCATCGGAGTTCCAGCACTGCTATGAGAAGTGGAAGAACCAGCGGTGCATTGCTTCATAAGGAAGTCATTTTGAGGGTGACAATATAAAATTGTAATTACACTTGAATAAGAAAGTTAAAAAAAATCAGTCTCATCACTTAATTTACAGACCTAGTAGGCAGGTAGTGTTTTGCTACTTCCTCACTAGGATAGCTGAGGATATATTTAGCGAATGTGCGGCTCTACTAATCATGCCACATGTTCGTGAAGACTTTGTTGGTGTTTTTGTGTTGGTTATTTCTTGTTAAATATCCGTAGATATCCCGGGGAAGGCTCCAACATCTCCCTTACCTTCAAATTGGTCATCTGTTTGGCCATCTCAATCACCTCTTTGGAGCTGTTTACATTGCTGGCATACGCAGTTTTCAGATTCTCATCAAAATTGACTGTAGCAGCACCATTAAAAATGATGTTCACGTTCGATATCAAAGTCTGCCTATCCTTTATGCTGACACCCAAGCCCGCTAAGGCGCAGTCGCCGCTGATGATTTGGATTTGGTGCTTGAATTTTGGACGTTCTTTTTTTAGTGTATCAAAGATCTGGGGACCAAAATAAGATATTAGTGACATACAGTAATCAATGAGAAAATATTCGGAGGTAAGATTGCTTACGTCTATCACTAAGTTATAGACAAGCCAACGATTAGCAGACAGACCGACGAAAATAACTGGTTAATAATAATAATAATATTTTGCTTCAGACATGAACATGTATCGGTTTCATCAAAAATATAATAAATATTTACAAAATTAATAAATGACGAAGACAAACAAACAAATAACATGTAAAAACAAGCAAGTTAAATTGTGTCATAAAAACGATATTTAAAACTTGACAGAGTCACTAATATCATAAAAACAGGCACTGGTTTAGTAGCTTTTCAGCCCAGATTTGCATTAGCCTATTATATAGCAGGTTGTTTAAAATTTTTGATCCTAAAATGCATGGTGATCTGCTATCTAACCGGTAACGGACAAAAGGTAAATGGATGTCACTTTGTCTGCGAGTGCCAACTTAATGCATTCAAGGTGAAATCCTCTTTGTTTAACAAAATATAGATAACTATTTTGTGGAGAAAAAGCGAAGGTAGCGACATTATTTTCAAGCTTTTGCATAATTCTCTGCAACTATGCGTACTGTTTACCTCCACTATACACCTTATCAGCCATTTTTGACTTAAGAACAACTTAAGCATTCACCGATGAGCCCCAGAAGCACAAAGCATATAGCATGCTTGACTCACATGATTTAGATGCCATATAACTTCCCAAAAACACAATATCTCATCTTCGACATTTTTTCCTAATGGGGTAGAATCACATGCTCTTGATGGCCATAGGGGCGTTTTCCAAAAATGTCACTCCATCCAAAATGTATATTCTGAATGTTTTTACTAGCGAGGAAATATTTTATTCGGAAATTTCGAACACTACACTGCCGAAGGAGTATTTTAATGGCGAATAATTTCAAAAATGAGTTAGCTGAGAAGAACATGAGAAGTCACTTACGGTTCTTAAGAATAGTTTGGATAACGAGCTTGGATCCAAATATTCAATCATGGAAGCTAGAAAACTTAATCCACGTCTCCTAATCAAAAACGTTAACCTCGACGGTCTGGATTCGCCCGAATCGATAATCAATAATATTGTAGCCTTAAACAATATTGATGACACGCATCAGTCTGACATAAAATTCGTTACCAAACTTAAGCATTAAGAGAGCACAAATATCGTCATAGAAGTATCTCCTGACCTTAGGAATATCTTGTTAGAGAAAAGTTTCCTGTTCATCCGATGGAAGAAATCGCCTGTGAGTGATCATATACATGTGTTGAAGTGTTTTAAGTGTTGTGGTTATGGTCATACCGATATAAGTTGCAAATCTAATGTTGTATGTCCAAAATGCTCCCAAAATCATAAAGCTAAAGATTGTAAATCATCTGTTTTCCAATGCATAAATTGTCTTAATGTTAACAAAACCAGTAAGAAAGGTCTACCAACTGATCACGCGTCTTACTCTAGCTGTTGTGCTGTTTTTAAAAGCCATTTTGATAATTTGAAAAGTAGAATTAACTATGGCTGACATTATTAAATTTGTTAACTCTAATACCAGATCAATTCTTCCTTCAATGGCGGACCTTTCTTTCATGGTTAATTATATGGATCTAGATGTAGTGGCTGTTACAGAAACATGGCTGTCTTCAGATATTCCAACAAGTTCAGTAGATATTTCTGGTTATAACTTCCATCGTCGTGATCGTGGTAGTCGCGGAGGTGGGGTTGGCTGTTATGTCAAAAATCGTTTTTCATCAGAAATTCTATCGTTTGAGGAATATGATCGTACTTCTCTAGAAATGCTTTGGCTCAAGGTTCGTATTGGCCGTAAATGTATTGTAGTTGGTGTTATTTTTAGACCGCCTCGGGGAAGTTTGGATGTTGCAGTAAGTATATTATATAATACGTTGTCCATCTTAGCACCGTCTAATGAATACATCTTGGTACTTGGTGACCTCAACGTTAATTTCTTTATTGATAATAAGATTAATCAGTGCTTTCAATCTTACAGCCTGCACCAGTTATTGATTGAACCAACTCGAATAATTGATCATTCTTCAACGCTTTTAGATCCGGTTTTCTTCAACTGTGCACAAAGATGTTCCAAAGTCGGAACTTTCACTGTTAACTTTAGTGACCATCAGGCTGTATTCTGTCACATTTCGTGTAAAAACAATAAACCACCACCTAGACTAATTACATTTAGAGACTATCGCAATTTTGATCTAACCTCTTTTGACGATGACTTATTTAGCGTTAATTGGGCTTGAAGTTATTTATACGGCTAATATCGATGAGAAAGTAAAATTTATTTCCGATAACATTGTAGGACTTTTTGACATACATGCACCACTAAAAACAGTGAGAGTGTCTCAGTCTCGTGCACCATGGCTCACAAACAATTTGAAAATGATAATGAAAGAACGATATAAGGCTTTTCATAAATATAGACGGCCTCGAACGGATGCGAATCGAGATCATTACAATGAACTGAGACATTTTACAAAAACTGCTACACGTGCAGAGAAATCAGGCTACCTTCAACATCTATCTCGACAAAGAAACTCTGCAGCTCTTTATAAAGCTCTTAAGTCATTTAGAATTCAGGATTCTAGTAATACTGACATTCCAGATGATTTAGCAGTTCCCAATGAAATAAATAACTATTTTACCAGTATATTCCAGAAAAGTGACGATGATTGCTCGGAAACTATGGAATTTTATAGCCATAACAAATTAAACCAAGATTTTCATTTTCAGTTCCGTCTTGTCGATTTATCTACAGTATTGGATGCTATTCGCTGTATCAAGTCCAATTCTAGTGGTATTGATGGCATTACCATTGAGAGTAAGTATATTATACGTATATAATACGTTGTCCATCTTAGCACCGTCTAATGAATACATCTTGGTACTTGGTGACCTCAACGTTAATTTCTTTATTGATAATAAGATTAATCAGTGCTTTCAATCTTACAGCCTGCACCAGCTATTGATTGAACCAACTCGAATAATTGATCATTCTTCAACGCTTTTAGATCCGGTTTTCTTCAACTGTGCACAAAGATGTTCCAAAGTCGGAACTTTCACTGTTAACTTTAGTGACCATCAGGCTGTATTCTGTCACATTTCGTGTAGAAACAATAAACCACCACCTAGACTAATTACATTTAGAGACTATCGCAATTTTGATCTAACCTCTTTTGACGATGACTTATTTAGCGTTAATTGGGCTGAAGTTATTTATACGGCTAATATCGATGAGAAAGTAAAATTTATTTCCGATAACATTGTAGGACTTTTTGACATACATGCACCACTAAAAACAGTGAGAGTGTCTCAGTCTCGTGCACCATGGCTCACAAACAATTTGAAAATGATAATGAAAGAACGATATAAGGCTTTTCATAAATATAGACGGCCTCGAACGGATGCGAATCGAGATCATTACAATGAACTGAGACATTTTACAAAAACTGCTACACGTGCAGAGAAATCAGGCTACCTTCAACATCTATCTCGACAAAGAAACTCTGCAGCTCTTTATAAAGCTCTTAAGTCATTTAGAATTCAGGATTCTAGTAATACTGACATTCCAGATGATTTAGCAGTTCCCAATGAAATAAATAACTATTTTACCAGTATATTCCAGAAAAGTGACGATGATTGCTCGGAAACTATGGAATTTTATAGCCATAACAAATTAAACCAAGATTTTCATTTTCAGTTCCGTCTTGTCGATTTATCTACAGTATTGGATGCTATTCGCTGTATCACTTAATAAATTGTTGTTTAGAGCGCGGTGTTTTTCCAAGTGCTTGGAAGGAAGCATTAGTGCAACCTCTTCCAAAGATTCCCAATCCCCAGGTTCCTGGTGATCTCCGACCTATTAGCTTGCTGTCAGCTCTATCAAAAATTCCAGAAAAAAGGCAGTTGAATGAGTATTTACTCGAACACAGCATTTTGCCATTAAATCAATCAGGCTTTAGAAAGGGTCACAGTACCACTACCGCTTTGGCGTAAATATATTGGGTGTGACGACTTGGTTCTGGAATGGATAGATTGCTATTTAAATGAACGACATCAATATGCCGTCATACAAAATAAACTTTCAGACAAAAAGCCGATTTTATCCGGGATCCATATTAGGTCCACTTTTATTCTTTATATACACCTTTGACATTTCTAACACCCTTCAATATTGTTCTAGTCAATCATATGCTGATGATATGCAGGTTTTTCATAATTTCTGTCCGAACAACTACCATTTAGCTAACAACCTTATCAATCAAGATCTACAATACTTATGGACATATGCTGCAAAACATAATTTACGTCTAAACGCATCGAAATCGACAGCTATACTTTTTTGCTCCAAGAAAAAACGTACATTCCTCAAATCAAAGTTAAATTTATCACTAAATAATAGTATCCTAATATTTTCCCATTCTGCAAAAAAATTAGGTTTGTACTTGGATGAAGATTTCAGATTTCAGGAGCATGTCGGCTATGTGTGTAAGTCTAGTTATTTTAGACTTAGGCTTCTATATGCAAGTAAAACTGTTTTAAATAGAAAAATTAAGAAAATGTTATGCGAGTCACTCATACTCAGTAAAATCGCTTACTGCAACATAGTTTATTATCCCTGTCTGGATGAAATCACAAAATACAGACTGCAAAAAATTCAAAACTCATGTAGTCGTTAGATTAACAATTTAAGAAGGTACGTTCATGTTTCACACTCAATATCTTCAATGAATTGGTTGAAAATCTCTGATCTTTTCAAATACAACTTTGTTACACTTGTCTTAAAAATATTAAAAACCTCTGTTCCGGTTTATCTTATGCAAAAGCTTGTTCGTAGGAATTTAATTCACAATTTGAATACGCGCAACATTAATCTCCTGACAATGCCACAACATAGGACAGCCATTTTTCAACGGTCTTTTACATATAATGAAATTGGGAATTACATCAATCCAAACAGTACAAGCACCAACCTAGACTCCAGACCTGGTTTTGCTGTCCTGCCCTATATCAAAGAACTGACCCCTAAGCTGATCAGATTGTGCAGTCCTTTGAACTTTCGAATTGCTTGCAAATCCGTCCTCACTATAAACCGCATTTTTTCAAAAATGAAAGACAAAGTCCCGCTGCTTGGCTTAACTAACACAGTCTACTCCATCAATTGCAACAACTGCAACCAAATACACATAGGTCAGACTTCCAGATCTCTTAAAGGAAGCATTACATCACACAAAAGTGATGCTAGGCTTCATCCTGAAAGATGCGCTCTAGCATCTCATGTTAACACAACAGGGCATTCTATGAATTACACAAGTATCAAAGTTCTTGATAAAGAAAAACACCTTTCCAAACGTTTATTCCTGGAAATGTCCCACATTTTCATGAATAACAACTGTATCAACAAAAAGACAGATATTAAACAACTGAGTGTCATTTACTCATATTTGCTAAACTGCGAAAAATTGGAGAACTTACATATCTCCCCAAATTTCGACTTTTCACAACCATAAATATAATTTGTGTTTTGGCCGATTCCACCAACAAATTTCATTCCACTCAAAATCTAATAATTCTCTTCTCACGATTTATTAATAATTGTTAATTTAAAATTCCCATTAATTAAAATATAATTTATTCAACTGCCTCTGGTCGGTTTAACAATTTCTTACATAACATTCTGAAAATCACATCATCTGAAGTGATTTGGCAACGTTTTGGCACACGCCCACAATTCGTTCCATCTTTCAACACAGACATTGACAACCTTCGGCCTTCTGTCAAAGGTTCATCTCACTCATTATTCCATGACCACCATTTTGTGCAATCATCAAGTGGCTTCACAACGTAATGCTCTAATGTTTTCTAAATAATTTTTAATCTGTCTTTAACTTGTCTTGTCATATTTTATATAATTTTAACCATTGTACCATGTATCCAGCTCTCACCATGTTACTGGACGTTTCCCTCATCCTATACGAAAACAACAATTAGCAACATCCTCACATACTACTGTAAGTTGATTCAATTTAAATTCATTTTACACTTTTGTTGCTACTGTTATCATTGTAATTGCAGCTCCTAAAGATGATGGCAAAGTCCATTGAAAGCTAGAGAGAATTAAAAAAGTATAAAGAGTCCTCTTTGCTTAAATTTTGTCGAAGTACCCAACAAAAGGCGGAAGCTTTAATTTTTCACCTATATATATATATATATATATATAGGTATATATATATATATATATATATATATATATATATCAGTTTTTTGAAGTGTGTATATTTATACACTTCAAACTGCGTCAATTCAACACACATATTAGTACATATTTCACACACCATAGATTTCCCTGTACATTTGCCCTTAGTACAGATAAATATCCAGACGCATCGCGTATGGGTCGCGCTACGAACCTATACGTATGTACATACACAGAATCCTGTCTGCATCTGCGCGCACCGCTGGCATGACGGACTGCTACGATTCAGCGACGTTGCCAGATGGCCGACACTTTCGGTAGGGCAGGAAGATAGTTTCTAGCATTATCGTATACCGAACTGGTGACATGGTTGCGTGGGAAGTGCAGAATCCCCCGCTTAACGCCATTTTGTTGGATGTTACATGACGTATGTAGATCATGAAATACCATGTCACTTATTTCCATCAGTCTGTCTGTCTGTTTGATGGAAACTTTAAAAATAACTATTTTACCTCATCATCGAACAGTTCGTCTATCCTGGCGAGTGCATTCTTTCCTTTCTTCTCTCTGATGAGCAGGTACAGAGTGTTGATTTCTGTTGACCTAAACAACTTGTCGATCAGTATCTGCCCCAAGAATCCAGTGCCGCCCGTTATGAACACATTGCATCCCTTGTAGAATTTTTGGATTTCCGTTTCCGACATCTTCGTCTGAGGTCACTGGAAAAAATAAATTCAAATAACGAAAAAAGATTCTGATAGATTCAACTCTCCACGCATTTATACACCCTTACAAATTTGCAAAATTTCTTAGTATCGCTATTCCAAAAAATTCTGAGTCAAATCTATTCAAAAGACTCAAACATAATCGAAACTTGCTTAGATATGTTCACTTAGGTAAGATATATCATAAACCTATACATTTCAAACTACACAAAGTATGTATATGTGCAACTATTACGTCTAACAGGAGTGCAACATGACCGTAATGAGAACCTCCTTAATTACATCTCTCTCTGATATCAAAGGTGCATCATTTGCAACTGCTACCACCTACAATCCCCAGCTCGTACAACCCCTCCTTTCCTGAACGATCAGCTCAATCCACAGCTTTGCTGATTTCAGTATTCAAAGCGATAAGCCGATCTCTGCCGGTGAGCTGGAAAAAAAAAGACTAATAGCGACTTCGTCTCTGACGAGAGACCAGGAGGTTATCACTACTTGGGGACGCAACAATCTTGCACAGCTTAATGCTTCCAAAACACAGTACTGTACCTTGACGAACAAAAAGCTTCCTAGCGCTCATCCGTTTTCGATGGATGGCAAGGAGCAGTTCATTTCCACTAGCCGGAGTCCAGGACTTGACCTGGCATGAACACATCTCATCAACAACGACACCTACTGGGAAAAGCTAGGCTATTTGTTTATGGCTAAGAAGTACTTTTCTCCGCATGGCCTATACAAGGCCCAGATAAAACCTAGCCTCGAGTATTGCTCACACGTCTGGGGTACTACCGCCAGGAATACATTATTTATACTCGATGCTGTCCGACGGATAGATAACTGTTCTCTGACAGACAATCTCGGGACCCTTTCGCATCAGCGGGCCGTCGGCCATCTAGCTCTTTTCTACCGCTACACCAATGGGCTTGGCGATTTACCTGCCAAACAGACCCGCCTGACTTCGGTCTCCCATCCTAACCGTGTCAAACTTCCTGCATCCAGAACTAGCCGATAGGATCGCTCCTTTGTTCCGAGGGTGTTGAGATTGGGGAACAATCTACAAGAGGAAGCTTATCCCGGCTCTACTTACCGTAAATAAGGTGGCATAATAGGCATTATTTTTCCTAGTAGATATGATGCAACAAAAATACACCTTTTGAACTATCAAAATGATGTTTAGAAAATGAAAAAGTTTCTGAATTATTCGTTGTGAAGAAAAATTTTATATCATCATGTTTGCTACAATTTGCTAACTAAATATAGTTTTAATCTATCAAGTACCTTAATGAAACTAATTTGTTCTATTTTTTGTCTAATTGAAGCATGATGGAAAGCTATAAAAACTCATGTAACATAGTTTTTTATTTCTTATAAGAGCTAAATCATTGCACTAATTGCATAATCACAGAAATGTGGTCAAACATCTAATTTCAAATTACGCATGCATAAAAGTGTTCATTATAATATTCAAAGTAACCTTGACTATGCCCAAAAAGTTATAACTGTCGATTCGAAAAATATTTCAATAATATTTCAAACCACCCACTAAATTAGGCAGGTGCTTTTGGAAAGAAAAGTTTATTCAAAATAATTGAGCTCGCAAAAAGATTTTTGACTTTTAAACCGGCCAGAAACTGAAAATTCATAAAAATCAAATTCTGAAAGCTTGTCATAACGTTGACAACTCCAGAAAAAAGTTTTGAGTATACCCTAAATTGTCAAACACTCTTATATGCCTCCATCTTTTTTTCGTTTCTCTGCCGCCACTGGACCGATTTTCAAAAAAAGATAGAGCTTTTGCGTCTTTGGCGTAGTAGTAACATTGTGTATGAATTTCATCGAAATCCGAGCGATACTTCCCAAGTTATAGGCGGCTATAAAATTAGCGGACAGACCGACGGAAATGAGTGACATGGTTTTTCGTGATGTACATATCATAATAACATCCAAAAAGCATGATATTTCATTTTTGAAATTATTCGCGATTACAATAGTTCCCCGCCAGTAGGCGTGGAAAGTAAAAGCTTATGATTTCTCCTTGTTTCCATCTTTCTTGTATTCCTTTGCTGATACTGTGTATTAAAATAAATGTTTTTAAGGTACGCTTGTAAATTTTTTCCGTTCGAAAATCTTATTATTGAAGGAAATTTTCAGATTTCACTGACAGAATTATTGATTAACATACACCTGCTTATACTTATAACAATACTATAAGATAAGCCCATATACACAAGATTTCCGTACATGCCAGTGTCAGCGCACGTGTACCCCCGGCATAGGTTTTGAATATAGCATTGTTTCTGTTTACACTACTAACACCCTTTTTTGTGTTTTATCCAAAACTTGCTGTGGGAAGTGTGAAGAAGAGATCCCTGGAGTAACTTTTTAGAATCATACGGTATACGGGATTAAGTATCGACTTGTCAAAATAAAAAAAAATACCAGGATAGGATATCGCAAAAGCACCATTTGCTAAAACGTTAAAGTAAGAAAAACTGTTAAAAAAAAGTACTATTCTCAAATACCACGAAAACTATAATATTCCGACACACTACACGCCTGGTACGACACAACTACGAACAAGAAATTAACTGAGTCGTTATCACTTTCTTTCTGCCTACACTAACTACATCATGATTCACGTAAATTATATAAATAGCAGTTTGAAAAAACTAAAAAAACACGCTTTTATAGCTAACGAACCAAAAAGTAGAAAATAATTTTTAATTACAAAGAGTAGTAGATGGTCGAGCAATCAATCAAAATATAATTATAATAAAATTTAAGTCCTTAACAGAATAATTTAATTCTGAGTAAAAAGCGTGGGGTGCTTGATATATTAAATGTTACAATCATTCTATTGGCAACTATCTATGAGAGGAGAGTTATGAAAATGTAGTAAAATGCACCCTACGCTTTTTACTCTAAATTGAATATTAATAACTTAAGTTTTATTATAATTATATTTTGAAGTCATTACTTATGATTGATTGTTCGACCATCTACTACTGTAATAACTCTTTGTAATTAAAAATTATTTTCTACTTTTTGGTTCGGTTAGCTATAAAAGCGTGTTTTAGTTTTTTTTTTAACTATTATTTATTTTTCATTTTTTAGTTCGATTTATCAATTAGTTTTTTGTGGACATGTGGTATTGAAATGTCTTACGAATCATTTCATAATCTAATCATTTCATTTAAAGCCTCACTATTGCATGGGGTTTTTTCTGTTAACTTATAGCAATCATGTTCTTCAATCCGAACCATGAAAGAGTAAGTCAGAAACTGCACGCATGCGTAGATCGCGCGCTCGCTGTATCTGTTTTACTGCCCTACAGAGGATCTATAAAGGAATTTATCAACCCTGGGAGCCTAATGGGTATAATGGATAACTGTTATCAAATTATTGCATTGTCACAGGGTTCTTGATACGTGTGCGAAGTTTCAAATTAATCAAAGTTCTGGAAATTGGTGAAATTATGCTCAAAGATTCCATTACATACATACATACAGGCCAAGCTAATAAAAGCGTGTTAAAAAAATAAAAACCATAATATGCCTCCTGTGAGGATTGAATTCACGACCCCTGGTTTACAAGACCAGTGCTCTGCCACTGAGCTACAGAGGCTTGTAGTTTCGCTATTCATAAAACGGCATTTAAAATACATGGCCGTTTATTAACATATCTGCTTTTTACAGAATTTTACTTATAAGGATAATGGAAAACTGTTATCAAATTATTCGGGACGCTTTCGCACAGGCGGGCAGTCGGCGATCCATCTCTTTTCTACCGCTACACGAATGGGCTTTGCTCCTCAGAGCTCTCTTCCATGATGTCGCCGCGCGATGTGCCTGCCCGACAGATCCTTTGGCGTCCCATCCTAACCATGTCGAACTTCCTACATCCAGAACTGTCCGATACGACCGCTCCTTTGTCCCGAGGGTGTCGAGATTGTGGAACAATCTACAACAGGAAGCTTTTCCAGTTCTACTAACGTTAGGCAGTTCAAAAATCGTATTAACAAAATTTCTTTGGGATCATCATAGCAGCCGCGGTGTCCGGGCATTTAGGCTTCTGCATGCGCGGCTGCTTCGGTATAAAAAAAATATTTCTACAAATAAAAATAGTACGGCACTGTTTTCCTTTTTCGAAACGCGTAATTTTTCGAATGTTTCCTTCGATTTATTACGAATAATTACTCTTGTGTTTTTTCCTAGACTGCTTTGTTTTCGTAAAAGTAAAAAAACAAATTAGATCACTTTAAGTAATTTTTTAGCTCATCCTATAATTTGTCTTGAATGCCAATATTAATTTCTTGTGTCTGTGTCATTTGAAAATCATCCTGTGATATTTAGGCTGATTTCCACGTTCTTCTAGTAACGAGTAATTCCTATATCGTTCATTCGCAGGAAAACCGTCACAACTCAAAAAAGATGAAAATCCAGATTACTACACCAAACGGTTCAGAATTATCTACTTTATTATGTGGAAAAGTGTCACATCTCGACTTTCTCAAACTACCAACAGGTGGCACTTATGTCGTTTTTGAAGTGACGTATCCTTGGTACCCCTTATAGGTCTAAACCGGCACAATTCAGTATTAATCCAGTCGTCATAGGGGAATGTACTAGCTTTGAGTGGAAAACCGTCATATTTCAGATTAAAACACGTATTTTTTTCCGAGCTATTGAAGAAAAGTGTAGCATTACGTGTTACTACGTTTTGATAGGCAGTGTTCTTGGACGAAAACTGTTATATTTCGATTTGTGTCATTCTTCAAGATAAGGTAAGCCCTAAAATATTCTTTTATTTCTTTCCTAGACCGTCACATTTAATGTTGTGTCAGTTTTCTCCTGAAATTGATGGCAAAACCGTACTATTTTGTGCAGCATTTGTGGATATGTCGGTTTTCTACTGAAATTGACTCTAGAAAGTATACTTTGTTCTATATTGCAACATTCGGTTTTGCCACTTTTATGTGTAACATTTTTAATGTGTATTAGACACTTGCTTCAAGTAGCTGATTCCAGAGCATACAAGTTGTATTTACAGTGATGACTACTCATTCATAAAGCAGTTCCAAATACACTATCTGGCTTGATTCAAGCACAGCCAGACTGCTGAACCTCCCGATGAAACCGATGTGTTTGTTCAGATGGGTGTCGTGTTTATAATAAAGCAAAATGGCAACAAATAGCCGTTGTTTCTGAGTTATATTTTCCAGATTATAGATTAATCCGACGTGTTCGCTCTTGTGTTGCGACGTTGCCATATTGAGCAAAAAGTACCAGATCACATTACATAAAGAACAAGCATTACGTTGAATCTATTAAATGAGTTTTGCTGATCAGGCTGGAGTTTGGGAATTGATTGAGTATGGTCAACATACATGATATTCCATGTATTTCGAGGAATTATTCAAAATTATTGGTTTCTGAAACTATAATTTAATTTGCCTCAAAAAAGCTGAAAAATATGTTTTCAGGAAACTAATACCAATTTTTATGAATTTTTTTTTAATTTTAGCTATGGAGTATAGTAGTCGAACAAGGAAGATGGTGGCAGATGCCCTAGAAATGCAGAAAGAGAACTTGGCAATATGTCAAATTGCTGAAGTGCCTGGAACAAGCAATGGGCTTGACTCTGGACCTGAAGAAGACCCATTTGGTTCGGATGACTCCAGAGCTGACCCGGATGTCAGTTCCAATACCAGTGAATCATCAAGTGATTCCAATGGAGGTTTCGCAGAAGAGACTGGCCAGAGTTCGCACCGCTGCTCAAATGTAGCTAGAAAAGTAGTAAATTGCAGCCAGACAACCAAAACTGGAAGAAAGCGTTTAAGGTTCCCGGAAAAGTGGCGAAAAAATGCTGCAAAAGCTCTGAGAAACGAAGGTAAAGAATACGTGTCAGTTTCGAAAACCAGAAAATTGCACCCTTCTAGGACCATTCTGCCTCCCTGTGGAGACAAATGCAAGCTGCAATGCAGCAAGAAATTTACAGATGAAAATCGTAAAACTCTTTTTTCCGAATATTGGGGCTTAGACAATTTACATAGGCAACGAGACTTTTTAGCCACAAGTATGTCCCTAGTTCAGCCTAAGTATCAATATAAACGGGACGGTAGCCATCGCCAACAAAATAACGCTTTTTACTTCATCCTGAACAATCAAAGGACTCGCGTATGTAAATATTTTTTCAAAGCTACACTAGCTATAAATGACAGACCGATTAGAACAGTGGCTCAAAAAAAGGCATTAGCACCAACTGGGCAAATCATAGAACCTGACAGACGAGGTAAGCATGGGAAACATCCAAAATTGGACGAAGGCATAAAAAATAGCGTAAGGAGTCATATAAGAAGAATACCAAAGATAGAGAGTCATTATGCGCGCTCAAATACGACCAAAGAATTTATAGAAGGAGGGAAATCCGTAGCAGACCTTCATAGAGAATATGTAATGCTTTGTAAAGAAAAAAAGGTTGCAAGTGCCAACTACAATATGTACTTCAAAATATTCAATGAAGAGTTCAATCTATCTTTTTTCGTTCCTAAGAAAGACCAGTGCGACTTTTGTACTGCTTTCGAACAAATGAGTGCAGAAGAGAAAGCTTCTCAATATGAGAAGTATAATGAACATCAAAAAGAAAAAGAACTGTCAAGGGAAGAAAAAGAAAAAGACAAAAATTCAGACATGCACGTAGCCGTGTATGACTTGCAAGCAACATTGCCCTGCCCCAAAGGAGATACTTCTAGTTTCTACTATATATCAAAGTTGAATGTGTATAACTTCACAGTTTTTGATCTAAAGAAGAAAGATGTTGACTGCTATGTTTGGCATGAAGGCCATGCTCATAGAGGTGCAGACGAAATTGGGACATGCGTGCTCAAATACCTAGAAAATATTAACACTAGAGCTGAATCACAACAAGCGGGGATTGATGTAGTATTTTACAGTGATAACTGTGGGGGCCAACAAAAAAATAGATTCTTGTTGTCGACGTATCTTTACGCTATTTCACACTTTAACTATATAAGAAGCATTACACATAAATATCTTATAACAGGGCACAGTCAGAATGAGGGCGATAGTGCTCACTCTGTGATAGAAAGGCATATTAAAAGATATTTGAAGTCTGCTCCAATCTACACCCCTGAACAATATTACAGTCTAATCCGTACAGCTAAAAAAACAGGAAATCCATACAAAGTCACAGAAATGTGTCATTCAGATTTCTTTGATTTGAAAAATCTACCATTCCAAATGCAGTACAACAATTTCACCAATAACGCAGATAACGAAGCTTTCAAGCTTTCTGAAGTAAAGGTTATTATGATATCCAAGGATCACCTACATACTGTATTTTACAAAAATTCCTACAGTGAACAGGAATACAAAAAAATAATTGTGAGAGGCCCCTCAAGAAAGAATCACGACCTCAATAACCAATCGGTCGTGCTTAAAAAAGCATATCAACGCAAACCAGGGATAAGTGAAAAAAAGAAAAACTCGTTACTATCCTTATTTAAAAATCCTAATAAGTCAACCGTACCACGAGTTTACTTAGATTATTATAAAAATTTATAAGTTAACTCTAAACTTGTATCAAGCTTAAACTTGTATGAAGGAATACAAATTTTATACATATTTCGGCTGCACCTGCACTCCCGCAATCTCCAAGAATAGTATTAAAAATACTTTTACATTTTGAGAGGCGTTTCGGGACAGCTAAGACGTTAGTAAAGATTGTATTGCTTAATACATTAATGTTTAGGATTTACCAATTTGACGGAATTTATTTGTTTCACCTTTTTTATGTCTAGGCATGTTTCACCCATTTGTCTTTTATGTTTGATGAATGAGTTCTCAAAAGTATTGTTTGTAGTTTTATAAGGTAGCCTGGAACTTGTAATAAAAGTTTTTTTAGTCTCAATGTGTGTTTCATCTCAAAAATTGATTCAAATAATCTGGCAGAAAAGTGACACTTAGTAATTTTTTCTTGTGAAAAAAACAACTATGACCTCGATATTAAGAAAGAATTCCTCTAGGACACTGACAAAGTGCAATGAATGTTTTGGATTGAATAAGTTAAACATAATAAATAGTAAATACACTTAACCTTTTATATCATTATTTCAACTGCCCCTGCTGAAAATTAAAGGATTTTTAGTTGTGACGGTTTTCCTGCGAATGAACGATATGTGGATTTGGCCAGAAAAATATGGAATTCGCTTAATTTCTGAGTGGCCCTCTTAATTTCAACTACCGGGTGCGCCATCTTTTATGTCGGTATTGAAACGACGAATGGCTTTGATATTTACCAACCTAGTGATTTGGTTATACAGGGTGTCCCAGAAGTCGACGTCAAGCCGAAACCGGGTGATAGGCAAAGTCATAACAGCTATCAGAAAAAAAATTAAAAAAATTTTATGTATGTGTTTTGAAAATTATAGGTCTTTGAAAAAAATATAGAAATTTCACACCCTATGGCAGTCTGTCAACTCCTGTTACTACAAATATTAACTTTTTTTGGATTTTATTTTTACAATGTAATGATGAATAATGCATCTTCAAACTGGTGTCTCATCCTTACTGCCAACTTTTCTCGTTCAGGAAAGATTGCCACTTATTTCCCAACCAAGTATTCCAAAGTAAAACTTTGCTCAATTTTAACTGGCTGTACTGGAAAAAAATGTACTACGAGAGTTTGGCAAGTAACCTTAAAAATTGGCGCATTTAAAAACGATTCCAAAATGGTATAACACTTAGAAGATTACTCGTTAACTTATGCACAATTTTTATTTGAAGAAAAACTGATGAAAATTTTTCAAAATTTCCTAATTAAACAGCGATTATGAAAACGCACAAGGACCCTTAAGGATAACTGTTTGCACAACAGTGGGCGTCAAAATGCTGCTGATGATGATTTACCTTTACAGCAAATGCTCAAACTGTTTTCCTTCAGCCGCAATACACGCTCGACATCTTCTTAAAAAAGATCGGGTTATTAAACGAGTGAATCCACGGTTAGTAACAAACTCAGCTGCTTCCAATAGTCTTTGCCGTAGCTCAGCTACATTTTGAATCGGCTTGAAATACATTTTTTCTTTTACAATTCCCCAGTAAAAAAATCTAACGGATTCAAATCTGGTGACCGGGCTGGCCACGGTATTGTACCAGACCGCCCTATCCATCTGCCTGGAAAGTTTTGATCGAGATACTCTCTCACTGAGAGTGCATAGTGCGTTGGGCAGCCATTATGGTGAAACCACATGTCCCTGTAAATACTCAGTGGCACGTCCTCCAATAAATTTTCTAAATGATTTTGCAAAAAACCTAAATAAACCTCAGCAGTCAAAGTCTCTGGGAACTCAAACGGACCGATTA
Organism: Acanthoscelides obtectus; assembly: GCA_963669975.1. Lineage (NCBI taxonomy): Eukaryota > Metazoa > Arthropoda > Insecta > Coleoptera > Chrysomelidae > Acanthoscelides > Acanthoscelides obtectus. Next base: position 32,151,335 of record CAVLJG010000007.1, on the reverse strand, counting down.
TTTTACCATTTAAAATTCCTGTCCAATGGTTTATCTTGAAGCGATATTGAGATTTATCTTCTCTCATCAAATGTGAGTTTGCTACGTGCCACTCGTGTAAGTTATGCAGTTAATATAATAATAATCCCGGGGCAGAAGCGCTTGAACACGCTGTACGTGGTATGGATGGAGCACGTTTTTTTGCAAGATTCTATGGGCTGTACTTTTGGGCACACCTGTTTTTAGTTCTATTGCACGCACTGAAGTACTCGGGTCTTCTTCGACAGCTCCTTACACCACGTCTTCGTAAGGAAGGAAAGATCTTCTCTCACCGTGTGATTGGTTTGGTAGTTGGCCCTCTGAGAACAGTAAGCGGTGCACATTTGTGAACACTCGATGATCTGGATGACGAGCTGCATTCGGGTACCTCTCACAGTAAAGTCTCGCTGCTGCACTACCGTTGCATCTGCATTCCCCATAAATGAGGTGCATGTTAGCATATTCTTGTACGGTATACACGGACATAGCGGCACTGCACAATGACACTATCAAAGATAGTCTAAGGAAAGCAAATGTTGTTTTGAAGAGCAATTAAACAGTCCAAATCCAAATCACAAGCGATCAACAGTCCAGTTCACGAATCCAAAATTAGTAACAGTACGAAATCAACAAGCACGAACATGTAAAGATGCGCAGTAAACGAAGGAGTACTGATCGGTATCAAAGTGTGCAATAGCAAGTAAGTGATGTGCTTCATCCATACCACATACAGCGTGTTCAACCTCTCCTGCCCCGGGATTATGAGCCCCGAGTTGCTTTTTGTCGCACAATGTTAGAAAGACACAGGAAAGATCCACAGTTCTTTGAAAAAATTGTATGGTCGGATGAGACCACATTTAAGAAAGATGGGTACATGAACCTGCATAACTTACACGAGTGGCACGTAGCAAACCCACATTTGGTGAGAGAAGATCAAATATCAATATCGCTTCAAGATAAACCATTGGACAGGAATTTTAAATGGTAAAATAATCGGTCCGTTTGAGTTCCGAGAGACTTTGACTGCTGAAGTTTATTTGGATTTTTTGAAAAATCATGCACAAAATTTATTGGTGGACGTGTCACTGAGTATTTACAGGGACATGTGGTTTCAGCATGATGGCTGCCCAGCGCACTATGCACTCTCAGTGAGAGATTATCTCGATCAAAACTTTCCAGGCAGATGGATAAGGCGGTCTGGTACAATACCGTGGCCAGCCCGATCACCTGATTTGAATCCTTTAGATTTTTTTACTGGGGAACTGTGAAAGAAAAAGTGTATTTCAAGCCGATTTAAAATGTAGCTGAGCTACGGCAAAGACTATTGGAAGCAGCTGAGTTTGTTAATAACCGTGGATTCGCTCATTTAATAACCCGATCTTTTTTAAGAAGATGTCGAGCGTGTATTGCGGCTGAAGGAAAACAGTTTGAGCATTTGCTGTAAAGGTAAATCATCATCAGCAGCATTTTGACGCCCACTGTTGTGCAAACAGTTATCCTTAAGGGTCCTTGTGCGTTTTCATAATCGCTGTTTAATTAGGAAATTTTGAAAACTTTTCATCAGTTTTTTTTTTCAAATAAAAATAGTGCATAAGTTAACGAGTAATCTTCTAAGTGTTATACCATTTTGGAATCGTTTTTAAATGCGCCAATTTTTAAGGTTACTTGCCAAACTCTCGTAGTACATTTTTTTCCAGTACAGCCAGTTAAAATTGAGCAAAGTTTTACTTTGGAATACTTGGTTGGGAAATAGGTGGCAATTTTTCCTGAACGAGAAAAGTTGGCAGTAAGGTTGAGACACCAGTTTGAAGATGCATTATTCATCATTACATTGTAAAAATAAAATCCAAAAAAAGTTAATATTTGTAGTAACAGGAGTTGACAGACTGCCGTAGGGTGTGAAATTTCTATATCTTTTTTAAAGACCTATAATTTTCAAAACACATACATAAATTTTTTTTAAATATTTTTCTGATAGCTGTTATGACTTTGCCTATCACCCGGTTTCGGCTTGACGTCGACTTCTGGGACACCCTGTATGTGTTTCTGAAACGTCAATTTACTACAATTTTAGTCATGAATCGCTTTACACCGAAACAACGCGCCGAAATAGTCACAATGTACATTGAAAATCGTCGTTCAGTTGTGTTAACGCAACGTGCATATCGTCGAAAATATCGTCGCAAACAGGCACTGTCTGGCAATACTATCCGTCGTTTGGTTTCGAATTTTCTTGAGTATGGGACAGTGGGAGATCGTCAACGACCAAGACGTTCCAATGAATTGGTTGAACCTGTCAGAGACAGCGTTGCCCAGAACCCAAAAGTTTCGAATGGTCACCGCGCTCAGCATTTTGGCATCAGTGGAACCACGTTGCGGCGCATTTTGATGATTTGCATTTGTTTCCTTACAAGGTGCAGTTAACACAAAAAATATTGCCAACTGACCGTCCACGTCGCTTGGAATACGCCCAAACAGTCGCTCGCATGTTTGATGCTAAGCCTGATTTTTTGAAGCAAATTGTGATAACCGACGAGGCCCATTTCACGCTCTCGGGCGGCGTTAATAAGCAAAACTGATACATTTGGGGGACGAGAAAGTGTCTGTTTGGGCCGGCGTTTGCGCCAAAACGATCATTGGGCCATTTTTCTTCCACGAAAACGAAACAGTCGATGGAAATCGATATCGGTGGATGTTGCCTCATTATGTCTGCCCACAAATGCGGGAACAAGGTCTTGATGGTTACTGTTTTAACAAGACGGTGCGCCATGCCACACTGCAAATGAAACAATCCAGTTTCTGCAACGAAAATTCCCTGGACGTCTGATGTCAAAAAGAGGTGACATTGACTGGCCGCCCAGGTCACCAGATTTGACCCCACCAAACTTCTTCTTGTGGGATTATTTGGAAAGTCAAGTGTACGCCAACAAGCCCCAGACCACTGAAGAACTTAAGGCAAACTTTCGTTTTCAAAGTTATTTCATGTTTACATACCTACATAAAAGATGACGCACCCATGGTGTAAGCACAAATGGAATATATTTGGAAATGTGCACTTTTGCTATCAAAAAGTGAACTACTGGTTCGCGTGGAGGTGAATAATTATTTAAGAAAAAAATATCAGAAAAACCGTCTGGCAATTTTTCAGATTACTCCACTTGCAGCGTAAGTCTCTTAGTACCATATTAATGAATTTAATAAATATTTCATAATTAATTATATACAAAAAGTGACCATTTAATTAGTACTCCTCATTAGAGAATTATTAATTACACTTACTCGTATATCTCTGTTTTTTTTATAAATATTCTATTACTACATAAGCCAAAGTATACATCCAACTTAGGAAAGGCTTTCATAAAACTGAGAATTAGTACAGATGTTTACATACCATTATAACTAGCATGTCACAAATCCCCATTCAGAGTGGTCAAATGTCAAAAATAAGCCTTTTCATGCTGCACTCCTACGGTAATAGATTAACACAAGGCAATTGTCTAAACTCCTAAACAAGACAATCATGCTGTATGATGAACGCAAAATTGGATAATTATTATTAAAAAAATAATCCGTTATCCGAATGGTTATTATGGAAGTCATTGTCCTTGAACAGAACATTTTTCCAGATTTCTTGATTTCTCCTCTTTGAAGAGTTAACATTACAAATAAATAACTGTAAAAAATACATCAAAATATAGTCAACGCCAAACAAAGTGGCGTGCACGTCATCACGATAAAAATTCCCCGACCTAATGCCTAGGTTTCTATCACAAACAATTGCTCTATTGCAGTTTCATATTAATGTGATATATAAATTGTAAAATGGTCATTACTCTCTTATTATGGTTAATAGTCATGTAAACATTGTTATTAAAATATCACATAAGTTGCTTTCTGATAAATTTAGACGCATTATGCGAAATAAAATGTTTTGCAAACGCTCCAATCACTTATCGACATGTAAACGCACTAAACCGATTTCGCAGCGTTGACACATTGTCACCTTGAAACTTATTTAAACTGGGAACTGACATTTGTATTAATTTTGACACTGAATCAATTTGTGGCATTTCAAATCTTTATAAATCCTTTGGCCCCGCATACTGTAAATCAACAACTGTTTGTTTCAAAACAAAATTATTCATTTTACGAGTAGATAAAGGCAATTTTGGTATATAAAGATGCCCAAACAGTTAAATAGTCGGTGTAAGGAACTCGTGGCCTCGTTAATGCACTACTTTGAGCAAGAAAGGGACAACAACGGGCCTTTGTTGCCTTTAAATGCTGTTCAAGAGGTAGGTTACTAATAATTATATGTAATGTATATTAATAATAGTGAAATTTTATTTCATTTTTTGTAGCGTGTTGCTGCTGCTTTAAAAATTAGTTTAAGGACAGTTAGTCGTATTTCCGAGGGTGTGAAAAGTGATGCAAATTTAGAATCGCCCAAGAAAAAGCGGAGTTATATTAAACGTGTAACCAACACAGCGACATTGGATACAAGTGCCATTCGAGAAGTGATCTATAATATGTATCACAAAAGTAAGATCTTATTATAATAACTTATCAGAAATTTGCATTAATTTGTTAACTAAATTATAATGTCATATTACACATGGTTTCAGAAGAACAAGTTACGATACAAACTTTATGGTCTCGATTAAGAGATAGGGCATTATTTGATGGTAGTGCCACGTCTTTAAGGCGGTTGCTTAGAGATCTTGGATTTAAGTGGCTTAAGGACAATCCGCGACGAGGGCTCATGGAACTACCAAGTATAGCTTTGAAAAGGGTGGAATTTCTAAGGCAATACAATCAAGCCAAGGTTGAGGCTTTATACCAGTTTGTCTTCCTCGATGAAACTTGGATATTTCAAAATGGGACCATAGGTCGCTCTTGGCAAAATGGAAACCAAAAAAGCGTGAAAGCTATTAAAACAGATGGTAAAAGGTATGTACTTTTACACAATTTGCACTATAAAATTTAAAACTAATATATTTTAGATACATTATATTACATGCTGGAAATGAAAATGGGTTTATTGAGGGTAGTGAAGCGATATTTTCTTCGAAAACAAAATTGACCGATTACCATGGAAAGATGAACCAGGACAATTTTTTGAAATGGTTTCAACATCAGTTATTAGAAAAATTGGAGAGTCCATCTATGATTATACTGGATAACGCCCTTTATCACAGCATGATATTGAACAAAGTGCCCAACAATGCATGGACAAAAAAAAATATCCAAGACTGGTTGACAAATCAAAACATACCATTTTTAAACACAATGTTTAAAACAGACCTATTGAGTATTGTTGCTCGGTACATAATGCTTCTTAATTATATATATTTTGGTCGACAGTTTATATTTCTTTTGTTTATTCCTATTCTTAAAATAACTGCTTTTTTAGAAACAAACCACCTAAAATATACGTGATTGATGAATTGGCGGAACAACATGGGCACAAAGTTCTTCGTCTGCCTCCTTACCATTGTATATTTAACCCTATTGAGTTAATTTGGGGCATAGCAAAAGGTTACTATAACAGACATATTGGTAGAGATGGTAACAGTGAAAAAGACTGTTTGGATATGTGGAACGAGGCTCTACAAACGGTTACCCCAGACATGTGGAAAAATAGTGTTCGACATACTGAGCAAGAAATTTTTAAATGGTATGAAAGAGAACGAATTTTTGATCGATCAGACATCGAACCTTTAATAATCAACTTTGAGAGTGATGAAGATTCAGATTCAGACAGCGCTGAAGAAAGAAACTCCGACTAACTTTATTGTACAGAAAAAGCTTACACCAGTAGCTTACCTAATTTTAGAATGCATTTTTCTGTATGAATTCTGTAAAATAAATACCATGCATAAAATTTGGAGGACCCCATTTGGATTTTTATTCAGTACCTTTAAGCTATCAATTAAATATGGTAGTTTCATAGTGTCATCTGATCAATAATTGTCATACTTAATGATTATGCAAGTACAGATCTATAATTTTATTATACTATTATTTTTCTTCTCATTTGAGGTTAATATTGCTTATAAACCTAGATATGTAAATAATAAATTTTATTATTTTACAAAAAGTTTGGCAACAATGTAAATTTTTCAACACACCCACCTTGATGACGTGCACGCCACTTTGTTTGGCGTTGACTATATATACGTAGCACCGATATTCGATGGCTTTAATAATTTCAATAAAGGAGTATTCCTAACCAATATTATAATTCTTATTTTTTAGTAAAATAAATTAAAACTATATATTTGTCTGTTATGTGAAATTGGCAAAACCTATCAATTTTTTAAACGGGATGAACACTATGTACGTATATTTTACCGCACATTCGGATAGTTATTTCCAAAAGAAGATCTTTTTGTTCTGTTGTTTGGCGAATAAAGACGCTTATTATTACTATTATTTTTATTATTATTTTTTTCACAGACATGCTGGAATTCCCGGTTGACAGGTAATGCTATTTCCGAGATCACCCAGGAAGGAGATTGATCTTCTAACTATTCTGTAAGTGTCCAGAGTTGCTTCCTTCTCGCATTCCCTTAACTAATAATAATAATAATAAGCGACTTGGCTATTGTGAACGAAATCGTGAAAGAAGTACCCACATATCAAGTGCTCAGAAAGTACAGGGTTTGTCCGGAAAGTAATAAGACTCATGGATTCGGTAGAGGGCGTTCCTAGCTAACGATTGAGCGGCTGGTCAGTTGTCTCCGAGCACTTGGAGAGTCAGGACAGGCATTTTCGCGCGACGTGTTTCTGTGAGTGGTGCAAGCCGAAAATGCAGCGTTCGTTAGAGCAGAGGTACGCGATTAAATTCTGTGTGAAACTCGATAAATCTGCGACAGAGACGTTTGATATGATCAAGCAGGCGTACCCAGGTGTTGCTTTAGCAAGAAGTGGTGTGTTTCGGTGGCACCAGACCTTTTTGGAGGGCCGGGAAGAGGCCGCTGATGAAGACCGTGCTGGAAGACCTTCGACTTCGACAACCACCGATAATGTGACTCGTGTGCGCAAAGTTTTGAACTCAGACCGTCGACTAAGTATTCGTTTAATTGCCCAGATGTTAAATTTACCAAAATCTGTGGTTCATGACATTGTGACACAGCATTTGAACATGCGCAAGGTGTGCGCGAAGATGGTCCCAAAAGTGCTCACTGACGACCAGAAATTGCGGCGAGTGGAAGTGTGCCAAGAAAATTCGAACATGTGTGAAAGTGACCCCCAATTTTTGAATAACGTAATCACAGGTGACGAGTCGTGGATCTTTGAGTATGATCCCGAGACAAAGAGGCAATCTTCCGAGTGGCACACGAGGGAAGAATGAGCAAATCCAAAGTGAAAACGATGCTCATTGTCTTTTTTGACATCAAAGGCATCGTCCACCATGAATTTGTTCCTCCTGGACAAACCGTCAACGCCAAGTTTTACGTGGAAGTGCTCAGGAGACTCAAACGAAGGGTCAGTCGGGTCCGACAAGACATCGCAGCCGACTGGAATTTGCACCACAACACCGCCCCGGGTCACACGCCGGCATCCCAACGCTTCCGCAGCTGCCCTACAGCCCAGATGTGCCCCCCCCCAGACTTTTTTTTGTTTCCTCGCCTGAAATGGCCGATAAAAGGCAAGCATTTTGAGACGACAGAGGGGATCCAAGCAGCATGCACCGAGGGTCTCAAGGCTATTCCGCAGAATGCCTTCCGTGACGCCTTCAATGTTTGGAAATCGCGCTGACAGCGCTGCATCGACGCAGAAGGAGCCTATTTTGAAAGTTTTTAAAGAATTGTAACGATTGGCTCAATAATTTTTTTTAAATCGACTCAGTCCTATTACTTTCCGGGCAAACCCTGTATAACAAGATAAATTAGAAGTATGCAATAGACGGAACGATAAAGGAAAGATATGAAAAACGAAGTAACCACTATCACCGGAACAAGCTATTTGCTGAAGACACCTAAAAGTCGTGTTGTTAAATGCCCACCACCGGACTCGCGAGTCTAAGAGTTTTGGCGAGGAATACTAGAGAATAAGATCTCGCATGATAGTGCTGCATGTTGGATTGGTAATGAAATTAGGAGACAAAAATATATAAAACCTGAAGATTGGATTGACTTAACGGTAGAGGAAATCTAGATACCATAAGACTTGTGCAAGACTGTCACCAGATCAGGATAATAATAATAATAATAATATTTATTCGCCAAAATACAAAAAATGGGCAAATAAATATGAAAAAACCACAGAAGGCATCGCCTGTGTGTGGTTTATATCTTAATAACTAACAATCAATCATATATGTGTATAACAATTATTGTTAAATCTAAAAGGTATTAATGTAATTGGAATTTTGTAGTTTTAGTTTTCTATATAATTATGTATAGTCATTCGCTGCACATTACTAACCCAGTCTTTCAATTTTCTTCTAAATTTTTTTCCAAAATTAAGTATCTTTATTTCGTTTGGTACTACATTATATAATTTAGCTGCTAAGAATTTAAATGATTTTTTGAATAATGTTTTGTGTGGTCTTTGGATATTAGATGAGCCTATTCGAAATCGTGTGTTATGCTCGTGTTTATAGGATTTTTTCTTTTTATTACAATACTTATGGTATAAGGTGGTGGCATGTAAGAAATAAAGTTGTCTTGTATCAAGTATCCCTGTTTCAGGTGCAAAACTTTTGGCTAAAGCACATCATTGTGCTGCATGTACCCTTGACCAATGCGATTAATAGTATCATTAAAAATCCAGCAGATATACCAACGTGGTTGACTGCAGGAGTAACCTATTTACTCTCTAAAGGTAAAGATACAGCAGATCCAAAAAATCTACCTGCCAGTCACTTGCTTTGGCATTGCTCCCACAGTCTCCAATTTCATTCGGACATCGACGGAAAACTGGAAGCCAGAGATGGTACTGTACCATTCCAAAGGGTGTATTAAAACAAAAGGTATTGATATCAAGCGTGGAATCTTCCAAGGAGACTCGCTTTCTCCTTTACTCTTTTGTATTGACTTAATACCGCTGAGCAATATGCTGAACGAAGAAGGACTAGGTTTCAGTGTTGGTCTTAACAGGAAAATAAGCCATCTTGAAGCTCTTTGCCGAAGACGATAAACAGCTGGAGAAAGAACTCTCAATAGTAAAAATATTTAGTGACAATATCGGTATGGAATTTGGACTTGACAAATGTGCCAAGATTACTATGAAAAGAGGAAAAGTTGAGAGAAGTGAAAACATCAAATTGAACGACGACACGCAAATAAAAAGATAGATAACGGTGAAACCTACAAGTATTTGGTAGTGGAGGAATGCGGGAGCATTGAGCACGAAGAGATGGAGAAACGACTGACAAGAGAGTACTATCGGTGTATAAGGCTTGTTAGCGGGACGGAGCTAAGTTCAAAAAACAAGGTATTGTCTATCAATTCAATCGCTGTTCCTGTGCTGACGTATAGTTTCGGTATTTTGGATTGGTTGAGAACCGATATACAGAAGCTAGATAGGAAAACAAGAAAACTCCTAGCTTGTGAAGGTATGCATCATCCCAAAGCTGACGTTCAGCGTCTATACATCGCACGGCCATTCTAGACCTGCATGAATACCTGAGCTCGGAGAAAGACAAATATACGAAAATGTTGAAAATCCACGATGCCCAGAAACGTAAATACTCACTTGAGAAAGAAGCAGCGAGTATAAAATCAAACTAATAAAGTGACAACTCTAGGACGTCGAACACAAAGGTCCAAATCAAGGCCAGCATTGCTAAACGGAGAATGGAAATGTTGGAAAATAAACCATTACACGGCCAGTTCTACAGAGCCCTCAGTAGACCAGCCGTAGACAAAGACGCTAGCGTTGCATGGCTCCGTACTTCTGGTCTGAAGGGCGGAACAGAAAGCCTCTTGATTGCTGCTCAGGACCAATCCCTCAACACACGCTATCACCATAAACGCATACTTGGTTGCGAAGTGCAATCAAGCAGAGGAACACATAAGCCACATCGTGGCTGAATGTACCACACTCGCACCTACTGAATACAAAAAAGGCACAACAACGTAGCAAGGTATTTAAACTGGCTGATGAGCAAACACAAAATAATAAAGTTGTAAACAATACGGATGTTCGAATCATGTGGGATGTACCCATCATCACTGATAGAACCATACCTGCGAACCGCCCGGACGTAGTGCATCTTGATAAAAGAACAAAAACCTGCTTACTAGTAGATGTTCCTAACGATTCGAACATAATGGTGAAGGAAGCAGGAAGGTTAAGCAAGTATAAAGACCTGGAAATAGAGGTAAGCAGAATGTGGAACGTTAAGACCCGAACAGTTCCAGTCATTGTAGGAGCCCTAGGGACCCTTAGAAACGGTTTACAGACCAACCTGTCACAACTACCAGGAAAACCATCTGTTGCTGAAGTGCAGAAAATAGCACTACTGGGCACTGCTCACATTATCCGCAAGGTGTTGGGGTGAATCGCTTTGATCTCGGGTAGAGATCTGGATTCGCTTAATACTGCAACAATAGGACAAGAGGAAAACACTGAAATAATAATAATAATAATTGTCTTTATTGGATTAACCAAAAGGCGGAGTTCGCATTGCGTGCTCTTCCACTCAACCTTACACAGATATAAAAAATGGTAGGTACAAATAAAATAATGAAAATAGAAAGTATGAGTTGAATGTTCAACTGAATAAATTAAAGGATAAAAACTGAATATATAAATGATAACATTAGACCTCCTCGTTGTTCTTTTATATTCTATATCTTGTGTCACATGAATAACTAACTAAATTTACAAACATCCGTGGGGCCGGATGATTTCTTAAGGCGGCTCCGACGCAGTGAGTTTCAAGCCATTTACTAGGGTTCAGCTGCTTCAAAACTGACACTCCATATTTCAATATCTTTGAATGAAATTCATTCAGTATGTTGAGACGATAATTGCCCAGGGTGCTATAGGAGCACTTTTAGAAATTTTGTTTTTGCACAAGTTTTATGATGGGTTGAAGTGCGCACTTTTTCTGTTCAACTTCGCGATTTTTTTAAAAAGAACCTAGTGAAAAAATGAAAAAGTGGCTCTATAGCACCCTGTGGGGTTTTGTTTTCAGCACTCTGAAAATTTCATCCAAAAATATCAAAAAATAAAGCGTCAAACTAAGCGTTGCGGCGCAATGAACGGACTAAGAAAGGACGTATTCAGACAATTTAATGGCCCTATTTCATACAGGGTGTCCCAGAATATGTGAATCAAATTGCAATGGGAGATACCTTAGATAATGACCTCTCAATGGCGGTAAAGACCTGACAAAAAAAACGTGTAACCTTTGCGTTAAAACAAAAAATCGTTTTTTTTTTAAAGTATGACTTTGGTCAAACTTTCGACGACAGGTGCCGCGTTTAGGGTTTATTTTCATTTTTTTTTTCACTATTATTATTAGCGAATGATTGAAGCATGAAACTACAAACAGTTTTATTCTAAAAGTCACGTAATTTTGAAATCGCAGCGCTATTTTGGAATTTTTTTTCTGCACCAAAAAGTTTCTTGTAAGTTCGACTAACAGTGGTATAAGAAAAATGTATGGGACTTGTTTGGCAAACCTCTCCGAAAAATAGCCCAGTTAATGAAAATTCGAAAATGGTACAAATCAGGTAATTTACCTCAACAGAGTAGGAGAATAAAAATTCTTAGAGTGCAAGGGCGAAATGGGTCGAATTTCAGAATTACACTTTTCAAATCATAATTGTTTTTGACGTTGATCGAATGTTCAAACTATTGTTACACAGCTCAATACTTGTTGAAAAAGTATAAGAATCAAAAACTGGTGTTTCAATGTAAGGTAAACTTAAGAAAACACAGAAAAGTACTTTCAATTTTCAACTTTAATCAACCAAAAACATCAATAAAGAAGTAACCAATTACGATTCTCATAAAAGATGTTCAAGGTGTCTGCCACCAGTACGAATGCACAATGCGCATCTTCTCAAAAAATTTTGTTTTAGGCGCCGCAAGCTCATAGCAGAAATTTGTTGTGCAGCCTGGTTAATACGCTCTCTTAATTCTTCCAGGGATCCAATCGGTGTGTTCGGTCGCGAATAAATTTTATCTTTGAGGCAACCCCAATAAAAGAAATCTAGAGGGTTTAGGTCTGGCGACCTTGGTGGCCATAGAATTGGCCCCAGTCGGCCAATCCACCACCTAGGAAAAGCCTCATCAAGGTAGGCCCTCACTTCACGTGCAAAATGGGCTGGGCATCCGTCATTTTGTAGCCACATTGTTTGTATTGAATCCTCTGGTTCTTCTGCTAAAAGTCTCGGCAATGTGTCTCTCAATAGTTCTAAAGAATTTGCCGAATTTAATGTTGCAGGTAATTCCACTGGATCCACAATTCTGCTGTGAAAAATCCCAGTCCATAAATTGATTTTGAATGGGTACTGAGAACGGTCCTCTATTATTAAATGAGGGTTTGATATTTGCCAGCTATGTAGATTGTGGAGATTTGTGTAGCCATCTTTCTTACAGGTGGATTCGTCACTCCACAAAACTCGATTAAAAAAGTTGGGGTCTTCTCGGCTTATCTCGATCATTTTTCGGCAAAATTGTACACGCAGTAATAATCTCTATTTAAAAGAGACTGCACTTTTTGCACGTGATACGGATGGTATCTTAACGTTTGCAGTATTCGGTGTGCCGATGATCTTGGAATGCCAGTTCTTCGTTCAATAGCGCGCAGCGACGTCGACGGATCCGTTGTTTACGTGCTCTACAACACCAGGAAATCGACCCTGTGAGTAAGCGTTGTGTACTCTTAAAAATACTCCATAAGCTGGGTGCTGACAGTTCGGATACCGCTCAGCGTAAATCCTGGCAGATTCCCTGGCAGAATAACTTGCTCCACCTCTACTGTTAACACGCCTTGTTTCTCCATAAACAAGATGCATGTCAGCATACTCGCTTGCCGTGTAACAATGTTCATCTGGTCGTGGAAACCCTATACTTGATGAGGCTGAAATATATATCCAGAAAGACGGCGCCCCTCCTCACTATGTTCTTCCGGTTCGGCAATGGCTAGACGGCGAGTTTCCAGATAAATGGATAGGGCGAAGAGGGCCTATAAAATGGCCTGCTAGATCTTCTGATTTGACGCCATTAGACTTATTTCTATGGGGTCATATGAAATCTGTTGTGTGTTGTGTTTACTCCCCAACCTGAAAATGTCCGTCAGGAATTTGAACATCGCCTATATCATTGTTTGGCCAATAACGGGCAAGGTTTTGAACACTTGTTGTTGTGAAAAGTGATATTTTCATGTGTTTTTGTTTTCTATCTGAACAAATTAAGATAAATAAAGATTTTAATAATTTTCTTGAAAACGAATCGCCAGATTTTAAAAAATCAAATGTCAAAATAAAGGACTTTGAAAGACCTTTCAAACAAGCTATTATTCGATAATCCATTTAAAATATCTAAGGGGATGATCCTGGGGTGGCAGAGGGTGAAAGGGGGATGAAGTAGTTTTTGGTTAAAAAGTTGTCCCACTTGACAAATCTTTTGACGTGTCTCGGCGTTTTTTTCTTTAATCAGTCTTTTTCTGGTTTTGATTCATCCAGACAATGGAATCCTCGTCTCTGATGATGTATCAATCGTTGGAAATAAATGATGTTTTAACTTTTAACAAACATTGACGCCTTACATTTTGGATTACCCTCGTCTCTTGTACGGGCATCCGAAATGAGCAATTTCTTATCATTAATGAAACTGACGGCTAGTAGTAACCTAATATCTTCAAATTTTAGACGTTCTGTATTCCATATATGTACTTCTAACAGCACTAGAATATTTCTTTCAGGCTTATTCCTAGTACACTTACTGGGTACATATCTACACTGACAACTCATTGCTCTTCTATCCGCCCTGATATCTCTCACAAGTCTCATGCTCCTGCAGAATCACCAAGTTGGTTGGCGAAGAAAAACAGACAAGAAGAAGCCCAGCATGCTTTCCATTTGTGCAGGGGGTGCTCAGATGACGCGGAAAAAGAACTTAACATCATATTGCAACGGCAAGAGGCAGAAAAGGATATTAAGATCAGTTTCAAGGAGCTAGCTATACCTGAATTTTGGAAACCTTTGGTTATAATAGTAGTATACATTGTAGCAAATCAATGGGTAGGAGTGAATGCCATAACTTTCTATACAGTCGAAATAATGAAGGATACTATAGGGGATGGTCTGGATGAATATCTTGCTATGTTACTGGTAGATGCTGTGAGAGTAATAATGTCAGTCATTGCTTGTATTCTATTAAGAAACTGCACCAGAAGATCCTTAGCACTTATAAGTGGTGTAGGAACATTCGTATCTCTATTCACATTGAGTTTCCTTACATTCTTCTCAAAAATGTACCCTGAGTTCTCCCTAAACTGGGTTCCAGCATTCTGTCTCTTCCTTTACATTGCTGCAATCTCTATAGGTTTCGTTCCTTTGCCATGGGCTCCAATCGGTGAGCTCTTCCCTCTTAAATTTAGAAGTATTGGAAGTAGAATTTGGTCTTTCATGGCTTACACAGCTTTCTTTTCTGTCGTGAAGACCAGTCCAGGAATGTTTAGGTCGATTGGGAGTAGCGGAACGTTGGTATATGGTATCGTACCGCTTTTGGGCACGATTTTTGTAGCGTTCTTTTTACTAGAGACTAGAGGGAAGCCACTACATGAAATTGAACAAGTGTTTAAAATGAAGAAAGGAAGTGATCATAGTGATAGTAATAATAATGGAACAGTTGTATAAGTAGGGTATAGTTTTTATTTTAATTAATAAATATGTGTTTTTAAGTACCCATTGTTGTTTACAGGGTATGTCATGTTTTCGTTAACCTTTATGCTTGAATAACCCCGTAGTTTTCTTATTGAAAATGGCTTTCGGCTAAATTAGTTGAAATTTTGCAGGTAGTTTTCAATATAACGATCAAATGTCAGCGCCAGAAACCCCTCCCCGACCCTCCGTGGAGGTTCAAGCATAAAAAATCTAAAAAAGTGATGGTCCCAAAGTTAGTCTTGAATAAATGAACAATGAACTGGTAAAGCATTTTCTCATGATAAGGGCCGTATTTAAATCATTTAAAACATTATTATTTTATGTAACTGATAGACACATTTTGGACTAAAGCCTCGACGCCTAAACCGATGCATCTTTCACTCAAATACTATTAATGTTATGTAGAGCACCTCCATTATCAGAGACACATGGAACACGCTTTCTTCATCCCTCTTTCCCTCAGCGTCATCCTATTATGCGGTATGGCGCTTTTAATTTGCACAGTCAAAACGCGCCCTACATTGATCTTACCCGACAGTGATCCTCCTGCAAGTGCGCTTTTATCCTTTAAGGTAGAGTTTATAGGGCAAAGCTGGCAATATGCTTTAGTAAACGTTGAATTGTCATTCAGAAGATACTCTGATCAAATAATGGAGGATCATCAGCATTACTGATCATTCCGACAGTATCAGTGGATTTCCAAGTAAGCTTATACATCTGTAATTACTGACGTCCTGACTATACGTTCAATAAATTATATCAAATTCCATGCCAAATACTAATGCATCACAGTAAATACTGTAAATTCGCCTTAGTACTGCTCAGATATTGAGGATTTTTACACAAGCTTATTAGCATGCAATGACGAAAAAGCTTAGTATGTTTAAAATATCAGGACAATGGCGGCAGAGTCTGATTCTTGTCGTTTTTAGAGTGGCTGATCGATCTGAACAATAATTTTTCCGTGTCAAATGCTTATTACTAAAATCGATCTATTTTTTGATACTAAAGCAACCGCGAAGACAAAACCTCCGATATACCGCGAGTACTACAAAGATGTGATAGTTATTTGAATGATCTTATTTTCAAACTGCCTAATATTAATCGAACTGGAGAAACCGTCCTTGGGCAGATTATTCCACATACTGGCTAGTTCTTGATGTTCACAGGTCTGATGGATCTGTCTAGGAGACGTAACGTGGGACAGCATCACGAAAGAAAGCTCAGAACAGCAACGTTCAGTAGCACACCACTAGAAGAGGGACAAATCCTAAACTGCCTATTACTAGACACTCTAGTAATAGGAAGTATCACATATAGCAAGTATAGACAGTGAAGTCTGAGCATCAGCATTCCAAACATGTCAGCAATACTACAGAACATAGAATAAACAGGGATGATTAAGTTTCCTTTTCCGGAAATATCATTATACTGCTGTAAGTATACCTAGTCACCAAAAAAGGTAAATACCTACGTATGTTTATTAGAATTCATATCGATTTATCGTGCCATGAACAAGTGATAAAATGGTCAGGTTTTCCTGTTAAGTTTGTGTGGTGGCTGAGTGCATTGTTTCAGATTCAGTAGTACTCGAGCCATCGCTAATCAGTAGTTTGAAGAGCATGGAAATATGGTTGGTATGCGTACGGTATATCGCCGAATAGGACAGAATCCCGCTTCTGTCTTAAGATGCACGATGGTCGGGCAAGGGTGAGAAGGCAACGTGATGAAAGTCATCACCCACAATTTAACAGTGCGCCACGTTCACCACACCGTGGGAATTGACGAATCAATCTGAAAACTTAATTATTTCACTAGTAAGGGACACTGAACATAATATATATGCCAAAAATTATTAAAATCGTAGATGTTTACCTTCTTTTGTCACTCAGTATATCATTTTGATGTTAGTAGATATTCAATTAGTATGGTTAAAAGGATCAAAATAAATATTGGGGTATGTGTCTATTATGATGGATGAATCCTAATTGGTGTAAACGAGAACAGTAAAAGATTTGATTATTGCTTTTATTTCGAGATAATGTGAATATTGTTATACAGTATGAGTCTTCATAAAGTGCACATATCAAAATCAGCGAAACTACACTCTATTTCATCGACGGATAAATCATCAAAAAAAAACATGAATTTGATTTTTTATGAATATATGAATATTTTTAAATTTTTAGTAGCAGCTTCTAACTATATTGAAATAACTCGTTACAACTTTTAAACTAAATGCCCTATCATATTGGAATACATTTTGTAGTGATTGCTGGTAAACGGACGTGCCTAAAAAGTGAAGAATTCCAGGAAAAGTAATGTCATCCATTTAGAATAAAGAAAATTTTGATGAAAATCTGTTTTTTTTTTCATCATTTTTACAATAATTTCAAATTTTCTATAAATATCATCCCTTGTACCCTACCTTTTTTTTATTTGTAAGTTATTCTACATGTTATCAGCTTTATAAAAGTAAAAATTGCACGTTTATTACTCAAATGTAACAGTTTCTATGAGTGTTTATAAAAAAGCCCATGCGCATCATCTTGCTAGGCACCATTGTTTATCATCTAGATACCTTTTTTTGGTGATTCAATGTAAAGTCGCGCGGGCTGAAGTACGAGTGGGGAGGCGGGCCCAGTTGAAAAACAATTGAATGTTGGGCAGTTAGGCAGCTATTTGTATTTCTCCTGCCAACTTTATCAGTTTCGTTTGCTACATATCACGCTTTCGCTTTTTGGCCGCGATGCCACGTATAAGTGATTTCCCTCCGGCACACATTGCCGATATCCATTATTATTATGGAATGTACCGAGAAAGTGCTAGAGCTGCTTGCGCAGCTTATCTAGCTGCATTTCCAAAGCGACGCCCTGTTCCATCAGCACGTAACTTCCAAGGAGTACATAGAAGACTGGCTAACACTGGACTTGGTTTGCGTCGAGATCGCCGCGAACCAGGTGTTACTATTCATGTTGCTATCGAAGAAGCCATTTTGGATGATTTGTTTGCTGACCCGACTACTAGTACGAGACGTTTGGCGTTACGTCATGGCGTATCCCAGAAATCGGTTTGGCGCATCTTGAGGAAAGCAGGGTTGCATCCATACCATTATCAAAGGGTGCAGCACTTGCATGAAGATGTGAATTGGCGTCCAAGGTGCGTTATGTCTACATGGATTTTAATAAAAACAAGAGAGAATCCTGAATTCCCGAAAACAATTCTGTGGACAGATGAATCTCAATTCACGAGAGACGGCATCGTGAACTGTCGTAATTTACATAAGTGATGCCCAAAAGATGAAAACCCTAGGCTGAAAAGGGCTTCAACATTTCAAGTGAAATTTTCTGTAAATGTGTGGGCCACACTGATTGACAACTTTTTGATTAGTCCAATAATACTCCCGAGGACATTAAACGGAGAGAGCTTTCTGGAGCTTTTGCTGACTGAACTGCCCTTGCTGTTGGAGGAAGTGCCGTTGCAAACCCGTCGAAGAATGATGCTTCAAATGGATGGATGCCCTGCCCATTACTCGCTGATTGTCAGGTCTTTTCTTAATGAAAATTATCCATGCCGCTGGATCGGTCGACAAGGACCTGTTGGGTGGCCGGCGCGTTCCCCAGATCTCACACCTCTCGACTATTTTTTATGGGGACAATGAAACAAAGGGTGTACAGCAGTTCCATAAACAGCGAAGCGGAACTTGAAGAAATAGTTTTGCGTGTTGCAAACGAAATCAAAAATGATCCCGAGATGATTCGTAGGGCAACTCATCAAATTTCACTTCGCGCTACAATGTGTTTGCAGCAACGGGGTGGCCATTTTGAACATTTGATGCACTAAGCCAAAATGATTATCCTATAGACAAGTCTATTTGATTTTATTTGTTAAAGATAATGAATGATTCATGTAGGTTAATACTGTTGTTTTATTCCTACTCTGGCGTTGAACTGAGTTCACTGCTTTTTGAAACGCTGATTTAAAAACTTGTATCTAAGTAATAAACTTGCAATTTTTCACCATTAGGAAGCTAATAACATGTAGAATAACTTAACATTCAAAAAAGCTAGGGTAAATAAGACAATTTTTATTGAAATTTAGCAATTGTTTTAAAAATCATTGAAAAAATAGTGAGTTTCAGCATATTCCTCTTTATTTTAAATTTATAGCATTAAATTTCGTGGAAATTTTCACTTTACTGGTACCGCCTATTATTTGCAATCACTACAAAATTTATTCCAATATGATAGGACATTCAGTTTAAAAGTTGTAACGATTTATTTAAATAGGGTTAGCAGCTGACTCTAAAAATTTTAAAATATTCATAAAAAATCAATTATTGTTTTTATTTTTTTTTTTGATAATTTTTCCGTCAATAAAATAAGGTGTAGTTTCCTTGATTTTGCTATGTGCACTTTATGAAGACTCACACTGTAGTGGGCATGTTGTGGCTGGAGGGGAATACTTCTTGAACCTTCTCTGTGTCGACGTGGAAATACATAGGCGTTGTTCAGAAACACAAACACCTGGCCAAATGAGCAAGAAATTTATATAATCGAATATTCACGTTTTAAGGTAATCAAATGTATTGAGATGTGGTAAAATGGATTGCAGAGTTGAAGGTAAATATAAAATGTGTTTATTTTTTTAATAAATTGAAAACAGGTAAAAAATCCCATTAGAGTACGATTTTGAATAGTAGTAGTATGCTTATGAGATATCCAGTTAAGAAATATGTCAATTTTGGCTGCAGCTAGCTAATAATCTGTGATAGCAGCTGACTGCAGCTTATAATACAATAATACAGAAATTATACGTTGAAAACATATACAACTGTCATTTGAGTACAATTGATTTTTTTTGCAAACATAGCCGTCACACTGAATCTGCCATTTAGTTTTTTTAAGCATCGATATTTAGTTCATTATTAGCGATCTTAAAAACACTTAAAACAATTTAGAGCTCGATCAAAACATTTTTTTTTTCAAAGATGTGCACTATATTGTATCAGTCATTTTGATTTTCGAAATATGGATATAAAGTTTATTATCAGCAACCTGGAAAGCACAGAAATAGATTTTTTGTAAAATTTAGCATATCTTTCTAATTTTTGCCATATTTTAGAACTTTCGAACCACTGACGAGTGTCAAATTAATTATAAATGTTAATTCGTGTTAAACCATGAATGTTGAGTACGGAGCTTGGCAGCCCTGTATCTCGGAAACTGCTCATGGAAAAACGTTGAGCCCTTGGACACTTTGGTTCTTGGTGTTGGGACCGGTAACATACTAGGTATTAGAAAATCTGAAGCACATAGGTTATACGAAAATTACTCTATAATTCATGTACCTTGATGAGAAGTATCATTAGCCAATTGATTTCTGTTTTGGTTATTTTTTTGGTCTCTTATTTTTGACCTTCCTCTCAACCCATGAGTTAAAATTAATAGCCACACAACCTTCTATTTTCAAATGTTTGTACACTTAGGCAATAAGAAATCTGCTACAGTACTGACGTAATGCTATCCAGCTGGATACTAGTCTAATTTGTCGATAAAGGGTGAAACGCTTCAACACATATCCCAGCAAGTACGTAACTACAATCTTTGCTACGAATTACATTGTTTCTCAAAACTTTATTTTGAAATCTTTGAATATTATGGATGTTCGAGCTCTTGGAACAAAACCCACAGTTGTCAATCATAGAACCACATAGGTTTAAGATCTGAATATAGATCATGAACTTGTTATGGAGCGAAAGCTTTGAGGATCGCCCAATGACTGGTAATATTGCTTGTAGCGGAGGTTCAGTTGTTCCCCCTTTTTTATTTCTCAATTTTCAGATTACTCCGCGGCGTACCAAAAAATGGTGTTTATGGGGTAACGAATTTTGAATTGAAGCTCCTCAGTTTTAGTGTTAAAGAATCATCTATTGGATAGAATCTTTGGGACTATTTTACCGTGAAAAATCAACACACTTTTAATTAAGAACTTTATTGAACAACCTAAGCTGTACAAAATATTTTCTAAAAAATGGCATGATATGTTATAGACAAGATACTAAAAACCGTGGAGATTATCGCGTAGATCATTAGGTACTTCAGGATATCTTTTAGTAAAATGAACCTGTAACAAAAAAAAGAACGTTATTTCTAGTAACATCAACACATACACCAAAGTCTCAGCACATTATTCGCTAACGGGCTTTCTTGAAAAATGTAAAAAAAATCATTTATTTATTATTATTATTCATAATTTATTTTAAAGGAATATGTAAGGATATAAATATTTTATTTATTTCGATGCATTCCGCATCAGCAAACCTGATATTATAATTTAACACAAAATTCATGACTGACACCGCTAAGTAACATGTTAACGGTAGGTATGTAGCGTCGGTCACTAATGACTGAGGTTATGAGAAAATCTGCGACTTCAAGTCTGCCTCCAGCAAATGACTAGATGGAAAGATACGACGTTCGTCAGTATGAATCTATGACGCCACGTGCCGTGTAGATAAACCGAGCTGTTTGTATATGAATTGGATTCGAAAAAACCGAAAATGTCACATTCCATTTGATGTTAGTTTTCGGAGAATTTGTTTATCTCGTACAAAGGCTGTTCGCAGAAATGTCAAGATGGACACATCAGCAAATCTAGCCCCAAGTATTGCAATTTTCTAAAGAAGCCTACGAATGGTTTTGAATGCAACAATGACAAATGCGAGCATTATTATTAACCTACAGTACGGTACTTAGAGTTTTTTTAGCAAATGAACAGTGACTGCTTTTCTGCTGTTTTTTACTTTTTCACTGCTGTTTCACCGAACATTAGTTGTTTTTAAAACAAGATGCCTCTAGTGTCGGAAGACCCTGTATAGTGCTTTGGGGTCGATGTAGGTTTTCCATACATAGGGTGATCTATCCTAGTATGGCTATTATAAAAAAGGTGTAACTAAAGCTGTAAAGACATAATTACTAACTTCACTTCAATTGGCCAAATCAAAATTTGTTGGTACCTTTTTTAATTATAATTACTTTGAGCAACTTCAGTAACAAACGTTTCTTCAGTTTGACATCTAAAAATCTATATACCTACCTCTCATTCCTTATTCGATCCTCCTCCAGATGCTCTTCAGATTCCTTGAGCAAGTATTTCCTAATGCCCCTGGTATAATGATGATAGAAGTTCATCCAGTGAACATCCCTTATATTGAAGTTGAATATCCCTCGGTCCTCTTCACTCATTTTCTGCCAAACGTTGGACATGTTATTGTTAGAGAAACTCCAAGACCTTGTTACGAAATATTGCAGCGCTCCACACAATTTGTGCATTCTTCTATATATGTCCAAGGCTCTGATAACAAAGAAAAAATGGGGTCAAGTATGTCGACCCTGGACTACTCACGCACCTCTGTCATCCGTGCACAAAGGAATATGTTTGGCTCAAGTTAGTTTCTTTAAGAAAAAAGTTAGCTACGAATATGCATATCACTAAAATTAAAGAAGGCAAAACAATAAGACCATAGTCCCCACCCAAATGACAACGTTGCGATCTAGACATTTCCCCCTTGACTAGCAAGAGTGCCAACCATCTGGCAACGTTGCTTTGACAAAGCACCGCGCGCCAGCCGTCAGCACCCGACACAGGTATATCTCTCTACGTTCGCTGCATTCGACGCGTCTATTAAAAATATTTCTCTGTATTCAAAGTTTCAAGTGCAAACTAGGTGCGTAGAATTGCTGTGGTTGGAATCGTATAAAAAATACTAACGCCAAAATGTCGATATTCACCCTCCCCCACGTCCTACAACCCTATCGCTACCGAGAGATTGCATACGAGTAGTAAGAGCTCAGTTTGACCTACCTTGGCTTCTTTCCAGTAAGAAAAAGTAAAGCATCAACGATGAAGGCTGGAATGTCATGAAGTAAAAACCTGGCCAGCGCATACCAGAAGGGACTTGTGATGACACAAAACGAAGGTGGCCAGAAGTAACTTCCTGAACAAAACTGCTCGCGGTATAACGCGTTGAAGGCTTCAAACTCACGCCAGGTGACTGGATTTTGAGCCGAGGACACGTAGTTGTAGATGGTGATGTTTTCTGGTGTCCTAGAAAACAATCCTTATGTTAAAAAATGGTTTTCTGGTACAAACAAGTAAGGTCATTGAGACCATACTTTTTGTAGGGACGATTACTTAAAAGTCGTTATTGCCATACGATAAATTTCTTCTATTCACACTTAATGTATCGAACTTAATAACGCAAGCGAGTCGTTCGATCTTTATTTTGTCAATAAGGTCCTGCGCTTTGTTGACATCGCTAGTCGACATTAAAACTGTAATCCGAGCTTACGTTTACTACATCAAAGCAGATTCTCAAATATATGTGGTTTCATTGGTCAAACAAACGTGGGAGACATTTTGTATCCAATATGATATGGGTATGAAACAGTGCGATTTTCGTCCGCCGGCGCGCATGACGTCACGCTGAGAGTGATTATCATTTGGGTTGATATAGATAACGTGCATATTTTGACCTACAGGCCAAACGGCTGGACGGATTTTCACATATGAAGTGTCGTTGAACTTGTCTTAGCGGTGTGAGTGGCACTGGAGACATTAAAATTTTATACAAACAAAATGGCGAAATTAAATAGAAGATTTCAACCTTGTAATTCCTATTTCACAGACTATAGACTAAAGGCTTTGTAGCTCCACTATCGTCACTTTACTGTAAAAACAAGATAACTTCATTTTTCTACATTACCTATATTTTAGTATGTTCTGTGGAGCAGGCATATCATGCTCATGTCGTTAATACAGCACTACATTTATCCTCGAAACTCGAAAACAAGAAAAATGGAGCTATCTCCTTTTTGCAGTCAGCTGGCGGTATAACAATAAATAGAAATGACTAACTCTAAGCAACAATTTTTCTCCATTTTTTTACGATTTTTCTGGTCTTTCAAACTTTTATTCAATTCTTTGATTCACAAGAACATCCTTGACTTGAAAAATAGTTTTTTAGCTTTTTCAGGGCAGTAACTGTTGCTGCTCTTCAACAGAAGTTCGCCTATAAAAGTGTGCGTTTCTGTCACTAATCCATCCCCATTGAATTCAGTAAACACTTTGTTCAGCTTCTCAATTTGACTCATGAAAGCTGTGGAAGGTTTTGATAATCCACCCTCAATAAGATCTCCAGGAAAGTTTCATTTGGAGAACTTTTGAACCTCTGATCCTGCAATTTATTGCAAAGAATGCTGGCCAAATTTTCCAGGCCGTCATACTCGAGCTCATCTATTTCTTCCACTAAAACTTCCTCGTTATAGTCAGCTGATACTGCAGGTGCATTCAGTTTATTCGTTAATGATGCGGTTAGTGGAATGTCTCGAGTATCCTTTGACTCTACGCTGCAATACTGTGAGTATGCGCCTTCGTTTCGCCACAAAATATATGATCTTATTCTATACTTAAATCCTAGGGGACTTGAATGGTCATGAAGACCATCTTTTGACCTAATTACTCCGAAAAAGTTTTCTATCACATCTTGATTAAGACGTCTTGTTAACAGGTAATAGGACACTGAAGCGTAGTTGTAGAAGGTCCAACTTCATAACAGCACACCGCATTTTTATCAATTTATCAACTCACACAGGGTATATATAGTATGTATTACTAATACAACAAGTCACAAAACCACCAACAAATCGCACTATACAGGGTGTCCAGAAAGTTGGGGTTGTCCTTTTCAGAAACAACTACCCTTGAAATAACAAGGGTAATGTGTAGTGAAACGAGGGCGACCAAGTAAAAAAAAATAAAGGAAAAAGTACTCACTCTTCAGTTGACGAGAAGGGCTAAGTACGTCTCTGCCCGAAATCATACCGCTCCAACAGAAAATGAAATCAGCTGATGCACTACCGAGCAGACGCAGGCGGTGGTGCAGACCACGAACAGAGGTAACAAATATGACGGCGTTGCCGCGTTTTCAGTTTTTAGGTAAACGTACGTTATAGGTATTGTTCGAAGTTATCGCCGTTTGATTCAAAAACACAGGTGCGTGCACGACGTAGCCAAGCATCGGTGCAGGCTTTGAGAATGGAGTCCCTCCCCCGAATGAAAGCACCAGCTTGTTCAATTCTGAGACGAAGTTCGTCAACCGTATGCACTTCAGTTTTGTACACTAAGCGTTTCATTTCTCCCCAAAGAAAAAAAAATCACATGGTGTTAAGTCTGGAGATCGCGGAGGCCACGCTACGGGTCCATTACGTCCGATCCACTTATTCGGAAATAATTCATTCAAAAACTCACGCACTTCGCGTCTAAAATGGGGCGGTGCACCATCGTGCAGAAACCACATTGATTGTCTTACACTTAATGGCACAACTTCTAACAAGGAAGGCAAAATGTTGCGTAAAAAGTCTAGGTATTGCATCCCGTCCAATCGATTTGGGAGAATAAATGGTCCAATGAGCATACAGTTCACCATGCCAGCCCAAACATTCACGGAAAATGTTTGTTGAAAATGTGCCCGACGGACAGCGTGCGGATTTTCTACTGACCAAACATGAGTGTTGCGAAAGTTATTCACCCCATTACGCGTGAACGTAGATTCGTCTGTCACCAATATGCACTTCAAAAAGTCCGAATTATTGTCATGTTGATGCAACAACCACTCACAAAACCGCACTCTTGCTGGAAAATCGTCAGGTTGAAGGGCTTGTACACGTTGGACGTGAAACGGATACAGCCCCTCTTCACGCAGCGTTTGCCACACTTTAGTTTTTGATACTTGCACTTCTCTAGCCACGTCTCTAGTGCTTGTTGAGGGATTCTCGTCTACGCGATTCAGTAGTTCTTCCTTAACTTGCACCATTCGTGGTTGTCTAGGCCTCCCACTGTGCCCACCTCGAAATTCCTCCAAATGGCCCGTATACCTGACTCTCTGGACCAGGTACACAAATCTGCGGGGCCTTGGATGATGTCGTCTAAGGAAACGATCTGCATACACTCGCGAAGCCTCTGTAGCATTTTGAAGACATTCGTCATAAATTAACAACATATCAACGAGTTCATTATTGGTGTATGAGTGTGCCATTATTATTTTTTTTTGAAACGCAATCGATTATACGCATACTGACCTGACACGCTGACCCCGACCCAGTTCTGTCGTCGGGTTGAGCCAGTGACCTTGTACCACTCGGTGATGTCGCGGGTCGCGGCTACAGGACGGTATTCAGATATGTTTGATGTTGCAGAGCCCTTTATCTTGGTTCCCTTAAGACATTGGTGTATATGGTACTAAGAAAAATTGCTTATGTTTTCAAGATCTACACGTCGTGTAAAGGGAAACCCCAACTTTGCGGACACCCTGTATAGTATTAACCACGATACGACAATCCTGCCGCTGGTAACCACATGCCGACGACTCTCAAGGTGGCGTCACGAAGCTCCGCCCACATGCGCAACATCCTATCTTCATGTGTATCGTGGGTATCAAGTCTCGTCAGGTCTCGATGAAAGAAACATAATAAGCAAAGTTTCGTCATCTAATATCCAATATGGCGACCACCGCAAGATAGCGCTTATAATTTCCATACTCTCCCCTATGATACTCGAAGGACAGGGCTTGATAAGAGAAACACAATAAATCCAATATGGCGGCCGCCGAAAATTATCGATATAGTTGTCGCTAATGGTGTCGGTATCAAATGAAGCTACAGAATATG
The DNA here is from genome assembly GCA_963669975.1 of Acanthoscelides obtectus. Taxonomy (NCBI): domain Eukaryota; kingdom Metazoa; phylum Arthropoda; class Insecta; order Coleoptera; family Chrysomelidae; genus Acanthoscelides; species Acanthoscelides obtectus. The sequence goes on along the minus strand of CAVLJG010000007.1, from coordinate 32,124,733 downwards.
TAAAGCGACGTTATTCCAACATACACCACTGTGTCAAGTATGTGATTTCACAGAAGTGTGTCAACAAGTACTACAATTGTGATTGTTGTAACTTGAGAGATATAAAAATCTTGGTAGAAGAAAAAGTGAAACACTACTAAGGTATAGAAGACAAAAATTTTGCCATTCATAAAAGAAAATGAGTAATCAATTGCACCACAAAATAAAATTGATATTTCATTAATTTGGAACAAATTCCTTAGACAATTATGCTCCATAGACTAAGGGCCGTATCGTCAGTCGTTCCTACAATTGTAGGACGCCGCCTTGATTTTTATAGTTTTCTACTGTTCAGTGTCAGCGCTCTATTTTGAGGTTATGTTACAAATATCTATTAACGTCAAATTGTTCATGCTTTTCATTTATTTCATCTGTTTTATCAGCCTAAAATCTCCTTCAATTCAAAAAGAAAACATAGCCTCACAATAGGAAAACGCTGACGCTGACAGGGAACAGTATAAATCTAATAATTTCCAAGCCTTTCTGAAGGAGGGAAAAGACTGGAAGTCAAGTAGGCCATAAAGTCGTTCCTACAATTCTAGAACGCCTTCATAGCCTCCTTGATTTTCATAGTTTTCTAGTGTTCCGTGTCGGCGCTTTATTTTGAGGTTATGTAACAATCGTATTTGCATCAAATTGTTCATTCTTTTGATGTTGCGGTTATACCAGCCCGACATTTCTTACAATTCAAAAACAAAACATAGCCTCACAATAGGAGAGCGCTGATGCTGACACGGAACAGTAAAAATCTACTAACACCCCAGCTTTTCTGAAAGTCGAGGAGGCCATAAAGACGTTCTACAATAAATTGTAGGAACGAATGACGATACGGCCCTAAATAACACTTCCGGCACATTGAAACATTGTTCAATTAACACGCCTCCGGTTCACAATGGAAGTTTTTCCATCTTAAGGCGCCGAGTTGTTCGAACTATTGATACGTTCCTGTTTTCTAGCTCGCTGTATTTCCAACAACATAAGTTAAATATCTATGTATCTATAATGCTCGTCGTTTTGTTTCTGTGTTCTGTATTCTGGATCGGTGATCAGACAAGATCACAGCGCTTAGGCCTCCTTGGATCCCGTGTACGTCCCCCCAGGGGTCGCTCAAGTCTGGATCATCTGCCAACCCAGGCTGTTGAACAGGGTGGTGATGAGACTCAGTGTCAAGTCGCAATGCCTGTGGCAAACCGAAGTTGTCTCGACAGGTAGTGTGTTGCTACTTCCTTACTAGGATAGCTTACGAGTTATTTAGCTAATGGGCAGCCCGACGTATCACCCCAGATGTTTCTGAAGACTTTGTGAGTGTGCTCTTTTTGTATAGTTGTCAGGGCTCCGATGGATAAAATGCAGAGTTTTGGTATCGGCAGTCATTTGTGCCAGTCTGTCAGCTATAATATAACACTTGAATTGTGAATGACCCTTCACGCAGGTAACAATTATGTTTTTACTGGTGAAGGCACCCGCAAGTGCCAAATGGCAGTCTAGTACTATTTTCAATTGGGAGCCAGTATTGCCTGCCTGCTATCCGCTCAGACCGTAATATTTTTGTGGGCAATTTCCTTTGCAGTCAAGGTTATGCCAGCTAATTCGTCATGTGTTACTCTGGCAAGTTTATCCATTGACCACTTGCAATTCAGACGGAGGCTTCTGAAGTAAACTGCACAACCATAACCATCATTTTTCTTAGATCAGCGAATATGTTAATGAGACCTTCCTCGATCTGGTTTTCAGAAGCTGTGCAAATAGTATAGGTTCGATCAAGGATAAACTCTGGAGGAATGCTGTCTGCATCAGCCTGCAGAAGTGACATATGTGTAATTGCCGTGTTCCACATGCAGCACCACTTCCATTGCTCTCGTTGGTGTTGTTCGCATAGCCCAAGCTATGCTAAGACATGTAGCTCGCTGTATCTGGCTTAGCTGTAGTTTTTTTGTTCTCTGTTGACATTTGGTGACCCAAGTTACAGCTCCATAGGCCACCATTGGTCGTTTATTTTTTTACAAAACAGTTTCCTTACAATTGCAATATGTATTCAACGATTTTGTGGCAAAGCTGGAAAAAAGACGTCTACAATGTTTTCGTAGTCAAAAGCTAGAATGGGTGGACTTGTGTAGCCACAGACTCGAGCAAAATTCGGCTAAAGAAGGCTTCGCAACACCATAGTATTATTTTTTATATGCAATATTCAAAATCAGCGCCTCAAATTACATGAACCATGAGAACGGTGTTTAAAAAATTGTGTACATGCACCGTTTGAAATGTATTTCTCCATATTATGTTGTACCATCATCACAATCAATGCAATTATAATTTATAGCATATACATATTGGCGCCTTTCACATGTTATTCTAGTGCAACAATGTTGTACTAGGCATTGGTATCAACAGAGGGTGTTCCGTACTTAAATGGACCTAGTTAAATGCCAGTGTGAACATCTGGAAATAAAAAAATTCGGTCAACTTCTTATGGATATACAAGGCTGTTCATCACAGCATGCCAGATCTCGGGCATTATTGAACCGATTTTGTTAACATCTTGCACGACAACAAAGTTACCTAGAACTAACGTAAAACTAGATGGGCGGTTGAAAAATCTAAATCCAAACTTGATTGTTCCACATTTATGGCATCTTATTAAAATCAACATCTTTTCAGCTAAATATTGGAGTGCATGACTCTGTAGGGTAAATGTATGGTGTTAATTAATTAGCAAAATAGATTGATTGCACATGGTTTAGTTTTTTCGCTAAAAAATTGAAATTGAGCTAAAAATTTTTTGGGATAAAAAAATTCCAGAGTCAGGTTGAGGTTTTTTATTTTCTTGTATTTTATTAAGTGCATCGCCGTAAGTTATTGTTATTTCGATAATTTTCTTAACGGCATTAAATATGCAATTCCGCTAAATTTGACCTTCCAAACAAACCTGAATAAAATTCACAAAAACGTAGTATGCAGGTCTGGACTTGACATTTAGTTGTGTGATATACCATATGTGCATTATTTATCTAAATCTAACGGGTTGTGGTGGGAACGCCTAACATAACTATGTAAAAAGCGCGAGTTTGGACCTGTGTATTAGGTTTTATACATTTTCATCGTAATCTTGAATTGGTATGGCGAATCAAATTCAGTGCGTTTGCAAACTCAATTCCATTTCCCTTTGAAACAACAGTTGGTAGAATTAAGTCATTGAAAAATTATTGAGAAAACTAAATATTGTACGTAAGATCAATAGTATTTTATTTGTATCATGTATTGCTCTTTTTTATGTGAAATAATAATAAATTCAGGGTATGACTTACAGGGCTTTACACTTAATAAAATACAGAAATTTAAAGAACTGAATCCGACCCTAGAATTTTCAGTTATCAAAGGATCCTGAGTTCAATTTTAAGTTAATTTTTCAATATGTTCATGAAACCAAGTTGAAAACCCTTGAAATGTTAAGTTTGTCATATAAGCTGCTAAAATAGCGCAATCAATCTATTTTACTAACTAATTAGCACCATGCGTTGGCTTTTTTGTACATTGTCAAACATTTCAATATTCGACTTAAAATGTAATGATTTTGATAAAAAGACAAAAAAGTGAAAATATTGAATCCGACCATAGATTTTTTATCGTTCATCTAGTTTAACGTTGCTCCTAGGAAACTTTACAATCGTGCAAACTATCAATAAAAGTCGACTCCATAGTGCCTGATATATGGGATTTGGTGTGTTCAGATAATTCACCATGTTTATACTTAAAAACTAAATTTGAACATTTTTCATTTCCAAACATGAAAAGGTCTCGGTTCATACTACCTACGTGCTACCTACCATTTCAATATGTTCATTTATGTACGGAACACACTATAGCACATACTATCTCATCAGCAACAGTGCTATTTCATTTAAGACCATAACAGATTTGTTCACCCATATAATGTGTCTAGTGAATGGGATCTTAAATCAACCTTCAAATTGGGATGAAAAGTGAAAACGAAATAGCTTTCCACTCGCCCATTGTTTCAATGATTATTTCTCTATGCAAGATGTGCCGAAACCTAAATAGAAAGATTATTTATCAGCTTAAACTTTATGAACGTTTCAACAACTTGTTGCCGTTGCTCTTGATTGTAAAACGATCGATCAGTCGTCGCAGAAGTAGAAAGTTATGACTTCGAATTGTAAGATTCACAATGAGAAGATGAAGAAGAACCATCCTGCTTACCTTTCGACCTTTTTGCAGCCGGTGTCCCAAGCAGACGCGAGAAGTCCAGCCACGCAAGTGTCCACTGGGACCATGTCAGCCTTGCAATCAATGTCCACTGACATGACGCGCAACAGCCCGCTCATAGTTGAAGCCACAATGCCCATTGGTCCATACAGATTGTTAATCCAGCCTGGGACCGGCTCCCTGTAGGTCGATATCACTAAAAAATTTATAATAATTTAAAAATAAATTAATAAAGGTTTACCTTTTAGATAAAAAAATAGCGTCAAGTAAATTGACTCTGTACTTCCCTTGCAACGTTATTAGTTCATGATGGATTGTGTCATGCACCAGTTAGAGTTTGAGAAGAAAGTTAGCTAGGAACATGTATAATAACTGGATTAAGTTAAACAGGCCCACACATTTAGTCCAGACCCATATCACAACGTTGCGATCTAGAAAGTATCTCATGTATCTCCTTACGGTCAGTACCGATCATCTGGCAACGTTGCTATGACTAAAACCTCGCAGGTTAGTCGTCAGCTCGACACACAAGTATATCGCCCTACGTTCGTTCTATTTCACCCGTGTGTTGAAAATAGGTCTCTGTACGATTCCAAGTTTCAAAGTCAATCTGTCTCTAATGCCACCCCTGCAACCCTCTACCTCCAATTTGTTGCCATTCTAAAAGAAATTCCAAAACAGATCAGAAGCCCCTGATACGTTAAAAGACACGGTTTGAGGGAGTTTTATTTTTCTCATTTTTTCCCCTTAGCTTCGCCGCCAATGGATCGATTTTCAGAAACTATAATACTTTTCAAGATGTAGAAGAGCAAAGGATTAGCGGACAAGTAGACAAAGCGATGGACTGTCAGACGGAAAAGAGCTAACATGGTTTTTCACTAACATTCAAAAAACGGAATATCTCATTTTCGAAATGTTTTGCGACGGCCTTGCCAATTGACGTGCGAAGTAAAATCTGTAAACGTTTAGGGATTATGACATGAATGAAAGAGCATGTATTGAATTCCTATGAAGACTGAAGTGGTCATACTATTTGGCAGACAAAAGCTAACTTCATTGATAGTCCCCCACTCTTCTCTGGCCAATAAAACCAGACATATCCCCTTTACTGTCTATACATGTAGTTTTATTGGAACAAGATAAATTACACATGTTACACTAGCTTCATTGGTTGTTAGGGTTGGATGCGAATGAATATTTAGGAATGTGGCTCGAAAAGGAAATTAAAATGACTGAACCCATAATACTCACGACTGATAAGGTAAACAAAATCGTTGCATTCCTAATACGGCTAAGGTGGCTCGGCTGGGGTGACAAACTCGATTAGGCTATATCAAACCCCTATCTATGTATGACAAGGTTCTGACAAAAAATAAATATAAGGAGCTAACGTTCAGAAGTCAGAAAAAGATCGTACTGTTCGTGATCTGCGCTTATAGAACGGTATCATCAGATGCAATACTATACTATAACTATCTAAAACTGTAATGACTCATCGATGTTCACGTGAACATCACTTAACTACCAGTAGTCGGCTGTTCATAAGCGGGGTATGAATGTTTAACATGGGTGAACTAGATTTGTCACATGCTTAATAAAGAGTGGTTTGAAACATATTGTAAATCAAAAATTTGGGAATTACCTTTATTCATCGTCGCTTCCACTTACATCTGACAGTAATAAACTGTCGCTATCGCTTTCCTCGTTGAAATTGACTATAACTGGCTCTATGATGGTGTCGATGTGGTGGTCAAGCTGCCACATTTTTGTTTCTTCCTTAACAACATGACGGATAGCATTCTGCCAAGCTTCGGGCGTTACTAGCTGTATGGAAGTCTCAAGTAAAACCTTAACGTCTGGTAATTTGAAGGTTGTGTTATGGCGCGCAATATAACCCTTCACTTGAGCCCAGATGAGCTCTATTGGGCGATGAATCGTCAAACGGGATTCCTTTTTCGCGCAACCATTGCTGCATGTCACTTTTTCGAGATCCCATAGTCGGTACACGTTCGGCTCGACGACTATGGTAGGAAGCATTATCCATGACGATCACAGAGTTGGGCTCAACTCGCTGAAGCACCCCTTGAAACCAGCTCTCGAAGCAGCTGGCATTCATTTCGTCATGATAATCACCTCCTTTCTTAGAGACGAAAATCAAGTCACACTCTTCTAAAAAGCCACTATCGCTACCAATATGAGTTACGATCAATCTTTGACCTTTCCCTGACGGTCTACGAAGACCTGTTGACAAACCTTCAATGCTTGCTTGTCGGTTACTCACTACGTTTTTGTCTATCCAGGTTTTTTTAACTGTGTGACCTGCATTTACCCATGTCTCGTCCAAATAATAGATTTTTCTGCTTTGTCGCCTATATTCAATCATTTCGCGTAGATATTTTCGACGCCAGGCGACTATTTCAGGTCTCTCTATCAATACTGACTTCCTATTACGCGTTTCGTAACGAAAATTAATTTCGTGCAGGGATTTCCTCATTACCTCGACGCTCATTTGGGGTATAATTTCATTTTCCTTGATCGCTGCATGTACAGCCTTGAGGGTTGGTATCTCATTCCTAAAGAAGAATGAATGTACGGTTCGCCTTAACGCCATTTTGCTATCGTCATCCAATTTAACGGCCTTTCGTCCCTTCAAATTAAACTTTGGATCAGTAGTAGCTCCAGTTTTCTTCTTTTCATGCACCACCCTGCGAATGGTCCACTCTGGAACGCCTGTCATACTTTCACAACGCGCGAGTGCATCTCCCTGCGACATAGTTCTGTTCAGATAATTGAACACGTTGAGCACGATTTCTTTCGCGTCCCTCTTCAGTGCTTTACGAAGCCGTCTACTTGTTCTCTGGCTTTCAGTACTTCCACTCGTGCCATTTGTACTCTCCATGGTTAAGTATAACCAAAACAGTAACCACAGAAACCACAACAATAACAATCACACAACAATTCTTCTAAAAACACACAATATGCGATCGCTCAACGAAACACGTTCCAATGCGTTGCCGACGCCTATGAGTCTGCCGGTCGAGGCGCGTCTTTGATTTCATTGGTTCTACCGGCGGAGAACAATCGGCCATTATTTCCATCTCTGTCTGTGCTGTTGACCACCGCAAAGCCACAGAAACGACATACATATGTCGTACGCTATACGGCTGTACTGGAAGGAAGCCGGGATCGAGCTCTGATCACGTGTTGATCACGCGTATGAGTCATTACACTTTTAAATAGTTGTAGTATAGTGGTCGGTGGTGTCCCGCCCATTGACTTGCTGGCTGAGAAGAGATGTGAGCTCTATAAGAAGGATGTGAGAGCGACAGAGAGACGCTTGTGGTTAGATGACAGAAGAGATGAAATGCAACTGGCCATGGTGAATGGACTAGAAAACTGATTTCATACATTAAACCGGGATTGACAAGGGAGCGGTGCGCATATATTACTATACTGCACAGTTTCTTACAGGACATGGTTGTTTTGACAGCTACCTGCAGAGGATAGGGAAGAGAGAACTATGTATATTGGAATGAAAAAAACGAAAAAAATTAAAATAAAAGGTGAATGTTGAGGTTGTAGGAGATGGGGGAGTACATGTCAATTTTTTGGTGCTAGCAATGTACACGCTTCCAGCCCCAGTAGATCCACGCACCTATTAGACAAATTTCATACATCATATATTCCTTAGATTTTCGCTTAAAACGTGAATGATAGAAATATGTTTGACTGCATTTAATTCCTTTGTTATACATGTTTGTGACCCAGATCATACTCGGAAAAATGCAACGGTTAAAAGTTGAATGTTGGGGTTGTAGGAGATGAGGAGAGTACATGTCAATTTTTTGGTGCAAGCAATGTACACGCTTCCAGCCCCAGTAAATCCACGCGCCTATTAGACATATTTCATACATCATATATTTCTCCTTACATTTTCGCTTAAAACTTGAATGATAGAAATATGTTTTTGATTTACGCGTGCGAGCGTACGCATGTCTGCTTCGAATGCTGAGCCTGTTTGAATGCATTTAATTCCTTTGTTATACATGTTTGTGACTATCTTTTTTCTAAGAGGAGCTAACAATTATAGAAGACCATACCAATTGCTGGCCTGAATATACCAAGTGGCAAACATCCTCCTATTTCTTTCAGCATTGATTCTGTCATCGCTTTAGTGAATGTATAGGTGTTTGGCCACTTCCCTAGGATTCTACAAATAGAAAAATAATATGATAACAGATTGCATTTAAAATAGGTAACTATATTCAATAAATCTCCTGTTTACAATTCATTTCGCTGACGAAAATATTCCCAAAATAAGGCTCCTTAGGCTAGCTTAAATTTGGAGCTATAATTCTTACCTTGGTGTGATTTCATCAGCCTCCTGAAAGCTAAGTTTTTCAAGCAGCTGCTCAATATCGTCATGCGAGTGAGGAAAATCGTAGAATTTCTCATCGATTACTGATAACGGACAATTGGAGAAGGCTGTAGATACATGAATAAGTGACTGAAAAAAATAGTAACCAATCAGAGAAAAAATAGAATACGTTTTTCAAAAATTTTACACAAAAACGGAGTCAGTTTATGTTCCAAATTCCACAGATGATTTTAATTAAATTAACGCAGTTTTATCCTTTAGATTGTGATTATTTTGTGGAATCATGCATTAGTAGGATACGGTTATGTATAGGATAGCAAATAAATGATCTCCTAGGGTTTGTTAGCACATACATTCTCATAGGACCCCATTGCCTGACCGAAACAAAACCGCATACGAGGTCTGTAAATTAAGTAATGAGCGGTCGATCTAGCAATACTGTAGGCTGGAGGACAGGGAGAAATCTGATCCATCTTCAGTACAAGTTTGAACTCGCTCGAGTCATTTGGTTATCCGTAGTGATCTTTCTTGTCAAACAGTTTATTTCGTTGTGTTCTAAAAATGATCGACCTCAACTTCAAGGAACGGTGTGCTATCAGTGCAACAGAAGCTTGCTAAACTGCAGCAGGTCTACAGAGATAGCGTTTTGTCAAGAGCCCAAGTTTTTCGGTAGTATAAGGCACTTTCAGAAGGGAGACTCGCCCGCAAGGGAACTATTTTGGGACAGTCGAAAGCATTCAAATGGCTGAAACCGACCACCTGAAGACTATTCCAGTATCGGAGTTCCAGCACTGCTATGAGAAGTGGAAGAACCGTCTCCAGCGCTGCGTTGCTTCAGAAGGAAGTCATTTTGAGGAGACAAAATAAAATTGTAATTATACTTGAATAAGAAAGTTAAAAAAAGATCAGTCTCATCACATAATTTACAGACCTCATAGACAGGTAATGTTTTGCTACTTCCTCACTAGGATAGCTGAGGATATATTTAGCGAATGTGCGGCTCGACGTATCATGCCACATGTTCGTGAAGACTTTGCTGGTGTTGTTTTGTTGGTTATTTCTTGTTAAATATCCGTAGATATCCCGGGAAGGCTCCAACATCTCTTTTACCTTCAAATTGGTCATCTGTTTGGCCATCTCAATAACCTCTTTGGCGCTGTTGACATTGATGGCATACGCAGTTTTCAGATTCTCATCAAATTTGACTGTAGCCGCAACATTAAAGAGGATGTTCACGTTCGATATCAAAGTCTGCCTATCCTTTATGCTGACTCCCAAGCCCGCTATGGCGTAGTCGCCGCTGATGATTTGGATTTGGTGCTTGAATTTTGGACGTTCCTTTTTTAGTGTATCAAAGATCTGGGGACAAAATAAGCTATTAGTGACATAGGTACAGCAATCGATGTGAAAATATTCGGAGGTAAGACTGCTTCCGTCTATCACTAAGTTATAGACAAGCCAACGACAGACCGAAGAAAATAATTGGTTAATAATAATAACAATGATAATAATAATAATAAACTTATTTTCCTGCAGACATGCATGAACATGTATCGGTTTCATCAAAAATACGATAAATATTTACAAAATTAATAAATAAGGAAAACAATCAAACAAATAATATGCCACAACAAACAAGTTAAATTGTGTGATAAAAACTATATTTAAAAATTGGAAAAGTCACTAATATCACTGGTAAAGTAGCTTTTCAGCTCATATTTCAATTAGCCTATTGAAGTGATCCTTTTCATGAAGTCGGGCAGGTTGTTAAAAACGTTTGATCCTAAAATGGATGGTGATCTGCTGCCTAACCGGTAACGCGCAAAAGGTAAATAGATGTCACTTTGTCTGCGAGTGCGAACTTAATGTATTCAAGGTGAAATCCTATTTGTTTAAAAAATTATAGGTAGCCATTTTATGAGGAAAAAGCGAAGGCATAATTCTCTGCAACTATGCGTACTGTTTAGCCCCACTATACACCTTACCAGCCATTTCTGGCTTAAGAACACCTTAAAGGCGTTCACTGATGAGCCCCAGAAGCACAAAGCATATAGCATGCTTGACACACGTGATGTAGATGTCATATAACTTCCCAAAAACATAATATCACATTTTTGAAAATTTTTCGTCGCCACTGGCGTGGGAAGAAAAAGTGTAATGAGGTAGAATCACACGATCTTGGTAGCCATTGGGGCGTTTTCCAAAAATGCCACTCCATCCAAATTGTATATTTTGAATATTTTCCCTTTTACTAGCGAGGAAATATTGTATTCGCAAATTTCGAAAACAATATGCATATTATGTTAATATTTCCACTGCACTGGCGAAGAAGTATTTTAATCGCGAATAATTTCAAAAATGAGTTATATATTCGTTTTTCATTTTATAAGGCATGTACATTAAAAAAGACAAAGTTACTATTATGCCAAGGACGAAAAAGCTTTGTAGCTTTTGAAAATTGGTCCCGTGACAACGGAGTTAGAGACAAAAAAAAGAGAAAACAAAAATCACCCAAACTTTGTTTTTAGTGTTTTAAAGGCTCCTAATCATGTTCAGAAAGAACGTGTGAAATAAAAATTGGAGGTTGGTTGTTGTAGAATGTAGGGTATACAGGGTTTGTCCGGAAAGTAATAGGACTCATTTTCTTCCGCCATGACTGTACTTCGGAGCGTACGCGCACCGACTGGATTCGGTAGAGGGCGTTCCTACCTAACGAATGAGCGGCTGGTCAGTTGTCTCCGGGCACTTGGAGAGTCAGGACAGGCATTTTCGCGCGACGTGTTTCTGTGAGCGGTGCAAGCCGAAAATGCAGCGTTCGTTAGAGCAGAGGTACGCGATTAAATTCTGTGTGAAACTCGGTAAATCTGCGACAGAGACGTTTGATATGATCAAGCAGGCTTACCCAGGTGTTGCTTTAGCAAGAAGTGGTGTGTTTCGGTGGTACCAGGCCTTTTTAGACGGCTGGGAAGAGGTCGCTGATGAACACCGTGCTGGAAGACCTTCGACTTCGACAAACACCGATAATGTGACTCGTGTGCGCAAAGTTTTGAACTGAGACCGTCGACTTAGTATTTGTTTAATTGCCCAGATGTTAAATTTACCAAAATCTGTGGTTCATGACATTGTGACACAGCATTTGAACATGCGCAAGGTGTGCGCGAAGATGGTCCCAAAAGTGCTCACTGACGACCAGAAATTGCTGCGAGTGGAAGTGTGCCAAGAAAATTTGAACATGTGTGAAAGTGACCCAAAATTTTTGAATAACGTAATCACAGGTGACGAGTCGTGGATCTTTGAGTATGATCCCGAGACAAAGAGGCAATCTTCCGAGTGGCACACGACGGCGTCTCCTCGCCCAAAAAAGGGAGGAATGAGCAAATCCAAAGTGAAAACGATGCTCATTGTCTTTTTTGACATCAAAGACATCGTCCACCATGAATTTGTTCCTCCTGGACAAACCGTCAACGCCAAGTTTTACGTGGAAGTGCTCAGGAGACTCAAACGAAGGGTCAGTCGGGTCCGACATGACATCGCAGCCGATTGGCTCAATACATTTTTTAAATCGACTCAGTCCTATTACTTTCCGGACAAACCCTGTATATCAGTTTTTTGGAGTGTGTATATTTATACACTTCCAACTGCGTCAATTCAATACACCTATTAGTACATATTTCACACACCATTGATTTCCCGTACATTTGCCCTTAGAACAGGTAAATATCTAGATCCAGATGCATCGCGTAAGCGCGCACCACTGGCATGACGGACTGTTACGGTTCAGCAACGTTGTCAGATGGCCAACACTTTCGGTAGGGCAGAAAGGTAGTTTCTAGCATTATCGCGTACCGAACTGGTGACATGGTTGCGTGGGAAGGGCAGAATCCACCCGCTCAACGCCATTTTGTTGAATGTTACATTACGTATGTAGATCATGAAAAACTATGTCACTTATTTCCTTCAGTCTGTCTGTCTGTATGATGGGAACTTTAATAATAACTATTTTACCTCATCATCGAACAGTTCGTCTATCCTTGTGAATGCATCCTTTCCTTTCTTCTCTCTGATAAGCAGGTACAGGGTGTTGATTTCTGTTGACCTAAGCAACTTCTCGATCAGTATCTGCCCCAAAAATCCAGTGCCACCCGTTAGGAACACATTGCTTCCCTTGTAGAATTTTTGGATTTCCGTTTCCGACATCTTCATCTCAGGTCACTGGAAAAAACAAATTCAAGTAACAAAAAAAGGTGTCTGATAGATTCAACTCTGGACGCGTTTATATACCCCTACAAATTTGCAAAAATTTCTTAGTATCGCTATTCCAAAAAATAGTGAGTCAAGTCTATTCAAAAGACTCAAACATAATAGAAATTTGCTTAGATATGTTCACTTAAGTAAGATATATCATAAACCTATACATTTCAAACTACACAAAGTAAACCCATTATATTTCTGTTTGAACAGCCAATGTATGGAAAATATGTGCAACTATCAGGTCTAACAGGAGTGCAACATGACCGTAATGAGAACCTCCTTAATTACATCTTTCTCTGATATCAAAGATGCAACATTTGCAACTCCTACCACCTACAATCCCCAACCCCTACAACCTCTCCTTTCGTGAACAATCAATACCCAGCTTTGCTTATGTCACTATTCAAAGCGATAAACCGATCTCTGCCGGTGAGCTGGAAAAAAGTAGACTAGTAACGCCTTCCTCTCTGACGAGAGACCAGGAGGTTATCACTACTTGGGGACGCAACAATCTTGCACAGCTCAATGCTTCCAAAGCACAGTACTGTACCTTGACGAACAAAAAGCCTCCTAGCGCTCATCCGGTTTCGATGGACGTCAAACAGTTCATTTCAGCTAGCCGGAGTCCAGATCATCGAAGACTTGACCTGGCTCGAACACATCTCACCAACAGCGGCACCTGCTGGGAGAATCTAGGCTATTTGTTTATGGCCAAGAAGTACTTTTCTCCGCATGGCCTATACAAGGCCCAGATAAAACCTAGCCTCGAGTATTGCTCACACGTCTGGGGTACTACCGCCAGGACTACATTATTTAAACTCGACTCTGTCCACAGGAGGGCTGTCCGACGGATCGATGACTCTTGACTCTTCTCTGACAGACAATCTCGGGACCCTTTCGCATCAGCGGGCCGTCGGCCATCTAGCTCTCTTCTACCGCTACACCAATGAGCTTGGCGATGTGCCTACCAAACAGACCCGCCTGACTTCGGTCTCCCATCCTAACCGTGTCGAACTTCCTGCATCCAGAACTAGCCGATAGGATCGCTCCTTTGTTCCGAGGGTGTTGAGATTGGGGAACAATCTACAAGAGGAAGCTTTTCCCGGTTCTACTAACCGTAAAAAAGGTGGCATAATCTTATGTTTCCTAGTAGGTACAGTAGATATGATGCAACAAAAATACACCTTTTGAACTCTCAAAATGATGATGTTTAAAAAATGAAAGAGTTTCTGAGTTATTCGTTGTGAAGAAAAATATCATATCATCATGTTTGCTACAATTGGCTAACTAATCTATCAAGTACCTGAATGAAACTATTTTGTTCTTTTTGTATAATTGAAGCATTTTTTTTATTTTTTATAAGAACTAAATCATTGCATTAATTGCATAATCAAAGAAATGTGGTCAAACATCTTCTCTTCGTCATTGTCCGACAGAGCAGTCCGTGGGACCTTCGCTCTCTTTTAAAGTATCGTAGGTCAGTAGGTCTGTCAGGTCTGGTTGCTCAGATACCAGACGAAGTCAGGGAGAAAGAAAGGAAGAAGAAAGAAAGGAAGAAAGGGGGAAGAGCAAAGAGGATGAAGTGCGCCCGTTAAAGGATGCCTTGCTATTGTTAACTGATATTCGGTTATTTTAAATTAATGCAAAAATTAACTTAGGAAGTTGTGTGTGGCAAAAATCGTAATTTTTGGTTGGATCTAGAATTTCACGATTTGATTTTGATCACAGTGCCTGATGTCTGATGTAGTCCCTTAGGTAAGCGATGTCGAGGTCTCTGTGAAGGGTTTGGTTGGAGACATACCATGGTGAGTTAGTAATGGTTCGCAAGGTTTTGTTCTGCAAAACCTGCAGATTACGCATATTCGTTTTGACAAGAAAACACCATGCTGCACATGCGTAAGTGATTCCTGGTCTGATAACCACCTTTTATAGCCGAACTTTGTTAATCAAACTTAATTTTGAGGTTCTACATAGTAAAGGGTAGAGTTGCCGAAACATAATTTGGAATTCAGTTTTTAACGCTTGAGTGTGATTCTGCCAGGTCATCCCCCTGTCAAGAGTGACACCGAGATACTTAGCAGAATTTCGAGCTCCATTCACTGAAACCTCAGGCGGGGCGCCGCTACGTTTTTTAGTACAAATAGATAGCCTGCGTTTTCGAGTAATTAATTTTGATTAGCCACCGATCTGCCCATTCCAATACCTCATCCACCGCACTTTGTAACCTGTTGTGAACCAGATTCCCGGTACGCGACTGGGCCACCAGTGCAGTGTCATCAGCATATAGATAGACTTCACAGTCGCTAGGGCAAGGGATATCATGCGTGAAAAGTGAGTAAAGGATTGGCCCTAGAACCGAACCCTGAGGGACGCCGGCTCTGATGGGCCGTACTGTCGACACGAAATTATTAATTTTGATCCGAAATTTCCTACCTTCACGGAAGGATTACAGAAGTTTTAGGAGCCAGAATGGAAAGCCCTTCTGAATTAGTTTATAGAGAAGGCCCTTGTGCCACACCTTGTCAAATGCCTTCGAGACATCCAGAAGCAAGATGCCAGTACCTTCGTTAAGGGTGAAACCCCTGGTTACGCGCTCCACAAGTCTAACCGCCTGTAACTCCGTACTATGCTCAGACCAAAATCCAATTGCACGTCATGGTGATCTGACGAGAAATTCACAAGGTGAAGTAAATCACCTTTTCAGCGAGCTTAGACGGAGCAGACTGTAAGCTGATAGGACGATAGTGCCGGGGAAATATCGAACACACCTTCTTTGGAATGATTATAACTTCCGCAGTCTTCCACGCCGATGGAAAGTACTGGGTCCTTAGCATGGCATTGATAATAGCCACGAGATAAGTCAAGGACTTCCGTGAAAGCAGCTTCAGCGCCTTATTAGTGATTTGATCCTCCCCAGGCGCTTTATGCACCTTGAGGTCTTTAATATGACCTTGAAGCTCTGCTGATGTGCAATGGGGATCTCGGGAGAAGCCGCTGATGTGCTATGCAACTCTTCAGCTGAAGAATCTTCCGAAAAAGAATCTTCTGAGGAAGAATCATTAATGGCGGTGCCGGGATCACTGACGCCGTTGGCCCTAAAATATTTCCTGACAGATCTTACAATTTGTTGCTCCTCGTCGAGATCATTATCAAGATCACAGTTGGGAGAGAAATGTCGCTCCATAGCATCAGCGAAAACCTCGACCTTGTCCTCTGTCCTGAAGACTATGCCCCAGGACCGTGAATGTGCGGGAGTTGTTCTCGCTTTCCGTTTCTGAGCGACTTCGCCACTTTCCAGAGAGAAGTACTTGAGTCAAGCATCCCCGCCAGAAAGTCGTACCATTGCTCGTTGCGGAAGTCATGGAGAGCATTTCTTACTTCATGAACAAGATTCGTCATCAGGATGAGTCAAGCATCTAATTTCAAATTACGCATGCATAAAACTGTTCATTATAATATTCAAAGTGACCTTGACTATGCCCAAAAAGTTATAACTGTCGATTCGAAAAATATTTTAAACCACACACTAGATTAGACAGGTGCTTTTGAAAAGAAAAGGTTTATCAAAATAATTGAGCTCGCAAAAAGATTTTTGACTTCTAAAGCGGCCAGAAACTGAAAATGCGGGAAAAAAAATTCAGAAAGCTTGTCATAAAGTTGACAACTCCAGAAAAAAGCTTTGAGTTTTCCCCTAAATTGTCAAACAGTCTTATATGCAGCCATGTTTTTTTCGTTTCTCTGCCGCCACTGGACCGATTTTCAAAAAAAGATAAAGCTTATGCGTCCTTAGCATAGTAGTATCATTGTGTATGAATTTCATCGAAATCATTAGTCTACTATGACGACGGCAGCGACTTCTAGTAATGTATGTGACTGCGGATTAGAAAAAGTATTTCGTACAGGTTTTAGTAGTTTATCTTACACAGATAAATTAAAAATTATTGAAGATGGACCACCGCGTCATAAATTAAACATTACCACAAAATTAAAATCGTGTGTTAGACATTTTAGTGACAATATACAGGGTGAAGTTGAGTCATTAATTTTCAGATAATGATTGTAGAAGGAAGATAAACCAAAATATGTGTGTAAAAAAAATAAAAAAAAATGTTACCTTGTTTTATAAAGTATCCTCTCGACAAGTATTTCAGTGCGGACCTGTATTTGAACGTGCGGTCTTGGAGCACCGGCATGACCTCCCCTGTGAGGTCTTAAGTCATTTGATTCACGAGCCCTTTGTACTACATTAACAAAGGCACGAGGGGTTGGTTGCACAAGATTGGGAAACCGATTCGCATAAATCCGTGATGCCGCGGCAGCATTTTGTAAAGACTCCCCCCCCCCCCTCCGTAAATAAGAATCATGTCCACAAGTTCAGCATTTTCGTAAACATGTGCCATTTTTTATTTCGTTTGAGCCACGCAACAAACACCACTATTCACTCACGCGTTACCGACTGACACATTGACTGAATGCAACTGAATAAAATTGTAGTAAAAACATCGTGATAAGCGTTTCAAATTCTTTCGCTTTTTTGTTTCCGATGCGATGAACCGATAAGGCGGATTATATCCGTTGTTGCCAAACACGAGCACATAATATTATTATTGAGACAGGGCGGTACTCAAACTTCTAAAGGGCTATAACTTTGTTACTTTAATTTTACCACAAAAATGTTAAAGGAAAAAAACATTTCTTTTGATCAGATTTACTCACTGTTAAAATAAATGACTCAACTTCGAAGTCATCCTGTATATGAAAGTGAACATTGGCTTTGTGGGTGCAAAGTTTTGAACAAACTGTTTTGCTGGCCATGTGTATTGTTCTCCACCGACAAAAGTGTATGGAACAGCACGGGATACGACGACTTAATTAATATATATAGGTCTCAAAAAAGACATAAAAACTCTGCCAATCATATTCATTGTGAGAAAGCTTGGATTCTATTTGGAAAAAATCAAAGAATTGAATTCGCTCTGAGTACCTAATATAAACTTAGCGTTGAAAAACACAATGAGTTGGTGAGGCAAAACAGGCAAATTTTGGGACAGCTTATACGCGTGACTTGCCTACTCGGGAAACAGGGCCTTTCTTTTAGAGGTCATTATGAGAGCGACCAATCAAAAAATAGGGGCAATTTCGTCGAGTTTGAATATGAAATTGCAAGAAATGACAATCTACTTAAAACACATTTAGAGAACTCTACTGTTTCGTGGTCTTTCACCTGATATTCAGAATGATTTAATTGTTTCTGTGGGCGAAATAATTACAAAAAAAATTAAAGAATAAATCTCCAATGCTCCTTTTGTAGCCATGATTTTGGACGAGGCATCTGATATAAGTATGAAATCACAAATGTCAGCAACTTTGAAATACGTATCGCAGGATGGAAATGTCCAGGAAAGATTAATTAATTTTACTGACGTGAGTGCTGACAGGACAGCAAGTGCTCTTTTGGAACACACCTTACAAACATTAGAAGACTTTAAATGTGCTAAAAAGTTAGTGGCTCAAACATATGATGGCGCGGCAGTAATGGCTGGGGAACATAATGGTCTGCAGGCGAATCTTCGTGAACATCGTTAAACAGCTATATTTATTCATTGCTACGCCCACAAACTAAACCTAGTTTTAAGTCAATAAGCTAGTTTTGTTAAAGAAGTTAAGGTGTTCTTTACCAACCTCTCAAGTTTTTCTGTGTTTTTATATTATCAAATTTGCACAAAAAAGAGCGTGGCCCTAAACAAATTTATTCCTGCGGCGCTATCCCTGCCGCGCAATACAGTATTCTCCCTAATCACATCCCTTACTTATTGAACCACGCTACGCCACTGGTGTACATCTGCTTATACTTACCAATAGGATATGATACGCCTAGATACACAACATAGCATTGCTCCTGTTTACACTACTAACACCCTTTTTTGTGTTTTATCCGAAACCTGCTGTGGGAAGTGTGAAGAACAGATCCCTGGAGTAACTTTTTAGAATAATACGATATACGGTATTAAGAATCGGCTAGTCAAAATTAAAAAAAGTACCAATATACGATATCGCAAAAGCACAATTTGCTAAAAAGTTACAGTAAGAAAAACAGGTAAAAAAGTACTATTCTCAAATACCTCGAGAACTATAATATTCCGGCACACTTCACGCCTGGTATGACACAACTAAGAACAATAAATTAACTGATTCGTTAATAGTTTGAAAAAACTAAAAAAATACGCTTTTATAGCTAATCGAACTGAAAAGTAGAAGACAATTTTTAATTAAAAAGAGTTTATATTACAGTAATAGATGGTCGAACAATCAATCATAATTAATGACCTCAAAATATAATCATAATAATTAAATTTCATTATCATTAACAGAATAATTCAATTCAGATTAAAAATCCATTACAAACATACATACATCTGGTGACTGGAACCTTTGACCACGCAGTCTGTTTTTAATTTTCGGGAAAGTTAAGAAATCGTTAGGAATTAGATCGGGACTATTAGTCCAGTTAAATAGCCGAAACTGAGACAAAAGTGATAACATAGCCACAAAGTTATTTCCGCTGGCGTAATGGTGTAATAAAGGATTTTTTGTAAAACAGCGAAAAACCCGAAAAACCTATTTTTCGCTGAAACGGCTGAGGATATCTGGGATTTTTTTAAACGTAGATTTTTCTAATTTTTGGGCCATCAAAAAAGGTCTCTACATATTTTTCTCTAAATTGCTTAGTTTTCGCGCTACAGCTTGCTGATGGCTTGTGGGCGAGGGGTTTGCGGGGACAGAGGCGGCGTACCTGTATGCCGCACCGCCTACGCGTTGACGACGCAGACGATCACTTACTATATGGTAGGGGTTATTCAGTAATAGTAGAGTTGAATTTCGAACCCTGAGCTCACTTGTCAGTTTGGCGTTCACCGACTTTTACGAAAGAACTAATTTTCGAAGTTTATGCGTTTAAGTATGTGGAGTAATTTCTCTTCAATTGCTTGTCGATTGACTGGATAAGTGAGGTAAGTATGTGTACGTTTTAGAATTGAAGTTAAATATGTTTTCCGTAATTTCATTGGAGACAAGGAATTAAGGACAAAGCCAACCTAAAATTCGAAAAGTTATCAGCCAAGGATTTTTTAACGAAATTTGTTTTCATTTTCCAATGTTAGTATCGTATTTCTTAATAATAAGTAGTGCAGTCCAAATTCAGTATATGTTGTCCAAAATTCAGCATGTCTTGGAAAAATGTTCTGATATTAATAACAAAAATCAGACAAATTAGACTGACTGGATCGAAAATTGCATTACACTTACTGGATACCGATTCTCACTGAAATTGTTTCTGTTATTCAATAGGAATAAAATACAGCAAAATAGTAACTGCGCCATTTGCAGTTATCCGTTGGCGCGCGGCAATTGCAGGATCGTGGGGAAGAAGGGAATTAGTACACTGATCACACAGAGCAAACGCGAGGAAGACAAAAAATGGTTGGATTGGGAAAAAGGAAAAACTGGACTGCCATGAGAAGTGTAGACTTTCATACTCGGTCAGTGCAACGTATACTCAGCATTTTGCGTTGAATGCACCAGATAACAATGTCGTAGCTGCAAGGGATGAGGTTCCTGATTTCCATTACGCGGATAATTGCTTCATTTGTGGTTTGAGTATAATAAAAGATGCGAAAACAAAAATCTGTACAGTCACACAAAAAGAGACGCGTGATAACTTGATTGCAATGGGTAAGGAAAGAAATGACTCTTTGGGAATTAGCGTTGTTGAAAGATTAGAGAACATTTCTTGCTTAATTCGCGTACAAGGCAGATATCACCGGACATGCATGTCTCATTTCAATGCGTATGGTTTTAAAAAAAAATATCGAAGATCTAAACTGGTCTAGAATCGATTCATTGTTAGAACCTGTGTGGCAAGTTCTTGAAGAGGACAAAAATGTTATTCATTATTGTGGGCGAGGGGTTTGCGGGGACAGGGACGCGCGTACACATGTCAATAGCCGCCGCACCATTGAAGCGGAACGATCCTCTTTTATTTCGATGTCCTCAGGGTCTCTCTCTCAGTGATAGGCCAGTCGATTTCGAATAATAAGCTCGTTTGTAGTTGTGGCATTCACTGACTTATGCATATTAATGAATTTTTGAAATTTCTGCGTTTAGAGTACAAAATGCAGTAATTTTTCTTCAGCCGCTTACCGATTGACTAGATAAGTGAGGTATAATATTTTCATTTAGAATTGGAACAACGATAAAAAACCTACAGCTGCAAAAAAGGTGTGAACGTGTATATAAATGAGTGGCAATGATAAGAATACATTACAGGATGTAGAAGCCCAATGAGTCATCAAAAGTCTCGTTTTCGAGGCTCCACGTTATTTTCATAGTTATCCTCGCAAATCAGTTTGATCACCGATTGTTGTTAATCTACGATCATGATAAGAGATTTAGCAGTTCTTGAGCCGCGTCTATACGTTGGTCTGACCTACGCCAACGCAAATATGTAAAGAATAGACAATGGCCGATGGTGATGAGTATTTGACGATATCTTCTCTGAACACTCGCTGTGGAAAAACATTACTCCATTATATTTTAATCGAGATAAGAAATTATTCATATTCATAAGTGCGTCCAACTATATGACCCATTGCTTGTGTGCCACGCTCGAAAGCCATATGACAATTTATTTCCACACCACCAATAACTCCAGTTGACAGCGAAATTAATTCCTCGCGGACTTTGAATGGTTCATGCCCCTTCAAACAAGTAACGAATGAGGCAATGTCCTTTGCGTCCCATGCCTTTCGTCCTTTGCCCAAATCAACATGCTGCTCACTGTTTCTCGTCTCCAGGTTACAATACTCTTCCAATGCTTGCATCACATGCCCGGCGCAAGGCATCCCCAGCAAATATCGAGACACGACACTCCGCGTAACACCTCTTCCGTGTTTCAAGTCAGTCCCAAAAAACCTATTCAATATCTGCTCGATTGTCATGTCACTCCAGATTCCGGACCAAGCCTTATCCGACCTGTGGATAGTGAAATAACCCTGCGTGGCAAACTGGTGAAACTCTTGAGGATCCATGATGTCCTGTAGAAGTACCATATCCTGCAAATAAATCTGAGCTGCTTTTGCATATTGAAAATGTCCCGCGGCATGAAACAATGGCAACATTCTTCGAACGCAATCAAGATGAAGGTCCCAGTTTCCAAGACGTTCTGCTTCAATAAAACACAAGACAATAAGCACGGCGTCAGTGTACTGCACCCACAACTTGGCTGTTGGGCGTTATTTTTCAATTGCTTCAACTTTGTATAAAACAAATCAGACATTTTCTTCAGGTCCTTATCAGAGTCACTGTCCCCTAGCTTGAGAGGGTTTTTCTGCCAGACACGCATCAATGATGCGATAACCCCTTTGATCTCGCCTTTTTCTTCGATTGAATCACAAATTACGATGCCTAAAGCTGTAAACGTCAAAATGTGTGCTTGGACTGCTCTTGAATAATTGTGCCTTATGGATTCACTAGCGTAAGCAAGCTCCCACATAGATTCAAGTCCGCTTCCTCCCATGATAATACCTATTGCTCCCAAAAAAGACATTAACATGTGGAATCCGCCTAAGCGAACAAAAACGTCGGGCAACATTAACTTCGCTATAATATCGCGACATTTCATGTACAACGGCAAGTCGTAAGTTAAGATAGTGGTTTTTTGACCACATTTACGCGTTTCGCTCTTTGCATGCATAATTGATGTATAAATGGTTGTTAGACTAGATGGAACTTCGTTAATGAATTGTTGGCATTGCACCCCCGACCTTTGGAAACTTTCATTTTCCGAACATATCTCCATGAAACCTCGCCATGCTGGTACATTCACAGGATCAACGTATTTAGCACACAAATAAGTTGAGTAAGTAGAAGGGAATAGAGGCATGTCGACCATGGTCAGTAAATTTGTATCGATGAATTCTATAAGTTTCAAGCCCTCTTTTGGCGGCTCGACTTAAGGGAAGATTGGAGTTTGTTCTTGCTTTACAAGGATATTTGCGGAAGGCATCTCAGTAAGTTTTTCGACACTTCCACATTGTGTGATTTCGTGCTCCGGAGTGTAAACCTGTCCAGGGTCCTAACGTTATGGTCAGTATTATCAAATACAAATTGTACGAAAGGTTTTTCAATGATCAATCTGGGTGGATTTACTATTGTTGAAGCCTCATACAGTTCAATATTGTAGTAAGAAGTGCAAACGCCTAATGCATGCAGAAAATTTATGATGTACTTGGAACCTGTTTTTCTAAGAATCAATGTCCCAATCGACAAGTGGAGAGTGGACAAAAACGTACGTGACTGAATGAATGAAAGTATGCATTGAGATATCATGTCTCGCTTCACAGACTTTGCTTTTTTATCTTCTTCATCGTCAGCGATAAGGAGAAAGTGCTCAATAAAGAAAGAAAAGTGGGGTGGATAATCGGAGGAAAGATCTCTCACAAATTGATTGGACGGTGGATACTTATCGCTTACAAATTGCTTGCTACGAATCTCTCTGTGCATTATATTTGAGGCCTGAAGCAAAATAGCTTGTGTCTGCCCTTCCGTGAAAGTTGATGGGTCTGCTGACACATTAAAAACATGATGACTTTTGAAGCATACGCGTATATCTTTTCCCCCCATTATACTGCACTTAACTTCCTCACCGTAACGTTTTTTAATGTGACCTGCTACAGTCCTTCATTCTATAGAGTCATCATTCACAAGTTCTACTAACTTCGACAAATAATGAATAACATTTTTGTCCTCTTCCAGAACTTGCCACACAGGTTCTAACAATGAATCAATTCTATACCAGTTTAGATCTTCGATATTTTTTTTAAACCATACGCATTGAAATGAGACATGCATGTCCGGTGGTATCTGCCTTGTACGCGAATTAATCAAGAAATGTTCTCTAATCTTTCAACAACGCTAATTCCCAAAGAGTCATTTCTTTCCTTTCCCATTGCAATCAAGTTATCACGCGTCTCTTTTTGTGTGACTGTACAGATTTTTGTTTTCGCATCTTTTATTATACTGAAACCACAAATGAAGCAATTATCCGCGTAATGGAAATCAGGAACCTCATCCCTTGCAGCTACGACATTGTTATCTGGTGCATTCAACGCAAAATGCTGAGTATATGTTCCACTGACCGAGTATGAAAGTCTACACTCCTCATGGCAGTCCAGTTTTTCCTTTTTTCCCAATCCAACCATTTTTTGTCTTCCACGCGTTTGCTCCGTGTGATCAGTGTAAATACTAATTCCCTTCTTCCCCACGATCCTGCAATTGACGCGCGCCAACGGATAACTGCAAATCGCGCAGTTACTATTTTGCTGCATTTTATTCCTATTGAATAACAGAAACAATTTCAGTAAGAATCGGTATCCAGTAAGTGTAATGCAGTTTTTGATCCAGTCAGTCTAATTTGTCTGATTTTTGTTATTAATATCAGAACATAGTGCTAATGGAATTCCAAGACATGCTGAATTTTGGACAACATATACTGAATTTGGACTGCACTACTTATTATTAAAAAATACGATACTAACATTGGAAAATGAAAACAAATTTCGTTAAAAAATCCATGGCGGATAACTTTTCGAATTTTAGGTTGGCTTTGTCCTTAATTCCTTGTCTCCAATGAAATTACGGAAAAAATATTTAACTTCAATTCTAAAATGTACACATACTTACCTCACTTATCCAGTCAATCGACAAGCAATTGAAGAGAAATTACTCCACATATTTAAACGCATAAACTTCGAAAATTAGTTCTTTCGTAAAAATCGGTGAACGCCAAACTGACAAGCGAGCTCAGGGTTCGAAATTCAACTCTACTATTACTGAATAACCCCTACCATATAGTAAGTGATCGTCTGCGTCGTCAACGCGTGGGCGGTGCGGCATACAGGTACGCCGCCTCTGTCCCCGCAAACCCCTCGCCCACAAGCCATCAGCAAGCTGCAGCGCGAAAACTAAGCAATTTAGAGAAAAATATGTAGAGACCTTTTTTGATGGCCCAAAAATTAGAAAAATCTACGTGTAAAATAATCCCAGATATCCTCAGCCGTTTCAGCGAAAAAGAGGTTTTTCGGGTTTTTCGCTGTTTTACAAAAAACGGCTGGTTTCCGGAAAACCAAATTCATACAACAATATTCGCAATCCTTTATTACACCATTACACCAGCGGAAATAACTTTGTGGTTATGTTATCACTTTTGTCTCAGTTTCGGCTATTTAACTGGACTATGACCGCATAGGCAACCAGTCTTGCGCGATCATCTATGAGCTTACAGTTAAATCAAAGTTGACGGATGCAGTGCTGCAAGTGTTTAGTAAAAAATACCAGTACATCCATTTAATATGTGTGCATTACAGATTTATCTAAGAGATTTGGAACTTTAAAAATTTATGTCCGAAATAAATTCGCCTGGGGGGGTCATGACCCTATTGGGCCGGGAATGGAATCAGGTGGTCTTTAGTGACGAATCCCGATTCTGTCTGGGGATGTACGATAGTCGGGCAAGAGTCAGAAGGCGACGTGGTGAAAGACGTGACCCACAATTTGACAGGGAGCGTCACGTTCGCCGCATTGTGGGAGTTGATGAATCAAGCTGAAAATTTAATCATTTTACCAGTAAGCGACACTGAACATATACGCCAAAAATTATTAAAATCGGATAAACATACATTGGTGTAAACGAGAACAGTAATAAATGTTATAATTTTATTTCGAGGGAATGTGAATATTGTTACAGTAGGCATGTTGTGGCTGGAGGGGGGATACTGCTTGAACCTTGTCTGTGTCGACGTGAAAATGCATAGGCGTGGTTCAGGAACAAAAAAAAAACCTGGCCAAATGTGCAAGAAATATGTATAATCGAATAGTCACGTTTTTAGGTAATCAAATGTATTAAAATGTGGCAAGATAGATTGCAGAGTCCAAGGTAAATATTATGATAGGACATGATACTACACTGTATTACTTACTACATGAGACTATAAGACAACAATATGTGTTTGATATTTTTTCAATGAATTCAAAAAGTGTCAAGAAAGCTCATTACAGTCCGCTCTATTTTAAATATTAGCATGTTTATCAGACATCTAGTTAAGAAATATGTTAATTTTGGCTGCAGCTAGCTGATAATCTGTAGCTGCAGCTGACTGTAACTTTGACAATTATGCGGCATCGATATTTTTTTTGCAAACATAGCCGTCTTACTGAATCCGCCATTTAGATTTTTAAGAAACGATATTTCATTCGCCATTAGTGATTTGAAAATTAATTTTGAGCACGATCAAAACATATTTTTTGCAAAGATGAGCACCATCTTAGATATATATAGCCATTTTGATCTTTAATATTCGTTATCAGCAGCCTGGAAAACATAGAAATAGATCTTTTTTGTATAATTTTATATATCTTCCTAGTGACGGCCATATTTTAGAACTTTTGAACCACTCTGAAGTGTAAATGTTAATGCATGTCAAACTATGAACGTTTCCCATAGTATAGTGAACCGCATTAAATGTTATTTCCACCAATGCGTTGTAATTGAGTACGGATTGCACCACTTGGAAGCACTGTATCTCGGCAACTACTCATGGAAAAACGTTGAGTCCTTGGACACTTTTGTTCTACGGATTGGGACCGGTAACATACTAGATATTAGAAAAACTGAAACATATTGTTTATACGAAAATGACTCTAAAGTTCATGTACCTCGGTGATAAGTATCATTAGCCAATTGATTTCTGTTTTGGTTATTTTTTTGGTCTCTTATTTTTGACCTTCCTCTTAACCCATGAGTTAAAATTAATAGCCACACAACCTTCTATTTTCAAATGTTTGTGCACTTAGGCAGTGAGAAATCTGCTACAGCACAAACCATGTACTGACGTAATGCCTTCCAGCTGGCTACTAGTCTAATTTGTCGATAGAGGGTGAAACCCTTCAACACATGTCCCAGCAAGTATGTAACTACAATCTTCGCTACGAGTTACATTGACCATGTTTCTCAAAACTTTATTTTGAAATCTTTGAATATTATGGATGTTCGGACTCTTGGAACACCCCCATAGTTGTCAATCGTAGAGCCACAGCGGTTTAAGATCTAAATATGAGCCAAGGCTTTGAGGATCTTCCCAATGACCAGTAATATTGCTTATAGCGGGGGTTCAGTTGTTCCCCCTTTTTTATTTGTCTTCTCAGATCACTCCAATTCGTACCAAAAATGGGTAACAAATTTTGAATTCCAGCTTCGTGTTAAAAAATCAACTATTGGATAGAATCTGTGGACCAATTTGACAGAGAAAAGTCAACACACTTTTCATTGAGTACTTTATTGAACAACCTAAACTGTACAAAATATTTCCTAAAAAATGGCATGATATATTATAGACAAGACACTAAAAATCGTGGAGATTATCGCGTAGATCATTAGGTACTTCAGGATATCTTTTAGTAAAACGAACCTGTAACAAAAAAAAGAACGTTAGTAGAATTTCTAGTAATTCTTGTAAAATGTGCGTCAGTATCCGTTTATGACGCCACGCGCCGTGTAGATAAACCGAGCTGTTTGTGTATAAATCGGACTCAAAAAACCGAAAATAGCACATTCCATAGCTGTAACAAAGTGCTCGATTTGATGTTAGTTCCCGGCGAGTGTCGTCATGGCGCTGCGTAGGTTTGTTTATCTCGTACAAAGGCTGTTCGCAGAGATGTCGAGGTGGGCACAGCAGAAGATCTAGCCCCGAATATTGCAATTTGGGAAAAAGCCAACGAAGGGTTCTGAACGCAACAATGACAAATGCGAACATTATTATTAACCGACAGTACGGTAGAATTCTTTTATCAAATGAACAGTGACTGCTTTTCTTCTGTTTTTTACTTTTTCAATGCTGTTTCACCGGACACTAGCATCGCTATTTCGAAAGTAGTTGTTTTTAAAAAAGAAAGCCTCTACATTCAGAATACCCAGTATAGCGCTTTGGGGTCGATGTCTGTTTTCCATACATAGGGTGATCTATCCTAGTATGGATATTATAAAACAGGTGTAACTAAAGCTGTAAAGATGTAATTACTCACTTCACCTCAATTGGCCAAATCAAAATTTGTTAATGCCTTTTTTAATTATATTTACTTTAAGCAATTCAATAACAAACGTTTCTTCATTTTGACATCTAAAAAACCTATAAACCTACCTCTCATCCCTTATTCGAGCCTCCTCCACATGATCTTCAGATTCCTTGAGCAAATATTTCCTAACGCCTCTGGTATAATGATAATAGAAGCTCATCCAGTGAACATCCCTTATATTGAAGTTGAATATCCCTCGGTCCTCCTTGCTCATTTTCTGCCAAAGGTTGTCCATGTTCTTGTTAGAGAAACTCCAAGACCTTGTTCCGAAATAATGCAGAATTTCACACACTTTGTGGATTCTTCTATATATGTCCAAGGCTCTGATAACAAAGAAAAAATGGCGTCAAGTAGATCCACTCTGCACTAGTCACAAAAATCTATCATCCGCGCATATAGGAATATGTTTGGCTCAAGTTAGTGCCTTTAAGAAAAAAGTTAGCCTCGAATATGTATATGAATAAAATTAAAAAGGGCAATACAAGTGCATAGTCCCCACCCAAATGACAACGTTGCGATCTAGAGAGTTCTTCCTTGAATTGCAATAGTACCAACTATCTGGCAACGTCGCTTTGGCAAGGACATCGCACGCCAGCGGTCATCCCCCAACACAGGTATATCTCTCTACGTTCACTACATTCGACGCGTCTATTACATTTTTTCCAGATTCACCCTCCCCCACCCCCTACAACCCTATCGCTTTCGAGAGATTACATACTAAGAGCTCAATTTGACCTACCTTGGCTTGTTCCCAGTAAGAAAAAGTAAAGCATCAACTATGGAGGCTGGAATGATATGAAGTAACAACCTGACAAGCGCATACCAGAAGGGACTTCCGATGAAATATAACGAAGGTGGCCAGAAGTACCTCCCTGAACAGAACTGCTTGCCGTATAACGTGTTGACGGCTGCAAACTCACGCCAGGTGACTGGATTTTGAGCCGATGTCACGTAGTTGTAGATGGTGATGTTTTCTGGTGTCCTAGAAAACAATGTACAAAGATAGTTTTCTGGTACAAACGAATAAGGTCATTGATGCCATAGTTTTGTAGGGACGATTATTTAAAAGTCGATAACAAATTTCTTCTGTTCACACTGAATCTATCCAACTCAATAACGCAGGCGCGTCGTTCGATCTTTATTTTGTCGATGCGGTCCTGCGCTTTGTTGACATCGCTAGTCGACATTAAAATTGTAATCCGAGCTCACTTTTTCTACATTAAAGCAGAATCTCAAATATATGTGGTTTCATTGGACAGACAAACATGGGAGACAATGGGTGATATGTATAAAAGTAGCGACTCCATATTGTAGCGAGTAACTACTCCTGTTACGGAGAGCCTACTCGGTTTTGATATGCATAAAATATTTATCGAGAAACGGAGAGGCTACTCAAGTTCTAATGAAATACTTGAGTAGGCACTCTGGTTTTCGAGTTCCGACTTGTATTTTGAATTGCCGAATTGGCAATTTCTCTATTGCGAGCAGTTACTACTGTATACCGGTAAACGTTTGTGTCGGTGGTGTTTAGGTCGATTATTATTTGTTCATTTACATGATGTCAACCTATTCTGAAGACCATTCATCTGAAGATCAAACAGTATTTGTTAATATAATTAAACATCCTGGAAATCAAAAATAAACGCCGTAAGGCGGTTGAAGAAATGAAAGAAAAGGTAGAAGCAGAATTAGGAGTTAAATATAATGAAGGGCAGATTTGGAAGAAGATTCAAAACATAAAAACTGGTTACTTATTAAACTTACTTATTTTAACTTTACTAAACCGATATAAGGCCCGATAGTCTACTTTCCTTGATTTCCTACGATCTTCAAACACCTTCGTAGGCTGATAAATAGGCATAAATTCGGCCATTTCGTGAAGACATCCACTTCTTATAAAGCTGAGTCTACTACTAAGGTATCTCGCATTTCTTTAAGTATGTACTCAGCGGTCGGAGTGGACGCTCGCTTTTATGCATATAAAAATTAAAGTCGGCACTCAAGGAGCGAGTACAGCCTCACGGAAAGAGTAGAAACTTATGAGTGTGAGCTTCTACTTACAATTTTATGCATATCAAACGGAGTGGCTACTTTAAAAATTCGAGTCAAAAGTAGCCACTCGCCTTTATGCATATCACCCAATGAATTTTTCTACAATTCAAAAAGAGCATAGCCTCACAATAGGAGAGCGCTGACGCTGACACGGAACAGTAAAAATCTAGAAATACCCCAGCCTTTCTGAAAGAGAAAAAGGACTGAAAATCAAGGAGTCCTTAACGGGGCTCCTAGAATCACGAGTACCATCTGCTGGGGTAACGGGGGGGTGAAAAGGAAACGAGGGTGGGCAGGTCTTAGACGGTTAACGGCGCTACTTTAAAAGAGGAAAGGATGACTGCGTTTGCGTACCGAGGTAAATTTTTATAATAACAGAGTCGGATATCGATTAGCGATATAGCCTGTAAATCGTTTCCTATTTTGGTACTCAGCAAGTGATCATTTAGTATTGTTCTACCCTGGTTACTGTTCGTCGATATTGTGTTGTTGAATTGTTGTGCTGTACTCTTGTTGGTGTGATTGTTCTTCAGTACCTTTTTTATCAAGGTTGATAATGGACAATAAAAGGTCATATGCGACAATTTTAATTTCGAATGCAGTGAGTTTAATTTTTATGATAAGGACAACAATAATGTGGAGCAGTTCAACTCTATAATCGCAAAATACATTGGGGTAAGCGAATAAATTATTGCAAGAAGAGGTCATACCATGGAAAATGTGCTGCAGCTGTAGTGAGCCACAATACCGAGCGGCCTGTCTATGTGGTCCAAATACATTTGCATGCTAAGCTTAGTCCAACCTCGCTTATCACTAAGATGGAACAAAGACTCAAACGCAAGGATCTTGAAAAGAAACTCAGACCAAAAAAAGCTGATTTAAAGATAACTAACAATTCGGATAGCAATTCCAAAGAGAATAGTTTTATGGCGAATTCAGTCAAAAACCTGACATTAACTACATTGATTTGTAGGTTGCTAAGCGAAAATTTTTAGGGAAACTTAAAAAAACTGAAGACGAGATTTTGCAGATCGAACAAATCAAGAAATCACAGGACTGTACTTTGTGGCGTCTTCAAAGGAGGATAGCGTTGACAGTGTCTCGATGTGGTGAAGGCAGACAACAAGCTGTGAAGTTCTAGTAAACTCCATCATATACCCAACAGAGTTTTCTAGTAAGGCAATAAACAAATGCAATAGAAAAATCATTGGACACTGCAATTCAATCTTGTGGTTTGTTTATTGATCGCACACATCTATTTCTGACAGCATCACCTCCATCTACCTATTACAGTAGACAAGACATGTACTTAATCCAGGTATAAGCCTACCTGTTTATTGCTTTGCAAAAACTACCTAACTGTTTCCTCTTCTTTTGACTGCATAAGATATTTTTATGGCCCTCGCTCAATTGTTACCATCTACCACATGACCCTTGTAAACATAATTGTGTTTATTGCCATGAATAAACGAATTTGAATTTGAGTTCTTGAATTTATTTTAGGAAAGATATAAAATTATTTGAATACATTTTTCTTAGTCGGAACGCACCGTCACGACGCTTGGACTGACAGGTTGAAACAGTAGATGAATTTCGCCCAAAAACCGATTTGCACTTCACAGCTTACGTTTAATTTTTATTATTTCCAAATGAAACCCTTGCAGCGTGCTAAAGACAAAGATCTTTTTAAAATATCAAGAAGTTGAGCACAAATAGCATTTCAACCCAAAATTTTGTAAAAAGCTCTGATAGCACCCTAGGCAATTATGTCCTGCTTATAACCAGAAAAACATCACAAGCTGCAGCACACAAATTGAAGGCGAAATGGGTACATTTCACGGGTCATGAAATTCAAATGAAAATGCAGGTATAAACTCTACCAAATTATCATTCTCAAGAACATATTTCCTTGACATATCGATAATTTTAAAGTTCCACGCTAAATTCCCCTATACTTGACTGGAGTGATATCTGAATTTATTCTTCCCTACTGTCGGTAGTTGCAGATCTGTTGGCTCTTGGTGTCAAACCTATAGAGCAGATACCGATTTTTTCAAATCGTGAGCCCATTATTCGTCGGATTTTCGTTACTTAAATTTCCTGTAATCACTGGGATCAAAAGCTTCTTAACAATAGAACGTGTTTCACTGATTTCAACCCCCCTTTTTTAAGCAGTACAATTTTTTCCTGTCAATGATAAGGAACCCCTGAAACGTCAAAAACGGAGTTTCAGCAATTGTTACTTTTTCTTTTTTGCCACTGGAGTAGAACTACAAAGCTTTGGCAGTGTGGAAAGTTCATAAAAATCCGAGCGGTAATTTCCAAGTTGATGATGAGTGATACAGTTTTTCGTGATGTGGATGCCATATGACTTAAAAAAACATAACATCTCATTTTAGAAATTTTTCGCGATTACAATACTTCCTCGCCAATGGCGTGGGAACTAACGGCTTTAAAATCGAGGAGTATCAGCGATCGCGATTATGAGTACCTATTTGCAGAACTGGTTATCTACGCGTTATTATATGAAATAGAGCCACCAAATTATCCGAATACGTCCTTTCTTAGTCCGTACATTGCGCCGCAACGCTTGGTTTGGCAGCACGAGACAGTAGACAAAATTCGTCCAAAATAAGATTTGTAGAGGTTTGCGTGCTTCGAAATTGACGCTTTATTTTTTGATATTTTTGGATGAAATTTTCACAGTGTGCTGAAAACAAAACCCCACAGTGTGCTATAGAACCACTTTTTCATTTTTTTTTAGAAGGTTCTTTTTAAAAAAATCGCGAAGTTGAACAGATTAAGTGAGCACCCATCATAAAACTTGTGCTCCTATAGCACCCTCGGCAATTATCTTCTCAACATACTGCAAGAATTTCATTGAAAAAAATTGAAAAATGGAGTGTCAGTTTTGAAGCAGCTGAACCCTTGTAAATGGCTTGAAAGTCACTGCGTCGGAGCCGTCTTAAAGACGTCCTACAATATTGTAGGTTGTTTCGACAGGTAGTGTCTTGCTACTTCCTCACTAGGATAGCTTAGAAGTTCTTTAATAAATGGGCAGCCCGACATATCACCCCACATGTTTCCGAAGACTTTGTGAGTGTGCGCTTTTTGTATACTTGTCAGGGCTCCGATGGATAAAACGCAGAGGAAGTCTGGGCCTAGAGTTTTAGTATCGGCAGCCATTTTTGCTAGTCTGTCAGATATAATATTACCCTTGGATTATGGGGCGGTTCTCGTAGGCGGAGCCAGAATGTGTGCATGTTGCATGCACACGTGTTCCCTCGCCAGAGTCCGTGTGGCGTCCCCCCTTTCCCATGTATCTCCCATAGCCCCACGGTACCCAATGGGTGCTTAGGCCTTAGGCCTTCGTGGTAGTTGGAGTATAAAAAAAAAAAAATACCCTTGGATTATGAATGAACCTTCACGCTGGTAACAATTTTGTGGTTACTGGTATTTGTATGCAGTGGCGTAGCAAGGGGGGCGGCGGTGGCGGTCCTCAAAAGAGGTGACACCCACCCGGTGACGCAACTTTAAGAACCATGTAGAAACATAAAAGGCTTAACTGTTAACGAAACTGCTATAAAATCGAGGCATTTTGTCTTTATATCGAAGAAAAACGGGGTCACATTGTGGAAGAGGCAATAGATATTGCTACAAAAAGATGAGAAGACTACGATATTTCAACTGAAAGACGACTTCGTCATAAAAAACGGGTGGTTGGCGAGATGGCTAGAGATGCAGGACTCACACTGAAAGAAGAACTCAGAAAGATATGTTGGAATGTCTTAACCGATTCAGAGTTGAACTCCAGACAAGATCGAAGTCTCTTCGAGATCGTACTTTGCTTTTGGCGAATACTAAAGAACTGAAATTAGCTACATCCAAATTTACTGATTTTTATGATGAGGTCTCAGAAACAGAATTTTGGAGATACCAAGACTGCGAAGACACTTCAAGCCGCCTAATGTTACAGTTTCTGATAGGTTATCTCTAGATTTTTTAAAGTTTATTTGTAGAACGGGATTTTGCAGAATCTCTTCCAAATCTTATGATTGCACTAAAATTGTTCATGATGGTTAGAGTGTCCAAAGCTTCATGTGAAAGGAGTTTCAGTAATCTGAAATTAATAAATACCTATTTGCGAGCAACAATGACCCAATCGCGGCTTAGCAATCTTGGCATATTAGCCATCGAACACGAGGCAATACAAAATATAAATTTTGATGGAGTTATTTCGAAGTTTGCCGCTGTCAAAGCTAAAAAGAAGATATTTTAATTGTAAGATAAAAAAAATTTTCTGACTTAGTTTTTATTGTGTTTTGTTATTTGTTCAATATTTTAAATATAAATAATAAATGATCCATGACGCTTATAAATCTTATCCTTATCTGAATAACTACAACATATTAAACATGACGATTTGCAAAAAATATCACATGTATTCTTTTATCTATAGGGTTATAAAAACAGGTCAACCGCCCTATTTAAGAGAAAGATTTGTGCCTTTGCCTGGTCCCCAGAGGAGCAGAAATAATCTCAATTTTATCGTACCTAGTCATAGAACGCGTTCCTTACGACGATCGTTTGCTTATGTGGCGATTCACTTATGGAATAATTTACGAACTTCAGTTAAAAGCTCATCGTCAAAAACATTCTGAAAACTGACAAATACGTTGCTACAGAATCACCAGCTACTTTAGGAGCGTTTGTGTGAGCAAAAATATCGTTTTTACATTCCTACTCGCTGACAAGTTGTATAGATTTGTTCTTCGCGTCCGTTGCCAACTCCCGGGCTTCTTTCTTCGTTTTTGCCTTTTTGTGTTTCACCGCCTCTTCATTTGCCTCTTTATTGTTTTTTTATTTTTTTTAAGGACTTTTAGGGTGTTCAGGCCTTTCTCGCATGGACTCTTTGTATTAAAGGGTCCAATGTAACGGTTTTATAATCGAGAGACTGTCCTTTTTCGTCATTGCTCTGTATGTAGAATTTCCTTTGTTTATGATGTTTATCCATGACGAAATAAATATTTTGAATTCGAATTTGAATATAAAATTTATTGCTTTTGATCTTTGATGGGGAGACACCACCAACTTCCGTACCGGGTGCCATCTAAGGTAGCTACGCCACTGTATGTTTGTAAGTTATGCTAAGATATGCAGTCCTCTGTATCTAGCTTAGCTGTAGTTTTGTGGTTGTCTGTTGACATTTGATGACCTAAACCGCAGGTCCATAGGCCACCATTGGACGTTTATTTTTTTACAAAACAGTTTCAATTGCAATATGTATTCAACTATTTTGTCGCAAAGTTGGAAAAACACGTCTACAATGTTTTCGTAGTCAAAAGCTAGAAGGGGTGGGCTTGTGTAGCCACAGTCTCGAGCAAAATTTGACCAAAGAAGATACTACAGTGGACCCCTGATAATCCGACCCCTTGTAATCCGACATGTCTTTGAATATGTATTACATACATACGTATTTGACAATCTTCGCTAATGTAGATCACGCAGGTTGGAACAGGTTACAACTTGTACGCGCCACCGCTATCGTGCTCGACGCGTAAGCATTGTTTTACTTAGTTTGAATTTGACTACTGGTGATAGCGGTACGGCTTAGCGTGCGTTCATTGTTTACTATTTATTCATTGTGTATTAAGTATAGTACCTAGTAATGTCATTACAAACTCAGAAGCGAAAGCACAAAACATTGACAATTAAAGAAAAATGTGATATTTTAGACCGCTTAAATCGCAATGAAACTTTCAGCAGTTTAGCAAGTGAATACGGCGTAGACCGATCTACAATTTATGACATTAAAAGAAATCACGAGAAGATCAAGATGTTCGTGTCAACTACTGACTGCGGTCCAGGCAAGAGTCATACAGTCAAGAAAGCTGAGCATCCAGAAGTGGAAGAAGCTTTGTACAAGTGGTTTCTTCAGGAAAGAAATAGGCATGCACCAATGGGACCCATGTTGGCCATGAAAGCTAAGTTTTTTTATAAGGAAATAACAAAAAAAGATGTTTTTGTGGTCAGCAAAGGATGGCTAGAATGTTTTAAAAGTCGTAATGGCATACGTTTAATGACTATTACAGGAGAGAAACTTTCTAACGATGCCACCTGCATAGAGCCCTTTATATTAATATTTTTGCAAACGGTGAACGATTTAAATCTTGACCCGTCACAGGTGTAAAATGCAGACGAATCAGGGCTTTTTTGGCGTGTGATTCCTAACAAAACTTTCGTTTCTTGTAACGAAAAATACGTACCTGGATGAAAAGTAAGTAAAGAGCGTGTAACCATACTACCATGTGCTAACGCTGCGGGCACACACGCGCTTAAGATGATGGTCATTGGGAAATCTAATAAACCACGGGCATTCAAAAACATTGATTTACCTGTACACTATTACGGACAAAAAAGTGCATGGATGACAAAAGACCTTTTCAAAAAGTAGTTTGATGAATGCTTCGTACCTGAAGTTAGAAAATGGTTAAAAGAGCATAATTTTCCTCAAAAACCGTTGTTGCTTCTTGATAACGCTCCCGGTCATCCGTCTGAAGAAGAACTAACAACTGAGGATAAATGCCTCACTGCGATGTTTTTTCCACCAAATTGCAATGCGCTACCGTCATCAACTATTAAATCGTCTTGGAAAAAGTTATCGCCAGATATAGTCACCACTCCTAGCAACGTTCCACAAATCAGAGTTACTTCGGAAGTTATAGAACAAGTCGCTACTGAAACACAGATAAGTCCGGAAGATTTGGAAATCTGGCGCCGTGGAATGGATAAAGAGGAAAATGTTTTTCATGAAATGACTGACGAAGAGATTATAAAAGAGGTTTCTAATTATACAACAAACAATCAGGAAAATAACGGCGACGTGATTGCAACTGCTCCAGAAGTCATAGCACAAGACGCAATTAACGCCTTTAAGCTAGGTTTACAATGGGCTGAAGAGAATGGTACATCCTAAAACGAACTTTTACTTTTGAGAAGACTGAGGGACAAAGCTCTGATCTTGCGTTATAACAACCTCAAACAAACAAAAAATGATGAATATTTCCAAGCTTCATTATTTAATAAATTCATTAATGATTTTGATTAATAATTCTTGATTATTTTGGTACATATGTTTGTGCATTTATGCTTAATTTTATAATAAAACGTAAGCTCTCTATTGTTATTTAATTTACTAAATTCGACATACATAAACTATGTATGATTTGTACTTCAAAGTACATACACATACATAACATATATAATCTTACCATTGGATATGTAATTTGTCGGATTACAAGGTACTCTTTTGTAAAAAATTCCGGACCTTAGGCAGTGCTCTATAATGCGACAAATTCGATAGTCCGACACTGCCCTGCATAATGTTTGTCCGATTACCGGAGGTCCCACTGTATAGTATTATTTTTGATTGCAATATTCAAAATCAGCGCCTCAAATTATATAGCACCCAATGAATTATGAGAAAGGTGTTTAAAAAATTCTTTACATGCACGGTTTAACATTTACCTCTCCATATTCTGTTGTAATATCATCACAATCAATGCAATTGTAATTTATAGCATATAAATATTTGCGCCTTTCACATGCTATTCCAGTGCAAAAATATTATCTTAGGTATTGGTTTGAATACAGGGTCTTCCGTACTTAAATGGACATGATTGAATGGTCGTGTGGAGATATCTGAAAATAAAAAAGTTCAGTCCAGTTCTTATGGATATACATACACGATAACAAAGTTACTTAGGTGTAACGTAAAACTAGACCGACAGTTGAAGAATCTAAGGCCATACTTGATTGTTTCACATTATGGCCAAATCAACACCTTTTCAGCTAAATATTGGATTGACTGACTATGCACTTAGAGTAGTAGAGTGTTAATTACTTAGCAAAATAGATTGTATGCACATCGTTTATTTTTTTAGTTATAAAATGTCATTTATTCAAATATCTCATTCTTAACATTTTGAGGCCACAAAATTTGAAATTTCGAGGGTTATTCATCAAAATTTTACAAAATAATGCTTAATATTGAGCTAAAAATGTCTTGGAAACCCAATATTTCATAGTCAGGTTCAGTTTATTGTATGTCCTTGTATTTTATTAAATAAGTAAGTAAGGCATAAGTTATACTCTGAGTTTATTATTATTTCGGTGGTTTTCTTAACGGCATTAAATATACAATTCCACTAAATTTGACAAACCTGACTAAAATCAACAAAGAAATAGTATGCAGGTCTGGACTTGACATTTAGTTGTGTGATATACCATATGTGAATTATTTAACTAAATCTAACCGGTTGGGGTGGGTGGACATAAACCTAACTATGCTGAAAGTGCTGAGTCCGGACCTGTGTATTAGGTCTTTCTACATTTTCATCATGATCTTGGATTGGTCTGAAAAATCAAATTCAGAGCATTTGCATACTAAATGACGTTTCCCTTTAAAGCAAGATTCATGTTGTTAACATCAATTGATAGAATTAAATCATTTAAAACAGAGTAACATCAATACTATTTTATTGATATCATGTATTGCTCTTTTTCTGTGAAATAATAATAACTTCAGAGTATGACTTACAGAGCACTACACTCGATAAAATACAGAAAATAAAAAGACTGAAACCGACCCTAGAATTTTAAGTTCTCAAAAGATCCTGAGTTCAATTTTAGGTTTATTTTTCAATATGTTGATTGAACCAAATTGAAAACCCTTGAAATTTTGAGTTTTTCATATAAACTGCTAAAATAGCGCAATCAATCTATTTTACTAATTAGTACCATCCGTTGGCGTTTTTGTACATTGTCAAACATGTCAATATTCAACTTAAAATGTATTGATTTTGATAAAAAGCCAAAAAAGTTAAGGCATTCAATCTGACCCTGGATTTTTGACCGTTCATCTGGTATAACGTTGCTCCTAGGTAGATTTACTACCGAGCAAACTTTCAATAAAAATCGATTCAATAGTGCCTGAGATAATTCACAGTGTATATCCATAAAAACTAAATTCAAACATTTTTCATTTCCGAACATGAAAAGATCTCGGTTCATACTACCTACGTGCTACCTACCATTCCTATGTACAGTTATCTACGGGACACACTGTATAGCAACTATTATCTCATCAGCAATAGTGCAATTTCATTTAAAACCATAACAAATTTGTTCACCAATATACTCGTAATGTGTCTAGTGAATGGGATCTTAAATCAACCTTTAAATTGCGATGAAAAGTCAAAACGAAATAGCTTTCCACTCGCCCATTGTTTCAATGATTATTTCTCTATGCAAGATGTGCCGAAACCTAAATGTAAAGATAATTTATAAGCTTGAAAATGAACTTCATGGATGTTTCAACAACTTGTTGCTGTTGCTCTTGATTGTAAAACGACTATCGATCAGTCGTCGCAGAAGTAGAAAGTTATGACTTCGGATTGTCAGAACCACATTGAGAATAAGGACCATTCTGCTTACCTTTCGACCTTTTTGCAGCCGGTGTCCCAAGCAGACGCGAGAAGTCCAGCCACGCAAGTGTCCACTGGGACCATGTCAGCCTTGCAATCAATGTCCACCGACATGACGCGCAACACACCGCTCATAGTTGCAGCCACAATGCCCGTTGGCCCATACAGATTGTTAATCCAGCCTGGCACCGGTTCCCTGTATGTCGATATCACTGAAAAGTTTATAATTAAAAAACCAAAATAGGTTTACCTTTTAGGTACAAAAATAGCGTCAAGTAAATTGACTCGGCACAAGTTAAAGTCTGAGAAAAAAAGTTAGCTAGGTACATATATAACAAATGGTTTAAGTCAAACAGGACCACACATTAATTTAGTCCAGACGCATATGACAACGTTGCGATCTAGAAATGTGTCTCCTGCCCTACCGCCAGTACCGATTATCTGGCAAGGTTGCTATGACTAAAACATCCCAGGTTAGCCGTCAGCCCGACAAACATGTATATCGCCCTACAACCGTTGTATTCCACGCGTGTGTTGGAAATATGTCTCTGTAAGATGCCAAGTTTCAAAGTCGATCTGTGTCTAAGACCTTGCAACCCCTACATCCAATTTGTTGCCACTCTAAAAGATATTCCAAAAATGAACAGGAGTCTCCGATACGTTAAAAGACAAGGTTCGAGAGTTTTTTATTTTTCTCGCTTTTTCCCCTCAGCTTCGCCGCCAATGGATCCATTTTCAAAAACTGCAAAGAATTGTTGTCGTTGGCACAGTAGTCACCTTGTGTCAAAGTTTCACCAAAATTCGACTATTACTTTCCAAGTTATAATGGGTGATTTTTTTGATAGTATCTTTTTGGCAACACTGTTTTTGACAGATGACGCGTGAATCGTGTCTTATGTCATTGTCAAACTTGTTCAGTTCGGTCTATAATTTAACCATGAATCGCCTTACGAACGAAGAACGCTTGCAAATTATTGAATTTTACTATCAAAATTCATGCTCGGTTAAGAGAGTGCATCGAGCACTGCTTCCAATTTATGGGCAATTTGGTCGGCCTACTGAGGGAGCTATTCGGAAGCTTGTGACTAAATTTCGAACCCAGTTTACATTATTGGACATTAAACCACCAACACGCAGACGTAGAGTGAGGACTGAAGAAAATATTGCGGCTGTATCCGCCAGTGTTAGTGATGACCGTGAAATGTCGATTCGCCGCTGTGCGCAGCACTACGTGGAAAATTTTGCGACAGGATTTGGGTGTAAAACCTTATAAGCTGGTGCAAGAATTGAAGCCACACGACCTCTCACATCGTTTCCAATTTGGTGAATGGGCGCTGGCAAAGTTGGAGGAAGATCCACATTTTTATCGAAAAATTGTGTTCAGCGACGAAGCTCATTTCTGGTTGAATGGGTACGTTAACAAGCAAAATTGCAACATCTGGAGTAAAGACCAGCCAGAAGCATTGCAAGAGCTACCAATGCACCCCGAAAAAATCACTGTTTGTTGTGGATTATGGGCCGGTGGCATCATCGGGCCGTACTTCTTCAAAAACGACAATGGCCGGAACGGAACTGTGAATGGCGAGCGCTACTGTGCGATGATAACAAACTTTTTTTTGCCCGAAATGGAAGAGCTGGACTTGGCTGACATGTGGTTTCAACAAGACGGTGCCACATGCCACACCGCACACGAAACAATGGCCCTATTGAGAGCCGAGTTCGGTGAACAGTTTATCTCACGTTTGGGGCCCGTCAGTTGGCCGCCTAGATCGTGTGATTTAACGCCGTTGGACTATTTCTTGTGGGGCCATGTTAAGGCCAATGTCTACAGGGATAAACCAGCAACGATTGACGCACTGGAAGCCAATATTGAAGCATTTATTCGTGAGATACGATATGTTGGAGAGAGAGTGTGCCAAAATTGGACCTTGCGCATGGGCCATCTAAAGCGGAGCCGCGGCCAACATTTACATGAAATAATCTTTAAACATTAAATTATATCGATCGTTCTATCGACTCGAATAAAGATTTAATCGTTTTTTCAAATTTTTTGTGTTTTTTTGAAAACCAAATCCTATACCTCTTAAAACATCACCCTAGAAGAGCAAAGAATTAGCGGACAGATAAACAAAGCGATAGACTGACAGACCGATGGAAATGAGTAACATGGTTTTTCGTGATGGTGTAACATTCAAAAAACAGAATATCTCATTTTCGAAATGTTTTGCGACTGCAATACTACCTCGTCAATTGGCGTGCGAAGTAAAAGCTGTAAACGTTTAGGGATTACCACATGAATGAAAGAGGATGTATGGAATTCCTGAGAAGACTGAAATGGTCATACTTTTTGGCAGACAAAAGCTAACTTCATTGATTGACCTCCACTCTTCTCTGGCCTATAAAACTAGACATATCTTCTTCATTGTCAATAGATATGGATTTATTGGCCAGACATGCATAGGAGATTATCGGCATATAAGCGCCAGGAAAAGTTTCACATGTAGCTTCATTGCTGGTTAGTGTTGGATGCTGAGATTCGAAGCCAAAATGAGCATAAATATTGAGGAATGTGGCTCGACAAGGAAATTAAAATGACTGAACACATACCTTAGACTCACGACTGATAAGGTAAACAAAATCGTTGCATGCCTGATACGGCTGAGGTGGCTTGGCTGGGGTGACAAACTCGATTATGCTACATCAAGCCCCTATTTATGACAGGGGAAATAATATGAGGAAACAGCACTCAGAAGTCGAAGAATGATCGTACTGTGCGTGATTTGCGCTTGTAGAACGGTATCCACAGATGTAATGCTGGTGGTGGCTGGTGTTCCGCCCATTGACTTAGATGGCAGGAGAGATGAAATGCAACTGAGAGGAGCGGATACATTGCTATACTGCACAGTTTTTCACATGACATGGTTGTTTTGAGAGCTAGCTGAAGAGGATAGGAAAGAACTATGTATGACAATGACAAAAACGAAAAAAATTAAAATCGCTCAAACTTCGTTTTTTGACGTTTCAGAGGACCCTGATCATTTTCGGAAAAATGCAACGGTTAAAAGTTGAATGTTGGGGTTGTAGGAGAGTATATGTATAATTTGTTGGTGCTAGCAATATATACGCTTCCAGCCCCAGTAAATTTACGCACCTATTAGACATATTTCATACATCATGTATTTCTCCTTACATTTTCGCTTAAAACTTGAATGATAAAAGTATGCTTTTGATTTACGCTTGCGAGCATACGTATGTCTGCTTTGAATGCTGAGCCTGTTTAACAGCTTTAATTTCTTTGTTATACATGTTTGTGACTACTTTTTTCTAAGAGGAGCTAACAATTATTGAAAAACATACCAATTGCTGGCCTGAATATACCAAGTGGCAAACCTCCTCCTATTTTTTTCAGCATTGATTCTGTCAGCGCTTTAGTGAATGTATATGTGTTCGGCCACTTCCCTAGGATTCTACAAATAAAAATATGATAACAGGTTGCATTAAAATAGGTAACTATATAACTGTTTACAATTCATTTCGCTGAGAAAAATATTTTCAAAATAAAACTTTTTAGGCTAGCTTAAATTTGGAGCTATAATTCTTACCTTGGTGTGATTTCATCAGTCTCTTGGAAGCTAAGTTTTTCTAGCAGCTGCTCAATATCTTCATGCGAATGAGGAAAATCGTAGAATTTCTCATCGATTTCTGATAACGGACAATTGCAGTATGCTGTAGATACATGAATAAGTGACTGAAAAAAAATAGTGACTATCAGGAAAAAAATAAAGTACATTTTTCAAAAATTTTACACAAATTAATATGTTATACACATATGATTGATTGTTAGTTATTAAGATATAATACACACACACACAGGCGATGCCTTCTGTGGTTTTTTCATATTTGTTTGCCCATTTTTTGTATTTTGGCGAATATTATTATCATGCATTAGTAGGATACGGTTATGTATAGCATACGAGGTCTGTAAATTAAGTAATGAGCCGTCGAACTAGCCACACTGGACGCGCCAGGGTTGAAGGGTAGACAGGGAACATGTGATGCGTCTTCAGTGCAAGTTTGAACTCGCTCGAGTCATTCGGCTGTCCGTAGTGGTTTTTGTTGTTAAATACCGCTAGATATCTCGGGGAAGGCTCCAACATCCCCCTTACCTTCAAATTGGTCATCTGTTTGGCCATCTCAATAACCTCTTTGGCGCTGTTGACATTGATGGCATACGCAATTTTCAGATTCTCATCAAATTTGACTGTAGCCGCAACATTAAAGAGGATGTTCACGTTCGATATCAAAGTCTGCCTGTCCTTTATACTGACTCCCAAGCCCGCTATGGCGCAGTCGCCGCTGATGATTTGGATTTGGTGCTTGAATTTTGGACGTTCTTTTTTTAGTGTATCGAAGATCTGTGGACAAAAATAAGCTATTAGTGGCATACAGTAATCGATGTGAAAATATTCGGAGGTAAGATTGACGAAAATAACTGGTTAATAATAATAAATTTATTTTCCTTCAGACATGCCTGAACCTGTATCGGTTTCATCAAAAATACTAAAAATATGTACACAATTAATAAATACGGAAAACAAACAAACAAATACCATGCAACAACAAAGATAAATTGTGTGATTAAAACAATATTTAAAAA
Source organism: Acanthoscelides obtectus (assembly GCA_963669975.1). Lineage (NCBI taxonomy): Eukaryota > Metazoa > Arthropoda > Insecta > Coleoptera > Chrysomelidae > Acanthoscelides > Acanthoscelides obtectus. Next base: position 32,080,461 of record CAVLJG010000007.1, on the reverse strand, counting down.
CTGACAAAGTCGCTAATATCATAGGAACAGGTACTGGCAAAATAGCTTTTCAGCTCAGATTTGAATTAGCCTATTGGAGTGATACTTTTCATAGAGTCGGGCAGGTTGTTAAAAATGTTTAATCCTAAAATGCATCATGATCTGCTGCCTAACCGGATGTCACTTTGTCTGCGAGTGCCAACTTTTTGTAGTCGAGATGAAATCTTCTTTGTTTAAAAATTATATAGGTATAGCTATTTTGTAAAGAAAAAGCGAAGGCAGTGACATTATTTTCAACCTCTTGCATAATTATCTGCAACTATGCGTACTGTTTGCTCCCACTATACACCTTACCAGCCATTTTTTGGCTTAAGAACACCTTAGAAGCGTTTACCGACGAAGCACAAAACATATAGCATACGTGACTCACGTGATGTAGATGTCATATAACTCCAGAAAAAATTTTTTTCGCGATTACAATACTTCCTCGCTACTGACGTGGGAAAAAAGTCTAATGGGGTCAAATCACACGATATTGGTGACCATCGGGTCATTTTCCAAAAATGTTACTCTATCCAAAAGATATATTCTGAATGTGTTCACTTTTACTAGCGAGGAAATATTGTGTTCGTGAGAAATTTCGAAAACAAGATATTATGTTCCACTTTCCACTGGCGAAAAAAAATTTCAAAAATGAGTTACCTGTTCGTTTTTCATTTTATATGACATGTACAATTGTACATTAAAAAAACAAAGTTACTTTTATGCAAAAGACGAAAAGGCTTTGTAGTTTTTGAAAATCGGTCCAGTGGCGATGGAGCTAGAGACAAAAAAAGACAAAATAAAAATTGCCCAAACTTTGTTTTCAATGTTTTAGAGGCTCCTGATCATGTTCAGCAGGAATGTATGAAATAAAAATTGGGTCTTGTAGAATGTAGGGTTTATCTCATTTTTTTTGCGTGTGTATATTTATACACTTCCAGCCGCGGCAATTCAACACATCTATTAGTACATATTTCATACACTAGAGATTTCTCCGTACATTTGCCTTTACAACTAACAGGGAAATATCCAGACGCGTCGCGTATGGGTCGCGCTCGCACGGGACTGCTACGATCCTATACGTACATACATATAATCCCGTCTACACCTGGCCGCTCAGCGCGCACCACTATCATGACGGAATGGTGTGGTTCACCAACGTTGCCAGATGGATGATACTTTCGGCAGGGCAGGGAAGACTTTTCCAGTGTTATCGAATGGATGACATCGAATGCGTGGGAAGTGCAGAAACCACCCGCTCAACGCCATTTCTTTAGATGCTACATGGCATGTATGTAGGTCACAAAAAACTATGTCACTTATTTCAGTCAGTCTGTCTGTCTGTATGATGGAAACTTCAATAATAACTATTTTACCTCATCATCGAACAGTTCGTCTATCCTGGTGAGTGCATTCTTTCCTTTCTTCTCTCTAATAAGCAGGTACAGCGTGTTGATTTCTGTTGACCTAAGCAACTTCTCGATCATTATCTTCCCCAAGAATCCAGTGCCACCCGTTATGAACACATTGCATCCCTTGTAGAATTTTTGGATTTCTGTTTCCGACATCGTCTCAGGTCACTGGAACAAATGAATTCAATTAACAAAAAACATGTTTTAAATTTTGCCGTACATACAAAATTTCTTAGTATCACTATTCCAAATAGTAACGAGTCAAATATATTCAAAAGACTCAAATGTAATCGAGGTATGTTCACTTAAGAACGATATCGTATTTTACTGCAGAGAGTCCCCAAGTAGACTGAAACTGGGTAAACTTATACCAATTCTAAAAAGGGGAACGAGCTTGATATTGCAAACTACAGAGCAATAACTGTGCCGTCTGTACTTTCTGAAGTCTTTGTATATGCCTTTTTGGGTAGACTTCTTCTATATCTTAAGAACCAGCATGGTTTCACAGATGGTAAAACTACAATGTCAGCGGTACATTCCTTCTATGAGAAGCTTATAGAATACATCGACGCGGGCGAGTGCCCTACTGGGCTATTTTGTGATCTCAGTAGAGCATTCGACTGCGTTGACCACAGTAAATTCTTGGAAATTGTTGGTAAATATGGCTTTCTTGGTCAGTCTCTTAAATGGGCCAGATAGTTTTTAGTCCAAAGAAAACAATATGTTTCCGTACAATAGCTTGATGCAGGGAACAATATGAAAAACTTTGTGTCAGGTACGTTAGACATTTCGATTGTCCCCCAAGGCTCTATTCTGGGACCAATCTTTTTTCTCTTATATATTAATTAGTTTGATAATATTCATCCAGATACTCATTTTACAGCATATGAAGATTTTAGAAAATAAATGTAACAACTTAATTATGAAAATCAATACGTGGTTTAACCAGTACTCACTATACTACAATCCTTCCAAAACAACGCTTATTCATTTTCATCATGCACAAAAAACTGTAAAAGAGTTTCAAGTTAAATTGGGTGACGATAAGCTCGATTTTAGAGAAGAAGTGAAATTTTTTGTTTATTTTAATTCGAACTTAGATTGGAAAGCCCACTGCAAATTTCTTAAATCAAAGATGAACTCTCAAAGCTATGTGTTGAGGCAACTAAAACCATCTTGACAACTGAACAACTAATGCAATTTTATTTTGATAATGTGGATTCAAGATTAAGATATGGAGTATGTTTCTGGGTTGGTCAACGCGCTCTGAAGATGTATTTGTGTATCAAAAAAGATGCATCCGATCACTGGCAGGGATATTACCAACAGAAAGTTGCAAATATATTACAGATTTCAACATTTTAACTGTCCCTTCGTTGTATATATACTAAGTGACATATAAATCCGAACACCCAGTTTAAATGGTTTTATTTTAATAAAATTTTGTATAAGTACTTAATGAAGCATAATAAGTAAATGATAAAAATTTCAAAATGATTGCACTGCTTTAAAGCCCTTTGACCTTTAATAATGTGTGGATGCACCCTGATGTGCTACGCATTCTCCAACGCGCCTAGGCATGCTTCTGATCAGGTGGTCAATGTCCTCCTGTGGTATCTCATTCCAGGCAACCACCAACTCCTCTCGAAGTGCTTCTAGAGTCTCCAATCTCCTACCCATCATATCCCACACGTGCTCAGTTGGGGATAAGTCGGGAGATCTTGGTGGCCATGGTTACAATGTGACATCATTATGTTGAAAGAAGTCTATTGTGACTCTTGCAACATGTGGTCGGGCATTATCTTGTTGGAAAGTTGGATCTGCCAGGGTGTCAAGATAGGGTAAAAGACGGGCTTCTAGAACTTCGTGGATATAACGCTGCGCGTTCATGTTACCTCTGATGAAGATTAAAGGTGACCTGGAACCATAAGCTATAACACCCCAAACCATAACTCCAACAGTGTGATGAACATGTCTTTCAACAAAAAACTGTGGATTCCTCCTTTCACCACGTCGCCTTCTAACCCTGGCACGACCATCGTGCATGACTAAACAAAATCAAGACTCGTCATTAAAGACAATACTGTTCCATTCCTGATCCCAGAGTGACCGTTGTCTGCACCACGATGGTCGTGCCAGGGTTAGAAGGCGACGTGGTGAAAGGAGGAATCCACAGTTTTTTGTTGAAAGACATGTCATCACACTGTTGGAGTTATGGTTTGGGGTGCTATAGCTTATGGTTCCAGGTTACATTTAATCTTCATCAGAGGTAACATGAACGCGCAGCGTTATATCCACGAAGTTCTAAAACCCCATCTTTTACCCTATCTTGACACCCTGGCAGATCCAACTTTCCAACAATATAATGCCCGACCACATGTTGTAAGAGTCACAATAGACTTCTTTCAACATAATGATGTCACATTGTTACCATGGCCACCAAGATCTCCTGACTTATTCCCAATTGAGCACGTGTGGGATATGATGGGTAGGAGATTGCTCAATTTGCAACGTCCTCCTCAGACTCTAGAAGCACTTCGAGAGGAGTTGGTGGTTGCCTGGAATGAGATACCACAGGAGGACATTGACCACCTGATCAGAAGCATGCCTGGGCGCGTTGGAGAATGCGTAGCACATCAGGGTGCATCCACACATTATTAAAGGTCAAAGGGCTTTAAAGCAGTGCAATCATTTTGAATTTTTTATCATTTACTTATTATGCTTCATTAAGTACTTATACAAAATTTTATTAAAATAAAACCATTTAAACTGGGTGTTCGGATTTATATGTCACTTAGTATATATACAGGTATATATATATATATATGAATTGTGCTTACATGTCTTTAAAAATAATGATAAATTCAAGCGAAATTGTGGCATGCATAATTATGACACAAGGACGTGTAGTAACTTATATGTAAGCTTCAGCAAATCAAAATTCGCCTCTTTTTAATAATTTGCCATGCGACATTAGTATTAAAATATTAATCAGTTCAAGTTCCACTCGAGGCAATTTTTGATAAACAAATGCTTTTAATATTAATGAATTTTTAGACATTGCAATTTAAGATTAGTTGTAGGTTGTAGCGTACGAAGAATTGACAGTTGTATATTGTCTAATAATAATAAAGCTTTTGATTGATTGATTGATATATCGTAAGCCTATACATACATTTCAAACTATACAAAGTAAACCCATTATGTTTCTGTTTCAATGACTAATGTATGGAAAATATGTGCAACTATTACGTCTAACGATCGGGATCAAAACCTCCTTAATTACATCCTTCTCCGAGACCAAAGATGCAACGTTTGCAACTTCTACTATCTACAATCCTCAACCCCTACAACCCCAAACCCCTACAATCTCCTACTTCAATCCTGACTTCCAACCAACAATTTTCAATCCTTCCAAAATCGAAGTGCCGGCAATTTTTCTTTTAATTTACAAGCTTTTATTTACCTTTTTTTTTAGTATCTTATTTTCACAATTTTCAGGATTACAATACTCCCTCGTTAATTATGTATTTTCATATGAACTAGGATTTAAATCATGTTTTCCAGAAAATGTCTCTGCAATTTTGTGACAGTGCGATTACCAGCAGAATATTTTAATTTTGAGAGGTCACTAAGAGTAAGTAGAACCACTAAAAAATTCTCCAAATGTCCTATCTGACTGATTATGTCAGTTCCCCTACAACGACTGAACCACAAGATTTTTTCATCATTTTAAGAATGAACTTTGACTATAATTTTGTAAAATATCGTTTAGTTGTTAAATATTTGTACAGCTTAAGTACAATATGTTTCTTTATAATTGCATTTGACAGTAAGTATCCATAAATTGGATCCAATTTAGCTAACTGCCAGTTAATTTGCCGACTGAGAGAATGCGACACTACAAACTCATCAGGTTAATATTTTTGTAAACGTAGTGATAAAAAAAATCTTGGTGCTTCATAGTATATATATATAGTACGACAAATCTTTCGATAATCAAGAAATGACTCCTCGACGGAATATTGTAGTAGTTTTTTCAAAATGAAAACTTCTGACAGAAGTTTTTGATGGCATATAATGTCATTCAATAATAATCATTTGTGAATGATACAGCAGTGTTAATGCAGTGTGAATAAAATATAAATATTAATCAGTGCGTTTTGTGGAAATCGGATGGTTTTGGTGGGTGGCTTGTCCTAGGCTACACAAAAACAATTCAATAAATGCAGCATCTCAGATTTATCTGAATAAAACTTATGAATCGACTCACACGCATTTCGATGGAACTTATTCAGCTTTTAAATGCTTGGAACACTTTTTTGCAGGAGTTAGAATTCCATCGTTATATACTTGTATGACGGAAATTTTTCTTAGCTGTTCACTTTCTCATTCGTATCTGTTAACATTATGAAGGCATACTACTTAGGATTTGAGATATAATGTCGAAAGAAGAGGATCTGGACTACCTTTTTTCTCATTGATTTGGAAAAACTGAAGGTGAAACTACATACAAGGTGTTCCAAAATAAGTAGCAGATATTTCGGATGCGTATAAAATGCCACCAAAAGACGAAATACGGCTCACTTTTTTCTTAAATAGCTTCTAAGCCATACTGTAATTTTACAACATTTTCACAGTATAGTTAGCTTTTATTTCAACTTTGACACTACTTCACTTCAAACATGCATGTAGACTACTTGACAAAACAGATTTTTTTAAACTCCTTCGAGAAAGCAGCAGCTTGACCGTATAGGCTAACTGGAGCGCCATGTCTTCATTAGGCCAAGAACCTTTTATCTTATCCGGGGTAGACCCAGCACAAGTTGGTGCTCCGGTTCAGAATATTCCATCCCAATCGAGATGGCTATTGGACCATGTCTGTGAAATTCTTTTACCAGGGCACCGCGACTGCTATATGGAATTTGAAGACGCGTTGTTAATCCGATTTTTGAACTGCCTAAGATTAGCAGAACTCTCAGGCAGACTGATCCACAGGTAAATATTCCTTGGAGATCTATAGGGTGCGCCATCTTTTACGCCGGTATTGAAGCATCGAATGAGTTTGATATTTACCAACCGAGTGGTTATACGTGTTCCTGAAACTTCAGTTTACTACAATTTTAGTCATGAATCGTTTTACACCGAAACAACGCGCCGAAATTGTCACAATGTATACTTTATCTGAAGTCACTTGAAACACTGTGAAATACCGGGTTCGTTTTATATATCTATATTTAACACGCTCTGTTGCTGCAAAAATCGCCAAATTTCGCAGCAAATATCCCCCGTATAAGATCAAAGGCAGTTTCACCGGTCCACGCCTATGCGTGGACATAGCCAATGAAAAAGCGTGTATTTCATAGCTCCGAACAAGTGCAGGTGGCTACTGAAAATTGAAACAGTTTAGCCAGTGCCGTGTAGCGGTGAATAAACGTGTTTTCTTTAGTCTGTCCGTGTTTTTTCATAGATTTTATTAGTTTGTGTGTTTTTGACTTGTGAATACTCAGTTTACTTGTTGATTTAATTGTTGTGTTGATTGTTCTTGTGTGTCCTAAATATGGCTCTTTGGAGACATTGGGAAAATGCTCCAACCCACGAGGAGATGGTTGATGAACCTGTGCAGGCAGAATTCTTTCATAAAGATTTAGAGGAACAGACCCAAAGAGTAATCCTAAATATGTATGATTGAAAAACGAAAATCCAGATTCCTCGCAAAATCAAATTTTAAACAGAATTTGTATCCTGACAAAAATCAGTCGGTCTACCATTTATCGGGTTATAAAAAGGGGAGATGTAGTCAACCATTCCTTCCACAGAAAGCGCAAAGGCAAAAATTAAAAAGAATAGACGTGGGTTTTCAGGAAGATATTCGTCGTATAATATACGGATTTTATAAAGAAAATTTGGTGCCCACGTTGGAAATGATACGGGATAAATTAAAAGATTATCCTGAAGATTTTTATAATTACAAATGCTTAGACTCACTGCACTGTATTGTAAAACTGTGTGGTTTTCAATACAAAAAAATAGATAAAAGAATGGTGATTATGGAGTCGTCTCGAATCGTTGAATTGCGCTACGAATTTTAGCACAAAGTTAAAATCTATAGAGAGCAGAAAAGAAATCTGATTTACCTGGATGAAACGTGGTATGATACCCATGATGTTGTGCAGTACGACTGGGTTGACGACAACAACAAGTGCATTTTAAATGCACCATACAAACGTGGAAAACGAATCATTATTCTCCATGCTGGCAGTGAAAATGGATTTATACCTAATGCCTTGCTGTTATCTGCCAAAAATATCAAAGAATCATGTGCCGACTATCATGAGGACATGACCTCCGACTTATTTGAAAAGTGGATAGAGCAGCAGTTAATACCAAACATTTCCCCAAATTCAGTGATTATTATGGACAATGCGCCATACCATTCCCGACAGAAAAACAAAATTCCGAATACAGACACAAAAAAACAAGACATTATTGATTTTATGAAGGATAAGGGAATGGAAATACCACAAAAATCAACCAAAGCCGTATTATTGGATCTTATTAAAAGACAAAAATTTGAAAAAGAGTATGTTGTTGACAATCTGCTTCAGCAAAATGGCCATGAAGTATTACGTCTACCTCCCTATTACTGCATTTTTAACCCGATTGAGTTGGTCTGGGCTGCTTTAAAAAAACAGTAAGAAAACATAATCAGACCCCTCAATTAAGTGAATCGCTATTGGCCACAATAAGAGATGCAGTATCTCATATTGCTACCACAGACCTAGAAATGAATATTGTGTTTTGCCTCCTGTAAAAACATTATTATTATCGTTCTAAATAAATGACCGCACGCCTATGATACGTCATGAAATTACAAAGGACGCGCCGACCAAAGGTTTTTATGCTATTTCAAGTGACTTCAGATAAAGAATACATTGAAAATCGTCGTTCAGTTGTGTTAACGCAAGGTGCATATCGTGGAAAATATCGTGGCAATCAGGCACCGTCTGACAACGCTATTCGTCGTTTGGTTTCGAATTTTCCTGAGTACGGGACAGTGGGAGATCGTCAACATACCGTCCCTCAACGACCAAGATGCTCCAATGAATTAGTTGAAGCGGTCAGAGACAGCGTTGCCCAGAACCCAAAAGTGTCGTATCGTCACCGCGCTCAGCATTTTGGCATCAGTGGAACCACGTTGCGGCGCATTTTGAAGGATGATTTGCATTTGTTTCCTTATAAGGTGGAGTTAACACAAGAAATATTGCCAACTGATTGTCCACGTCGCTTGGAATACGCGCAAACAGTCGCTCGCATGGTTGATGCTGAACCTGATTTTTGGAGGCAAATTGTGATGATCGATGAGGCCCATTTCACGCTTAATAAGCAAAACTGGCGCATTTGGGGGACGAAAAATCCACATGAGATCCACGAAATGCCGTTGCATGAGCGAAAAGTGACTGTTTGGGCCTGCGTTTGCGCCAAAACGATCATTGGGCCATTTTTCTTCAACGAAAACGAAACAGTCGATGGAAATCGATATCGGTGGATGTTGGCTCATTATGTCTACCCACAAATGCGTGAACAGGGTCTTGATGGTTACTGGTTTCCATGCCACGCTGCAAACGGAACAAGCCAGTTTCTGCTACGAAAATTCCCTGGACGTCTGATGTCAAAAAGAGGTGACATTGATTGGCCACCTAGGTCTCTAGATTTAATCCCACCGGACTTCTTCTTGTGGAGTTATTTGAAAAGTCAAGTGTACGCCAGCAAGCCCCATACCACTGAAGATTTCAAGGCAAACATTCGTACCGCAATCGCCGCTATACCACCAGAGATGTTCGAAAAAGTAATGGAAAACGCAGCAAAAGGGGCATATTTTGTTTTGGAAAAATTAAGATGGCCACTTGATAGATGTTGTGTTCAAAAACTAGTCCCAATAAATCGTAAATGACCATATTTAATAAAAATACCCGATATGTAGAAATCAGTTTTTCGTTTTCAAAGTTCGTGTTTGCATACCGACATAAAAGATGGCGCACCCTGTAAATAAATAAATTAATTTTCAGCCTACGAGTGGGCATGAAGTGCATGTCAGCTAGTTGAAAGGTGACAATTTTTAGGAAAACCTACATAATGTCTAGGAAACCATAATGTCATAAACAATCATATAACAGAAAATTAGTGAATTCAAAACAAAATGGTACCATATGTACACACATATATACACATAAATAATATACACACATATATATAGACAATGATTCAGAAAATAATAACAAAAAAAACAAAAAAGAAAAACATCAGTGATCTGAATCGACACATAATACATAGGTAGGTGTTTGAACATTTAAACCCTTCCACGAAAAAATAGAAGAAAAAACATAAAAGTGCTCCAACTGAAGAATAATAATAATTGACACCATCAACAACACGATTTTATCTCAATTGCTCCCTGTAAATGTTTAATATTTTATTAAGACTGTCATGACATGCTTCAGCTCTGTTACAGATTGAATTGAATAAGTTAGACAGGTAGAAAATATTCGTCCGTGGTGTATCACAGTAAAATATGTGATTATGCCGACCAACTAATCTGGGAGCATGAAAATTAATCTTACTCAATAGGAACCTACAATCAATATGATTATTCATTAACTTATAAAGGAAAGTGAGAGCTTGGGCGTCACGACGATTCCTTCGTGATTCAATGGCAAAAAACTCCACTAAAACGTCATTATCAAATCCTCTCTCTGGGTATCTATCACTGCACTTAAAATACCAATACCTTAGAGCTTTACGATGTACAGCCTCCAGTTTACCGATTGCATTCTGATATAGGGGGGACCATACTAAGGACGCATACTCTAACTTAGTCCTGATAAATGAAAAATACAATATTCTTAAACAGTCCACATTAGAGAAACTGGACCAGTTACGTACACAATAACCCATCAACCGTGATGCAGATGATACAATATCTGATATGTGATCGTTAAAAGTGAGTTTGTAATCGAACACTACTCCCAAGCCTTTAAAACTTGAATCTCTTCCTAAAACGCTTTCATTAAAGTTATAATTGTATATGATGGGGTCCTGCTTCCGACTATATGAAACCACTTTGACATTTAACGTTAGCAGATTTCAGTTGCACCATTCATATATGAAGTCAAGCTTGCTTTGGACCTCCACACAGTCACTCGAAGAGTGATTAGGCGAAAATATCTTCAAGTCGTCAGCAAAAAGCAAGTGCATACAGGTTAGCTTCAAAGACAGATCGTTAATGAAAATAAGAAATAACAAGGGTCCTAAGTTCGAACCTTGTGGAACTCCAAATGTTGCTGTATAAATGTTGGACTTCCACCAAATTCAACATATAGTGACCTATCAGCAAGGTATGGCCGTAAGAGAGTCAACATGTTGCGAACTATTGAAGCTATTTCACGGCTATTTAGCATAAAAGCGCTGCATTGCTGAACCGCTTTATGTTGGCTGAACGCTTCCAATGACACAGCAGCAGTTCTCCACTATTTAGACGTTAAATATTGGACGATGAAAAGTATTTTGCAGTACTTGCAATTTATCTTATCTTCATTGGGGCTGTATTTCCAGAAGATTGAAGAATTAATTCATAATAACAATCACCCTGTAAAGATTCTACAATACAACATTGTAATACCACATGCAATCAGTTCGTTCATGTTTATATTTAGTTGGCAAATTAGCGCTTCAAAACCATACATATCGATGCATACATATTTTGCAGACGTACAAGCAAAATCTAAAAGTTTTGAATATAGATAGGTTTGCACTTTTACTTAGGTAGATACTTGTCTGTGGCATTTTCAACTGTTCTACTTCCCACGCGAACAAACATAAAAATAATGAAGCAAAAATATTTTTTTTTATTTTCTACTACATAATGAAAAACCAGAGGTCTTTTGCCATTGGAGGTTTAAGCTTTCTACTTCTAATGCTACTAGCGAGAAAGCATTATAATCGCGAAAATGAGATATCATGTTTTATGGATGTGATATGACATGCACATTACGAAAAATTATGTCACTCATTTCTATCGGTATGTCTGTTGGTTTCATCTGTCTTTCCGGTAATCCCAGGAACACGCTAGATCCTTTACCTGCAGAGAATCCGACCCCAATTTAACAACGCCGATGGTGCCACAGCTGCAACGAAATCAAGGCCGTTAACGACGCGTGATGTTTTAATGACACTAGGACGAACGAAAGTTGTTCAAATATTATGCAATATCCCGCAAATTGAAAGTTCGTTTGCCCAGAAATACAGAGTCAATCCACTTGAAGCCATTTTCTTCTAACAAGATGCTCTGAGATTAAGCCACTCTCAACAATATCGCAATATAGTAGGTACAAGTTTAATTTCATTTCATTGCTTTGTTTACAAGCAATGCAGTGGTGATACTGAGCGGGGCTGCCAATGCTTGTTCCGGAAGTTGTTGTATTCAGTATACGTTATAACTTCTTCCCGTTCAAGTGATCGTTGATTTCCCAACAAAGAAATGAACGATGATGGATCCCTCGAGTACTAGAAATTCCGTACGTAAACTCACTCCACTCTCGGAATGTCCGGGATTAACAGCAACATTGATGCTGTCCATCAGTGCCTGCAATCCAATCGTCCCGACATGCTTTTCTTGGCGGAGACAAAAATCTCAGAGTCTGCACCGATAACTATCTTAGCTTCAAAATTTACAAGGTGCACTCTAATCTGAGAAAGAACGGGCGAGTTGTGACTTTTCCTGCTGCAGAGGCGTTTCTTTGGAATCAGACCGCCTCAACTCCAAAACATTCCCAAATGTATTTGCTGCCCTTATCTGAGATAACTTGTAGCATACGAACGAGATGATAATAATGCAATATAACGATAAACGTAAAAACCACAAACCCATCTTAGAAGGTTTCGAAGCACCACCCTGTACCATTGCATTTTTACTACATGGGCAGTACGTAAATAATTCGATATGGGCAACAATGTCGGGATAATATTAAAGCCTCTTACTTGGTGACGAAACGGCAACGAGTTATCCTTCTTTGGCAAGCGATAAGGGCGATATGATCGGATTGTCGGGGCCAATATCTATTTTTAGAAAAATGACTTGAGTACCTCCCATATTCAACCGACTCATAACATGCACCACCTTAGGATTACATTAATTATCCGCAGTGGTACCAATTCATCGTTATTTATTTTTAATTTATCATATACTGGTTCGCAGACCCTAAAATTGGGGGTACCCCTCCCCCCCCCTGGGACACACAGTCCCTGGGACACACAGTCCTCCACTTAGGCAATTTTAAGCACACAGCAGCCTATGTGATCAACATAGTTTTAAGCATACAGCACCCTATGTGATATCCAGGCGTATAGACAGATATGCTCAGTTTAACGATTGTTATTAAAAAGACAGTCCAGGATATCACGTTGGCCAACGGCCGTTGTGTCAATACCCGCAAGCTCCGACGTTACCCCTGAATCAGAGATAACCGTGCAAGATGACCATCATTAAAGTAACAATCCCTTCACACATCCTGCCATGAGATACATTCAGATGCCAGCGATTACCAAGAGCAGATGGTTAAGCGGTCATTCAGACCTAGGACGCCACTTCGGCCAAAGGCCACCGTGTCAACATCCCAAGCGCTCCGTCGTTTCCCCTGATAGAGGAAACCGAGCAGTGAATAACATAACCACCTAAACCCAGCAATCGGGTACCGAAAGTCCCATAACAACCCCCAGAGACTGGAGGCGTCATCCCTGTATGAGCCACCTAATTTCCCCATCGCAATTATTGAATCCGTAAGCCTTTGATAGAAATATGGATATATGCTCAAAGCATTTTTATAAATATGAATATATGCTCAAAGCATCTTTATAAAAGGGGCTATACCTTGTATAATTTTAAATAATTTTAGATATTTTTAAAAAGGAATAAAAAACCTAGTTTGATATTTTAAATTAAGTTGGTATATGGAAACTCTTGGTTATGTGGTTGCAAAAAAACAGATTGTATTGTTGGCGATGTCTTCTGCTTTATACAGAAAAAAATGGGTGGACCAGCAGCGGAGTCAACGATTTAAATAGCTTTAGGGCTCTAAAGAGGAGCCATGAAATTTATCCGTTACATGTGAGATGTGTAGCCAATTTAATTCAGTTTGGCAAAACAAGAATCGAAAGTAGTCTTAACCAAGCTTTTAGGCAGCACACTTCTAGATACCGTATGTTTTTTGGCAAAACAGGAATTACTGTTCATTTTAAAGGGGATGACTCTGACAATAGAGGAAATTACAGGGAATTTTTAACATTCATTGCCAAAAAGGATCAAAAATTTTCCGAACATCTAGAAACGTCGACTGTTTTTTCGGACGGCTTGGATTAGTCATAGCATAAGACGATGATGAGGTATATCAAGAGCCCCAGACGCTCAGTCCAGGAATTTATACCTTAATTTGGAAATAGTTTAAATAATATACCTAAAATAAGCAAAAATTTATATTTGGGAGGTTCAAAATAAACTTTTTTTGGCAACAGTTTAGGAAAAGTCACGCGTCGCTACTGGGCTATACGATCAAGCTTCTTTATAAATATGGCTTACGTCATTTATGATCATGAATATAAAAGTGTTATAGTTATCAATCCATGCAATGCAGTACAGCAGAATAAAGGAAATACTCAGTGATTGCTCACCTTTAAGGTAACCAAAACACTACACCCAATAGCACATCAACACTACTTGGTCTGAGAAGCGATCTCTTCCACGCACTATTTGAACTGCATTGCCAGCCAAGCCCGTAACTTTAAGAAAGTTTATCCTAACAAGTACCCAGAGAAGGAATGGAATGTATAACATAAACAGGGGTAAGGGCCGTCGCGCTGAGTGACACTAAGCAGCCTTGTGAACCTTCAGGAAATATTTTGTGTGCTACAGGGTTTAACTCGCATGCAAAAATGTGTTTGAGATATTTCGTAAGCTTACACACTGACCTATCAGAATGATGTTTAAAAAATGAAAAAGTTTCTGAATTATCCGTTGTGGAGAAAAAATTCATATCATCATGTTTGCTACAATTTGCTAACTGTAATATAGTTTTAACCTACCTTAATGAAAGTAATTTGTTCTACATTTTGTATAATTGAAGCATGATGGAAAGCTATAAAAACTCATCTAACATCTTTTATTTTTCATAACAGCTAAATCGTTGCATTAACTGCATAATCAAAGAAATGTGGTCAAACAACAACAAAATTACGCATATTCAAAGTGACCTTAACTATGCACAAAATTAGAACAGTCGATTCGAAAAATATTTCAATAATATTTCAAACCACACACTAAATTAGACACGTGCTTTTGAGAAGAAAATATTTTTAAAGATATTTGAGCTAGCAAAAAAATGTTTTGACTAAACTGGTCAGACACTGGAACACAGAAACTTTTTCGAAGGTTTGTCATAAGCTTACAATTCCAGGAAAAGTTTTGAGTATACCCTAAACTGTCAGAAAGTAATAAGACACTCTTATATGTCGCCACCGGTCCAATTTTCAAAAAAATATAAAGCTTTTGCGTCCTTGGCATAGTAGTAACGTTGTGTAAAAATTGCATCGAAATCTGAGAGGTACTTCTCAAGTTATGGGCGGTAATAAGATTAGCGGACAGACCGACGGAAATGAGTGATATTGTATTGATTATATTCCTTTGCTAATATTGTACTCTAATTATTATTCAAATAAATAGCGTTGAACCAATTTTGTTCCTGAACTTGCCACTATGACTCACAGTTCAGGCAAAAAGAGGTACTTGCATGCTGAAAGGTATAAACAAAGGTTTGTTATAAACATGACAACGCCGGTTAGCCAGTAGGTGAACGGGACTTTTATTCTAATTATTATATTAAAATAAGTAAACCGCTTGTTCTACACTCTCGATTTGAAAAAAAATATTTCCAAGGTACGCTTGTAAATGTTTTCCGTTCGCTAATCTTATTATTATAGAAAATTTTCTGATTTCACTCACAGAATTATTGATTAACATACATTTGCTTATACTTGTAACAATAGGATATGATATCATACGGTATACGGTCCTAAGAATCCGTCAGTCAAAATTAGAAAAAGTGCCTGGATATCCTTATCGCAAAAGCACCATTTGCGAAACGCTTAAAGTAAGAAAAATGTTTAAGAAAAATACTCACTATTCTCAAATACCACAAGAACTATAATTTTCCTGCACACTTCCCACCTGGTACGACATACCAACGAGCAAGAAATTAAGTGAATCGTTATCAATTTCTTTCTGCCTACACTGAACAGCTATCATAATTCACGTAAATTATATAAAAATACCAATAGGCGTTCCGGTTAAATTTCAACGACTTGTTTTCAGGTGTCAGAATTCATTTGTTTACGAAATAAACACCTATCTATTTTATATTAAGCTAAAAGAGGCGTATAAAATCATACAGTACGTTACCACTAACATTATACTACTCGAGCATCGTAGAGAAAGAGTTACAAAATTTCAAAGTAGCATACCGTAGAAGGATAAAAGGTACTATTTCTCTCGAAAGGTTCCCCAAATAGATCGAGCTATACGTTCACTTTAGTTTCCATAATACCTAGGCGACCATCAGTGACTATACCACATTCGTAGTCCATTTACGTCCAGACAAAACACAACATGCCCAAAAGCGATACTATACAGGTCCGTATTTTCCTCAATGATTATTTTTATAGAAAGTGGTGCACATACTTTTCACAATTCTTTATTCGCTGGAAGTACTTGAATCATCGTCCGAATGGTTAATATTAATTATTACAGGTTCAATTTGAATATTCTTGTCCAGATCCCACATCTTTGTTTCTATTATCTCTTGAACGTGACGGATGCAATCTTTTCAATGGTTTGCCGTCACTCTGTTGACAGCTTCATAAAACAACTTTTTCACGTCAGAAAATTTGAATGTTCTTCTGTTTGAAGCCGCATAGTTTTTTGTATTTGCCCAAATGATTTCAATGGGATTTAATTCGCAGTGATAAGGGGGTAGTAGCCTTGTAACGGTCTTATTTTGGTTTTTAACTATTTCGTCAATAACATTAAGATTATATTTTTATTTGCGCTGCTTGACTAGATGGATAAGTTCTGCTTTGACCATATTTTGATAGGAGCCATTATTGAATTTCTGCCTTTTTGTGAACATTGTGAGAATTTTTCTAGTTTTCCAGATATACCTAAGTTTAGTGTAGCTAAGTTTTCAGCGTGGGCTCATAGATTCAGTCTACTTGACACCATTTGAATGACGAATGACGAATTGGTTAGATACACGTACCTGATGGATTCTTTAGGCCAGAGGCTAGTCCATCTAATAAGCATTTAATTGTAGAGTCAGCCCATATTTTAGGTTTTGTATGTCCTGCATTTATCCAGGTTTCATCCAAGTAATAAATCTTCCTGCCCTGATCGTGGTATTTCTTTATTGATTTTAAATAATTTCTTCTCCATAAAATAATCTCTTGACTGTCCATCAAAGAACTATACTAAGTGACATATAAATCCGAACACCCAGTTTAAATGGTTTTATTTTAATAAAAGTTGGTGAATGTATTTATCTTACTGTAAATAACAAGTGAACAAATTTTCAGCCTTATCAGTTGGACATTCCGGTTTTTATACTGGTTTTTTTTAATTCACTAACGCTCTAAAAATGAATATTTCAGCCGCAATAAAGAATCAACGTTGGCGGATTTTGGTTCTTGACATCCTTTACGATCGGTTACGATGCCTAGAGTACGGAGACCTGTACGATTTCGTCAACTTAGTGAGTTTGGTAGGGGCCGTATAGTGGGACTTCGGGAAGCTGGACTTTCGTTTCGGGCAATTGCAGTTAGAGTGCAAAGAAGTGTAGACACTGTGGTTAGGTGTTGTCAGGCATGGCTTCGAGAAGGCCGTACGCAAACAGCAAGGGGCACTGGACGCCGCCGTAGAACAACAGACCGTGAAGATCGCCGCCTAAGATTATTGGCCTTAAGGGACCGTTTCTCCACTACCAGGTCCATTGCAAATGAATGGTTTGCAGAACACGGAAGACCTATTGGCATGCGAAGTGTTTACCGACGAATGAGAAGTTTTGGCTTGTTTTCATACCGGCCACACTGGCTCCTCCCTTTAACTCGAGAACACTGACGTAATCGCCTTGAGTGGTGCAGACAACGGTCACTCTGGGATCAGGAATGGAACAGTATTGTCTTTAGTGACGAGTCTCGATTTTGTTTAGGCATGCACGATGGTCGTGCCAGGGTTAGAAGGCGACGTGGTGAAAGGAGGAATCCACAGTTTTTTTTGAGAGACATGTTCATCACACTGTTGGAGTTATGGTTTGGGGTGCTATAGCTTATGGTTCCAGGTCACCTTTAATCTTCATCAGAGGTAACATGAACGCGCAGCGTTATATCCACGAAGTTCTAGAACCCCATCTTTTACCCTATCTTGACACCCTGGCAGATCCAACTTTCTAACAAGATAATGCCCGACCACATGTTGCAAGAGTCACAATAGACTTCTTTCAACATAATGATGTCACATTGTTACCATGGCCACCAAGATCTCCCGACTTATCTCCAATTGTGCACGTGTGGGATATGATGGGTAGGAGATTGCTCAATTTGCAACGCCCTCCTCAGACTCTAGAAGCACTTCGAGAGGAGTTGGTGGTTGCCTGGAATGAGATACCACAGGAGGACATTGACCACCTGATCAGAAGCATGCCTAGGCGCGTTGGAGAATGCGTAGCACATCAGGGTGCATCCACACATTATTAAAGGTCAAAGGGCTTTAAAGTAGTGCAATCATTTTGAAATTAATATCATTTACTTATTATGCTTCATTAAGTACTTATACAAAATTTTATTAAAAT
The DNA here is from genome assembly GCA_963669975.1 of Acanthoscelides obtectus. NCBI lineage: Eukaryota > Metazoa > Arthropoda > Insecta > Coleoptera > Chrysomelidae > Acanthoscelides > Acanthoscelides obtectus. Next base: position 32,062,082 of record CAVLJG010000007.1, on the reverse strand, counting down.
AAAACCATTTAAACTGGGTGTTCGGATTTATATGTCACTTAGTATATTTCTGCCCCGTTTCCTAGACTCAAATTGAAGTTCTTTGAGTAAACTATAGAATATGGTCCATTTGAAAGTAGGTCATCACTATTAACTTTATGTAACACCTTGTCTATGGTGGGAAGTTCCTACCTTTCAAAAAATTGATGGACTTTGCGTCTGATGACATTCCGATCAAAGTTATGAACTGTATCCAACAGCTTCGAGTGGTGGAGACAATTTTTATTTTTTTATATATTCTTTAAAATAGTTTTGACTATATGGGTGTACTCACCAGGGTATGTCTTCTATAAGCACAAATGGAATATATTTGAAAATGTGCACTTTCGCTATCAAAAACTAGACTACTCGTTCCCGCGGAGGTGAATGAGCACTTAAGGAAAATTTTCCAGTTGATTGTTCTCTAGGACTTCACTTATTGAATGAAGAAAAAAATGTTTGAAAAGCTGTCAGTCAATTTTTCATAATTGATTATATATGAAAAGCGTCAATTTAATTATTACTGCTCATTAGACCATTTTTAATAATAATTACTCGTATAGCTATGTTTTTTATAAATCTTCTATCACTACTTCCGTCAAAGTACACATCCAACTCAAGAAAAAACTTCCATAAAACTGAAAGAAGGTACTGATTTTTTCACACCATTATAACTAGTATTTGAAAAATCCCCACCTAGAATGGTCAAATGTCTAAGCTCCTAAACAAGGCAAACGTTTTGTACGATGTACACAAATTGTATAGCTGAATACACAAGTGGATAAACGTGTCATGTAACATCATTTTATGGAGAAAATTGACTTTAAACATTTTTAATTGGGAGTTTTTACTTTGTTGACATTTGAAATGTTTAGTTTAATTAGTTTGTTATTCTCTTGTATTTGCAACATGTAACCACAGAATGAATAAATTACTCATTATGATTAGTTTAATGCAAAAAGCAATTTTTTTATTAGTCACATGGCACCTTTATCGACTTTTGTCTTCAATTGTTAGGAGAAATTTTCCGTTATCAGAATAGTTATTCTGGGAGTCATTGTCCTTGAACAGAAAATTTTACCGGATTTTTTGATTCCTCCTCTGTATAGGAACTAAGTATACTTATGTATGTATATATAATTCTTATTTTTGAGTAAAAGATATTCAAACTACGTATTTTTATGTTATGTGAAATAGGCAAAATCTATCAATTTTTTAAACGGGATGAACTATATTTCATCGCACATTCAAATAGTTTTTTCCAAAAGAAGATCTGTTTGAATTATTGGCGAATAAAGACTTTTATTCTTATTATAATTATTATTATTAAAATACTGTTATGTAACATGCTATAGCGTTTTAATGATGACTTCATGGGCACCCGCAGGAATTTTTCTGAGGGGCCGATCATCGATGAAAGAAAACTTTTTATGGAAGTGTACCTCCCCTACACTTTAGTGTAGTTGTTGTATTAGTAGTGCCGAACACGAGTGTACCAGCAGTCTCCTCCACAAGTTAGTTCACTGATCTGTCGAACCTTCCTGATCTCTTACTAAGGCCCGTATCGTCAGTCGTCCCTACAATTGTAGGGCGCGTTTATGGCCTCCTTGATTGTCTTACTCTTTTCTCGCCTTCAAAAATTTCTAGATTACACTCGTCCCGTGCCAGCGTCAGCGCTCTCCTATTGTTAAGATATGTTTTCCTTTTAAATTGTAGGAAATTTCAGGCTGATAAAACATGATAAAACTCAAAAGCAAGCACAATTTGATGCAAATAGATGTTTGTGACATAACCTCAAAATAGAGCGCTGACACGGAGAAGTAGAAAACTATGACAATCAAGGAGGCCATAAACGCGCCCTACAATTGTAGGGACGACTGACGATACGGGCCTAAAGGTCAAGATGTCCGACCGTTCCACTGAGTAAGTAACTTAACCATCAAACTCCATGGCCCTGAATATATCAGCCCTTTGACTGCAATATACGTTGCCCAGAAAGTGGAACGTTGCCTCGTCCTCCTCCCAGAATATAGGGCAGGCTAGACCTCTCCCCACCCTTAAAAGGGATAGTTGTCCGCTCAGGCTGCATTCTGCAGTGGCTCCCACCAAAGGCTTGAGCGATTCTCTATCGCTGTCCACTAGCCAGCGCTTCCGACAATAGGAAGGTTCGACATTTTTCGTATTTCTCTTATTTTAATCAAAATCGAGGGATTTTGTTATTAAAAAACGGTCTAAGAAATTTGAGTGCAAAATATTAATATTTACGTCGACGAAAAGCATTTTAAAATCAAGGATCGACGCGAGGTTAGAAGACGTGCCTGTACGCGAGACTAGACCGCGTGACGTCAGTAGCCGGACACGTGCTGTCGCCCTCATAGACTACTTGTATCTTGTATCTGTATACGGAGTGAAGAGTATACGAATACGAATTTATATAAACTCGGACCGCACAATAATCTATCGTTCCAGCTCTAACTACTCCAAACCGATTACTGGGGCGTTGTTGTGAGAATGGTAAATGCAGCGGGCGAGTTAGCGAGGTGTGTCTGGCTACTGACGTCACGGGGTCTAGTCTCGCGCACAGGTACGTTTTCTAGCCTCGCGCCGATCCTTGATTTTGAAATGCTTTTAGTTGACGTAAATATCAATTTTTTTATCGCTTTTTAACAGCAAAATCTCTCGATTTGAGTAAAAATCAAAAAATGGCGAACCTTCCTATTGTCGGGACCCTCTACGAATCTCTTGGCCTGCCTGCAGTCATCTCTCTCTCTCTTTCTCTCGCCGCGCTTCGCCCAGGTTTGCTATACAACCAATTTCCTTCAAGGAGGTGTCGATCTGCTAGAGACCGATGCAGGGGCTTATGACCCTTAGCCTAGCCAGGCAATCAGCTTCTCCATTGCCTGGCACTCTTCTGTGCCCAGGACCCAAAGCAGCGGCCTTTCAGTAGATCGAAAGGCAGCAGTACATATTTGAACTAAGGGCGACCTTGTTCTCGGGGATGCCACTGCCTCTAGGCCTGCTTGACTGTCGGTACATATGAAGATGCTCCGCACGGTGTACTGCTGAATCTCCTCTGAGTATTCCACCATCAAGATGGCAAATATCTCGCCTTTGCCTTCCAAGTGTACTCCCGATCCACTGGATCCTGATTCCTTGGAAATGGATCCATCAGTGGAGCACACGAGACAACAGAAGTGTATCTGGTCCTAGAAATTCTTGAAGAGCGATGGTAGCAAATTTTCTCAGGAGAAAATCCCCAAAATTGTACACAAAACCTTGCTAAACATGCAAATCTTGAGATCTATCTGCAGGCGCCCATGAATTACTTGATAAGTCATAAACAATCCAATGTGCAAAGACATTCAACTTTGATAGCTATCCAGCCCGCCATATGGAAGGATAGTGAATTTATACTAATAAAGTAAGAAACCTAAATACTCAGGCACCGCGACTGCTTTAGGAGCTTAAAGACTTATAAGAAGCTCCAAAATGAGGAATCGCGTGACCCCCCCATTCCACTCAAATAAATGTTTCCAACCATCATTTTAAAATTTCCATCTATCAAATATAGTCTCCTGCGACAATTTTGTTACCCCGAATTTCAATTGACTAGCTTGGTCCGCTCAAGAAATATGGGGCGATACCTTTTTGAAAAGCACTGTATAAGGGATACGAATTAAATCAGTCATTTTCATTCAAAGTAACTTTCCGAAATTGAACCAACTACTTTTCGTATCACCCGAGTATGGCATTTGACTCTTTTTCCGTGACTTCACGTTTGATTCCATAGTCTTTCAAAATTAACAATGTGTTGTCAACAACACCGTAAGAGCCGGTGTTCCTCAGGGTTCGGTCTTAGGACCAATCCTTTATTCATTTTATATACATGTCGTCCCTTGCCCCAGCAACTGTAAAGTCTATCTCTATGCTGACGACACTGCACTGCTAGCCCAGTCTTGTTCTGGTAACCTAGTCACCGGCCGGCGTTCGTTCTGTGAGTGCGTGATGTCGTAAATTTGTTACCAAAAGTAAAAAATATCGCTCCACTGAATTTTGGGCTATACATTACAAGTATCATTTAATCGTCTTCGAGTAAGTGTATTTTGCTTTCAATGTTGTTACAGTTAATAGCTGTTGTTACAAAAGTAAACTATTTCCAAAAGGTTTTTAATTATGAAGCCATATTTACGAGAATTTGGGAAAGGGGTCATTTGAGCCAAAACGAAGGGGGTTGAATGAGTCATGTTCAAGTGACCCCTCATTTTTGTTGTGATGTTTGGTTTTACTGTTTCCAACATGCTATATGTAATATGGTTAAATACTATGCCAAATTATTGCTCCGTAATTATGTCGTATGCTTGAATATTACTACATTGTTTTTTATTTCAGAATGCGAACTTACAAAAGAAAAACTGACCGAGCTAATATTAGTAAAGATTTGATAAAACAAGCTGCAAGTGAAGTAATAAATGGTACAAGTATCCGTAAAGCAGCTGAAAATAATAAAATAGACAGAACCACGCTTTCGAGGTATGTCAATAATTAAAAGCTACCCCTGATTCTGATGTGTTCATGGAGTATGCAAACCCTCGCCAAGTTTTTTCGAATCAACAAGAACGCATATTAAAAGACTACCTCATACAAGTGGCATCTATATTTTATGGTTTAACTCCATCGGATGTACGTTTCCTTGCTTATGAATGTGCCGTTAAACATAACCTACGAGTACCAGAAAATTGGCATACAAATAAACAAGCTGGAAAGGAATGGCTAACCGCTTTTCTCAAAAGGAACAGTGCACTATCTATTAGGAAACCAGAGGCGACCAGCTTAGGAAGGGCGACATCATTTAATAAAACAAACGTCAGTCTTTTTTATGAAAAGCTGGCCGCAGTAATGGACAAGTATAAATGCTCACCTTCCAGGATATGGAATATCGACGAGACTGGTGTTCCAACAGTCATGAAACCGGTAAAATAGTAGCAGCTAAAGGAAGGCACAACGAGGGATCTGTAACGTCAGGAGAACGTGGAACTCTTGTTACTGTAATTGGAGCTGCATCAGCAATTGGAAATACAATTCCAGTTATGTTTATATTTCCTAGAAAAAGGTTTAAAAACTTCTTTGTAGCAAACCGATCACCTGAATGTATAAGACGCGGGAAAGGAAGTGGTTGGGTTACTGATGACGAGTTTTTTGATTTTATGAGACACTTTATAAACCATGTCAAGCCATCACCAGAGTATCCAGTTTTATTATTATTGGATAACCATTCGTCACATCTAGCAATTAAAACAGTTGAACTTGCCAAGGAAAATGGGGTGGTCATGCTCTCATATCCACCCCATTGTACCAATAAACTACAGCCATTAGACATATCTGTTTACGGACCTTTCAAAACAAATCTTTCATCGGCTCATGATGCATGGCTTCGTAATAATCCAGGTAAAACGATTTCAATTTATGAAATACCAAAATTAGTAGCATCAGCTCTACCATTGGCAATGACCCCGACTAATATAATGAGTGGATTTAAAAAAGCAGGTATTTACCCTTTTGATAGCAATGTTTTCTCTGAAGAAGACTTTATGCCATCATATGTGACTGACCGTCCAGAGTTACAATCTCAAACACAAGAACTCCCAATAGCAGAAACAATTGGTACGGATGATGGGCTTGAATCTTACGGGCTTGAAACAAGAGCACCTTCACCAAGTATTGAGGTGGAAATAGAAACATCTGCGATTTTGTCATCGCGCGTTTCTGTGCCAGCTACCTTGGAGTCGGCAATTGATAAGGAAAATCAAAAACCAAATGCTATTCCGTCTACGTCTAGAGATATTCAATTTTCACCAGAGCTTGTGAGGCCATTACCGAAAGCAGGACCCAGAAAGCAACAAACACGAAGAAAAAAGAGAAGCTGTGCAATTTTTACAGACACTCCGGAAAAAGATGCGCGTGCTTCACAACAACGTAAAAGAAAATCAAAAACCAGCATGAAGGTAGAAAAGTCCAAGAAAAGGGCAGTGAAGAAAGCAATTTTTATAAGCTCCTCAGAATCTGATGGAGAGAGTCACTCTGATAAGAAAATTCATAGAAAGCTTGGTAGGAAAAATAAGAAGAAACATGTAAGAAAAAGACAACTTCCATCAGACACTGAAGAGGATGATTGTTTTTGTCTAGTGTGCACTGAGTCCTATTCAGACAGTCTTCCAGGAGAAGAATGGATACAGTGCTCCAGTTGCCGAACATGGGCTCACATCAATTGCACTTCTGGTGTCAATACTGTTTATATTTGCATAAACTGTGACAGTGATTAAACTAATTACCTAAATCACTTTTCTTGTTATTTCTTTAACTTTAATTTTATTTCTATGAGACGCCTTAGAAATTCGGTTAGGTATTTCATAATGTTTACGTGCAAATATTTGTTTTTGTTTCTATTAATAGTTTTAGAAATTTTGTTACGTTTCTGTTTCTATATTCCAGAAGTTTTAATGTGTTAAGGTTTGAATAACGCATTGGCTCAAGTGACCCCTTTGGGTGGTTCACTAGACCCCGCCTGTAGGGTCTGATGAGCCATATGCCTCATCTGATTATATTGTAGTTTTTTCAAATTAAAAAACGGATATGCCAAAGTATTTTGATCCTATAATGCGGTCAAGTAAATAAATGACTGATTTGAGATTAACTCGTTGCTATTTACTTCTTCTGACTGATCCTACACTGACTTGAACAAAAACCTGATCAAGTGACCCCGCTCTGCCCTACTAAAAAACATCGCGGTTCCCCCTCAGAAATATCAGTGAACTCGTATACCATGGGAGCATTCTGTCAGGTATCTTGGAGCCATCATTGACAAGAGGTTGACTTGGCAGAAACATAATGTTATTTTGAAAACAAAATTCCAAATTACCTTTCGGCAGCTTTATCCTTTGTTGTGCAGAAATTCAAAATTAAGCTTGATCAACAAGATTTGGTTATATAAAATGGTCATAAGACCCGCAATCACCTGCGCATGCGCGGCTTGGTGTCCTACGCACAATTACTAACGCCTCTTGGTACGTGTCAAATGAGACCATTCACAGAGACCTTGATATCTCATATCTAAGGGATTATGTAAAAGAACAGGCGCAGCGGCGTTATAATCAAGCCGAATCGCACAGCAACCCCCTGTTGCGTGATTCAGTGGACTACACAGTCGAGCAATTTCGGAAACATTCCAGGCCGCGCCTCGCACTGTGATCAAAATTAAATTGTAAATTCAGACCAGCCAAAATTATTTCAGTATACAAAACCGATCAAAATTATTTTTTTGAGCTACAAAATAATTCAAGTAGCCAAAGCAATAATGCGTAAGCTATTTCGGATGATTTACTTCTTTTCTTTGCTCTATTTCTTCCTTCCTTTCTTTCCTTCTTTCCCTTTTCTCCTTAAACGTGTTTGGTATCTGGGTAGTCAGACCCAACAGACTAACAGACCGACGAGACTTTTAACTAAGAGCAAAGGTCCACCGGTCCGCTCTGACGAATAATGACGAATAGTAGTATCCAAAGTCTTATAACTTTCTGATATTCTGACAACCGTCGTATACGATTCTTTAGGTAATATACCACGCGAAAAGCTTGAAGTTAACCTTTTTGCCGCCGTGTTGTTAATATAGTTCAAAAATGTATGTAAATTACGTAATATTAACTTATGTTAGGGGTGCCGGTTATTTACAATAATATTATATAGGAGAGTACATACCTAACTGTATAATTATATAAACCAAACAAAGATGTTCTTTTCTGTCAACGTAACTTAGCCGAAATTAAACCACCGACAATTTTTCGTATCACCCGGGAATTTCATTTCACCCCTCAATAAAATTCGAGTCCAAAGTCTTCTAATATTCTGATAATCTTGTTTCCCTCGTGTAACGAGTCGGTCACTTTAATATTCTGCTCGTGCAAAATACACCAATGAAAAGGAAAACAAAACGAATATTTACAAATCAGTTGCGAAATGATTTTCGTGACACTCAGCGCTAATTTGTATCTTGGCAATGAAATTGACCTAATTGCTGAATAATTATTCTGTAACGCTTTTTCATGCGTTGATGATCAAGTGATCAAGTTCAAGTCTAGTTGAGAAAGAAGTTAGACATTGTGACTTCGAGCAAATTACGCCAAAAATCTCATTTCCGCCAAAATTAAAGCATGGAACAGTGGCGGATTTAGGGCCCCGCTTTTGTAATCTAACACCATTGTGTTGGTATCCTTTGGTATTCTTTGACATCACTTACTATACGTTCACAGCACAATTCTGAGTAATATATTAGCTATACAGTTATGTTCTGTTTGTTGCTCAATAGTAATTTAAAAATGTGTGAAGCTTGACTGATTTTGTTCCCGGTTGGTGTTGCAGCGAAGCACTATGTTAGATGAACGCCTAAATTGGAAATAGACATTTTTGAGATTTGTTTAGCGGTGCGCCTGTGGACTGTCCAGAACATGCGTCGATCGATGCTCAAAATCAATACCACACGTCCCGCAACAAAAGGCGGAAGCTTTATTTGTCACCTAATTGGTCTGAACGAAAATGACCACGTCTCAATATGTATATATACAGGGTGACTTCGAAGTTGAGTCATTTATTTTAACAGTGAGTAGATCTGATCAAAAGAAATGTTTTTTTCCTTTACCATTTTTCTGGTAAAATTAAAGTAACAAAGTTATAGCCCTTTGGAAGTTTGAGTACCGCCCTGTCTCAATAATAATGTCATGTGCTTGTGTTTGGCAACAACGGATATAATCCACCTTATCGGTTCATCGCATCGGAAACAAAAAAGCGAAAGAATTTGGAACGAGTTTTTTACAATTATTTCATTCAGTTCAGTTATACATACAATCAGTGTCAGTCGCGTGTGAATAGTGTCTGTTGCGTGGCTCAAACGAAATAAAAAATGGCACATGTTTATGCGGATCGGTTTCCCAATCGAGTGCAACCAACCCCTCGTGCCTTTGTTAATGTAGTACAACGGGCTCGTGAATCAGGTGACTTAAGACTTCACAGGGGACCTCACGATCAAATACAGGTCCGCACTGAAATACTTGTCGGGAGGATACTTTATAAAACAAGGTAAAAATTTTTTTTTATTTTTTTTTTATTTTTACACACATATTTTGGTTTATCTTCCTTCTACAATCATTATCTGAAAATTAATGACTCAACTTCAAAGTCACCCTGTATATACAGGGTGGCACATCCATGTGTGGACGGAATATTACTCATAAACAAATACATTCTGGAAAAATCTATTAATGGCATGTTATACATGACATTTGAGGTCACATTTCTAAAATATTGGCCATTATACAGGGTGTCCCAATTTCGACCTATCAATCAAAGTTGTGATGTTTCAAATAGAATGCCTCAAATTTTATTGCATATATAATAAACTAATTCAAAAGAATAAAATTGATGTAACATACTATGGGGTTTTGGTAATTAGCTACTGAGATATAAGGTGTTTTGTCTAGAAAAACCCCCCACTTCAAAAAAACTTACACACCTCAGCTTTTATCTTGCTTGTCGCTTTTTCCAATTTTAAGTTTTGCTCATACAGGGTGTTCAAAAACGCAAATTGTAGATTTTTTCAAAAATTTCAAATGCATTACCCTGTATATTCGTGCAAGTTTGGATTCAATTTTTTATAAGCTTTGTTTTTGATACTAGACACATAAGGGTTTTTACGGCTATTTTTTCGGTTATTAGCACGTCTTCTATGGAACGGCATAATTCCCTAGAATATCGCATCATCCTTGGAAACAAATAAATTGTTGATTAGTTACAAACTGTTAAAATTAGCTTTGTGAGCATCATTATTAAAAACGTGTTTGAAAATGAATTTTTCTAAAGAAGAAATGGTGAATATGGTGTTCGTTTTGGGCGAAGCTCAATGAAATAGTTTCCTAGCATCTCGCCTTATATCTTGGCCTATATCTTGGCCTCCTAGATCACCAGATATGACACCGATAGACTTCTTTCTATGGGGCTACGTTAAGCAAGAGGTTTATAGATATCTACAATCTACCCCGGAAAATATGAAGGAAAGAATTAAGGATGCTTTTCTGAACATAAGGGAACACATGTTGAGGGATGTGCAACTGACATTTATCCAAAGACTACGGCTGTATATTCAACGTGGTGGAAATATTTCCATGCAGTTTTTCTATATTAGGTCTTGAGTAGTGATAGTTGTTTGTTTATGTTGTTGTTATAGTTGTCTTTCTCTATTACGCTTGAAGCTGAATACTGTTCTGATTGTTATTAGTTTTTACGTCAAATCTGTACTCTTAGTGGCAATATGGAACTAGCCCACTGTTTGTCTTTTGTTTCCTTAATTTTGGTGTGTTGTTCTATTAAAAGCTTAATAATTCAAAATCTAGTGATTTTATCTGAACAAACCTTATACCAAAAAAAAAGTGTTTTTTTTTTTAATTTTAAAAATACCTCCGACCTTCCTCTTATTTTCGTTTGTAGGCATTTTTGTTAAAAACAGTGAATTTATATACTGGTGCCAAGCAAACTAGCAAAATAAACATTAAAACACCGTCATATTTTCATTCTTCGTATTTTTCAATTCCTCAAGTTCAGAACGCACAAAGTAAACATAAAATGACTTTTGTTTCTAAAATTATGAAAATTTTAATCGTTTCATGGTGGAAACAAATGAAATGGAGATGTGAATTATACTAAGTGACATATACATCCGAACACCCAGTTTAAGTGGTTTTATTTTAATAAAATTTTGCATAAGTACTTAATGAAGCATAATAAGTAAATGATAAAAATTTCAAAATGATTGCACTGCTTTAAAGCCCTTTGACCTTTAATAATGTGTGGATGCACCCTGATGTGCTACGCATTCTCCAACGCGCCTAGGCATGCTTCTGATCAGGTGGTCAATGTCCTCCTGTGGTATCTCATTCCAGGCAACCACCAACTCCTCTCGAAGTGCATCTAGAGTCTGAGGAGGACGTTGCAAATTGAGCAATCTCCTACCCATCATATCCCACACGTGCTCAATTGGGGATAAGTCGGGAGATCTTGGTGGCCATGGTAACAATGTGACATCATTATGTTGAAAGAAGTCTATTGTGACTCTTGCAACATGTGGTCGGACATTATCTTGATGGAAAGTTGGATCTGCCAGGGTGTCAAGATAGGGTAAAAGATGGGGTTCTAGAACTTCGTGGATATAACGCTGCGCGTTCATGTTACCTCTGATGAAGATTAAAGGTGACCTGGAACCATAAGCTATAGCACCCCAAACCATAACTCCAACAGTGTGATGAACATGTCTTTCAACAAAAAGCTGTGGATTCCTCCTTTCACCACGTCGCCTTCTAACCCTGGCACGACCATCGTGCATGCCTAAACAAAATCGAGACTCGTCACTAAAGACAATACTGTTCCATTCCTGATCCCAGAGTGACCGTTGTCTGCACCAGTCAAGGCGATTACGTCGGTGTTCTCGAGTTAAAGGGAGGACCCAGTGTGGCCGGTATGAAAACAAGCCAAAACTTCTCATTCGTCGGTAAACACTTCGCATGCCAATAGGTCTTCCGTGTTCTGCAAACCATTCATTTGCAATGGACCTGGTAGTGGAGAAACGGTCCCTTAAGGCCAATAATCTTAGGCGGCGATCTTCACGGTCTGTGGTTCTACGGCGGCGTCCAGTGCCCCTTGCTCTTTGCGTACGGCCTTCTCGAAGCCATGCCTGACAACACCTAACCACAGTGTCTACACTTCTTTGCACTCTAACTGCAATTGCCCGAAAAGAAAGTCCAGCTTCCCGAAGTCCCACTATACGGCCCCTATCAAACTCATTAAGTTGACGAAATCGTACAGGTCTCCGTACTCTAGGCATCGTAAAGGATGTCAAGAACCAAAATCCGCCAACGTTGATTCTTTACTGCGGCTGAAATATTCATTTCTAGAGCGTTAGTGAATTAAAAAAAAGCAATATAAAAACCGGAATGTCCAACTGATAAGGCTGAAATTTTTTTCATTTGTTATTTACAGTAAGATGAATACATTCACCAACTTTTATTATAATAAAACCATTTAAACTGGGTGTTCGGATTTATATGTCAATTAGTATATATTTGATAGCGAGTTGTTTGGAAAAACAAAATTGTGTTATGTTTCTAATTCTTATCATACTTCTGTGTCTGCTTTTGACTCTCTGATTTATATCAAGACAATATAAGAAATGCAAAATCATCCTACTTGACGTTATTTCTTACTATTCTTTCAGCTGAACACTTTTTTGTCGTTTACGAAAACCGAACATTGGACGAACAGAATAGATAGGGGTATCGAGTAATAGCTTGTTTGAAAGCTATTTCGAAGTCTTTTATTTTGACGTTTGATTTTTTTTAATCGGTCGGTTCGTTTTCAAGAAAATTAGAAAAATATTTATTTGTCTTAATTTGTTTAGATAGAAAACAGAAACACCCGAAAATGTCACTTTTTATTTCAATAAGTGGACAAACAATGATACAGGAGATGTTGTGGGATATCATGGCAGCTTTCTATGATGCGTTGACGAAGTTCATCCTAACATTCAGGTTGGGTAGTAAACACCACACATTCCAAATGGCCCTATAGAAAAAAGTCTAATGGCGTTAAATCAGGAGATCTATCTGGAAATTCGTCGTCTTGCCATTGCCGCACCGGAAGAACATAATGAGGAGGAGCGCCATCTTGCTGGAAATATATTTCAGCCTCATCAAGTATAGGCTTTCCATCCTCTTCGATTTGGTTTTTAATGGTTTCAGTGATAATCGGATTGATGGTATTTTCCAACATATCCAAATAAATGTCTCCATTCAAATTTCCATTGATAAACAATGGCCCAATGTCTTTGTTTCCTAAAATGCCTGCCCAAAAGTGATATTGTCAAATGTTTTTGTTTTCTATCTGATAAATAAAGATTTTTCTTGAAAACGAATCGTCGGATTTTAAAAAAGCAAACATCAAAATAAAGGTCTTCGAAAGACCTTTCAAGCAAATTATTACTCGATACCACGTGTCATTTAAAATTTTTAAGGGAATGACCATGGGTGCAGAGGGCGAAAGGGGCTGAAGTAGTTTTTCGTTAAAAAGTTGTTCCCCTTGACAAATCTTTTGACGTGTCTCGGCGGTTTTTCCTTTAGTCAGTGGTTTTCGATAAATCTGTGGTGGAAAGCTTTCAAATGAACACCTTGTATGTACATAGAGATATCGCTTTAGATTTTGACAAAGTGATAAATCGGTTTGCTAATAAAAAAAAGTCAAATCGACTTTTAGGGTCGCACATCCCCCCTTTTCAAACGTCCAGTCCAAAGCAGTATACTTTTCGTCTGATTGATTCATGGTGTATATAGAAATGACAGAAAAACGGTATTATAAATTGTATCTTTGTCAAAAATGCATTTTTGTGCGTTTTCATACAATTTTTCTTCAGTCGTAAATATTCTACTTTTATAGTGCAATTCAATGGGTAATTACCTTTTTTGTAGCACTTTTTTCCTTCAAAAAAATCTTTGCTTATCCTGGAAACCCAGTTTGCTACAAAACTGGTTTTCAAAGAGAAAAAACAATTACTCTTTCATTTTAATTGTAAAAGAGGAAGATTCACATACAATTTCGAAGCTTTACTATTCTTCTCTGACACGTTATGATTGAATAAATGCATAAAAAGGGGATGGTACAAGTTTTGTTTACAAAAATAAAATTGATTATAACGTTTTTGTGTCATCTCTATACACACCATGGCAAAATGAGACGAAAAGTACTTGCATTAAAAATACTCCTACAAACAAAATCTTGAACAAACTGTAATAAAGCATTGCAATTTGTTTTTATCGTCAAAGTATCTATTTTATTTATTATTATTTTGTACAATGTAACACCAAATATGGTTTATAGCAGAACTGCAATGAAACATTCTCTAGTCTTTAACTACCAACAAAACAGAGGTATGTTTTTCAGTTTAAATAATGCGCGATGTCTCTAGTAAATACGTTGAAATCAATGGTATTATTTTGATTTTCATTTATATTATATATACATATTTATAATATATATTTCATCTATATCTTCGTTCCGCACTGTGATAATGTAATAAAAGAGTGTTTAGTTATTTACGAAGTATAGGGGTATTTTAAGTTTACTTAACGTATGACGTCTGTAATTACTCGCATCGTTTGTATTGAAATGATTTATTTGTATTTGAAGTGTCGTTAATTTTGAACGGATTGTTACTTATGTGGTTTCTGTTAGAGAATTTTTTATTTATTATTTTTTCTATTAACAGAGCAATTAAGTTTTTTATATTTTAATCTTTAATACTATTACACTAGTTAATTATAAATGCCACGTAGTTATTTTGTTCTCATATAATAAAATATTGCCTTTCTGAGGATTTCTGAGCATTTTCCATGTTTTTTTTTTCAAGCTGGCATTGGCCAGATAGAACACAATGGATTTAAGGAGCAATAATAGGATAAATTCTGGAAGTTTCACCGAGGTTGAAAAATTACCAGCCAAATATCCTTTGCGCCCCCCGCCTAGACGAAATCCTAAATCCGCCGTTGGCACGGAACTAACAATATGGAAGAATAAATTCAAATGCACGAGATGCAAAGATAGTGGTGAAACATGGCCCAAGGAAGTGTTTTGTTGTTATTTTTTAGAGTAAAAAATACTGCGGAAGATGACTAAATATGCATCGTTTTCAAATTGCTTATATCTACTTCCAAAACAAACGGATTCCAATGAAACTTGGTAGGGCGGTAGTCGTTGGCTTAGGAAAACATCGGGGTGTTGTCGTAGAAAAAAATATTTTTCGGAAAAAAAATATTCGTAGATTCTATTTTGGTCATACCATAATACAGGGTGGTCCATAAGTCCTTTGAAATTTCAAATTTGAATAAAATTTAACGGGTGAGCGTGAGCGGCGCGGGCGAGGTGGGGGCAGTATCTTCAGTGTCTGGGAATTCAGTCGCCATGGAGTGTTTCACTGGAGCGGATCGTGCTTTTTGTGTGCGCGCGTTTTATCAAAATAATGATTCGGCAACCATTGCGCGGCGTGAATATCGAGAATACCACAATTTACACAATTTTACAAAGTGTCCAACAGCTCAAACGATTAAGAACTGGGTTGATGAGTTCGAAGAGACTGGTTCGACGTTAGATAAACAGCGGTGGGGTCGACCAAGGATAACTCGTATTGAAGAAAACATCAACATTGTGGCACAGTCTGTTCGTCAAAATCCTACCCAGTCTACTCGTAAGCGTTCCAGTGCTCTAAACGTACCCAGAACATCTTTACAGCGGGTTTTAAGGAAATATTTACGTCTGAACGCTTACAAAATTCAGTTAGTGCAGGAATTAAAAGATAATGACGCTATTCAGAAACTAAACTCTGCGAATGAAATGTTGAATCGATTTTCTTCGCTCAATAATGTGTTGTTCTCGGACGAGGCTCACTTCCATTTAAACGGGCATGTAAATAAACAAAATTGCCGTTATTGGAGCCCCGAAAATCCAAGGCGTAAGCATCAGAAGCCCTTACACAGCCCTAAAGTTACAGTTTGGGCTGCTATGTCAGCGCATGGCATCGTAGGCCCTTATTTTTTTGAGGACGACAGAGGTCGCGCATTAACTGTTACTTCGGAGCGGTATGTAGCAATGATAGAAGAGTTTTTGACACCAGCGTTGCAGAATTTTCCAGGCTATAATACGCAGACCTGGTTTCAACAGGACGGAGCAACTGCCCACACCTCCAACATTTCTATGCCCGTCGTCTGTCGACTTTTTCCCAGCAAAGTAATTTCTCGAAGAGGAGACATTTCCTGGCCACCACGTAGTCCAGATTTGACCCCAATGGACTTCTTTTTATGGGGCTACCTCAAGAGTAAAGTGTACGACAACACTCCGCGATCAGTTGATGTCCTGAAAGAAAATATCCGAAGAGAAATGGCACGCATTACAGTGTTGACTTGCCGCGCAGTCATCGACAATTATTGTAGACGTCGTTTATATGAGTGCCGTGATCGTAATGGATTGCATTTAGACGATGTGATTTTGAAAACATAATTCCCATTCAATAAAGATGATAACAAAATATAATAATTCTTCATAATGTAACTAGTTTGGTTTTATTCCTTTTTTTCCAGCTCAAAGGACTTATGGGCCACCCTGTACTACACCTTCAAGAGTCACTTACGTCGCAAAGTACTAAGTTGTATTATAGCACGCATTACAAAATGTACGGGGGATCTGCTATATTTCACCCCATTGTAACTTTTTTTTAATAAAGATTCAGACTTTGGCATGACCTTCATGTGGGTTTTTCACCGTCTCAAACAAAAGTAATACGTGATAAAATGCTTAATTCTGAGTGCTTTAAAACAAACCTGGTTCCAAAAAGTTGATATTTGTAGAAATGGCACGGTATTAACTGAATATAAGCCAGTTTTTCAAAAAAAAATGTATGCTGAAAATCTCGAAAACTATAATACTTTCAATAAAACAAAATTTTACCATCTTGTAGGCCATGTCGTGACCGGAGGATTATCCTTCAATTTCGGGACACCCTGTATATTTCGCATCTGGTAAAAAGCTACTATCATTTTCACTGAAAATACACAAGTTGTCCCATTTGAAGAAATATACCTTCATTCGATAGCACTTTTCCGAAATACGCTATTTATAAAAAAGGTAAAACTTTATATTAGACGCTATACTTTTGTATAAAACATTTTTTTTCTGAATGGTTATAGAAGAAAGTTAGATAGTAATGAAGGGAAATGGAAGGAAAATTATTGATATAACAAAAAAATGGCGTCAAGTAGGCTAACTCTGCACGTCCCCTCCTCTCCGAGAAAAAAGCTAGCTGCGAACATGTATAAATTAAATGGATCAAATCAGTCAAACTTGAATATTTGCATGTATAATTTTAAGACTTGGAAAAAATGTACTACTCCAAATTACAATTTTAGAGGCAGGTGCGCTTGAACATAAAGTTATCTCTTGCCACTACCGCTTACGAAGCACGCCGATCGGCCGGACTCTGACGCATGTCTTACATCCATAGCCGCATCTGTTGAAAACATTTCTCCATCATTCTAAGTTTCAAGGGAAAATCTAATATGCGTGAGATATGTCTAATAGCTGCGAAGAATTTACGAAATTGGAAACATGTAAATATACGTTTTTGTCCTTAGCTCTACCGCCAATACACTAATGTTTAATAAAAAATACAGTAACAACCTGATGTGAAAATTTCATCAAAATCCGAAAAGTACTTTCCATGTTATAGATGGGAGAATGATCAGCGGACAAACCGACAGAGAGACAGACAGACGGAAATGAGTGACATGGTTTTTCATAACGAAGGTGTCATATAACATTAAAAAACAACATTTTTTCGCGATTACAATACTTCCTCGCCAGTGACGTAGGAAGTAAACTTATATAAAAATATTTGTATGTTGAGCAATAGCTCAAACAAACAATTATAATGCTACGAAAGTACGATGTAGACCAGAAAATATCTGCAAGATGAATGAAAGCTAGAGAACTGTGCTTTGTGTTAAGTATCGATATTACTTTTTTGAAATTCACAAAATTTTACACATCCAGATTTTATTTTTTACAGGCTCATTGATATGGACTTCATTAAAATAGTTTTCAAAGATCACGATCACGTAATTAATATTTTACATACCAAAGTAAATAGTTAAAAAACGGAATCAAGTAGATTGACTTAGTACTTCTCATGTATTGATTTAAGTATAATTTTTTATTACGTTCTAAAATGATCAGAATCATCGAGAAAACAAGTTTGGGCTTTTTAAAAGTTGTTCATTGTTTTTGGTTATGTAGACGATGCCCTGCCTTGCATTTAAATTTTCTTATTTTTCTTAAACGCAAAGGATTTCATATTAGATTATTGCTGAGAAATTATCAAATAGTTGTGAGGCACGTAGAATAATTTGTAAGCCAATTTCCAATAAGCGACTTTTCCAATACTAAAAACTAATGCGAAACATGCACCATATTTGGTGTTTCCGAAGATAACGTCCATATGT
Organism: Acanthoscelides obtectus; assembly: GCA_963669975.1. NCBI lineage: Eukaryota > Metazoa > Arthropoda > Insecta > Coleoptera > Chrysomelidae > Acanthoscelides > Acanthoscelides obtectus. Next base: position 32,043,933 of record CAVLJG010000007.1, on the reverse strand, counting down.
ATTCGAATACACTGAATTTTAGATAAGTCACCAATTGCACCAATTAGCACGTATTAGCTCACCTTACATATACTTAGAAAATATTAATTACTATCCACAAATGCACCGAACGAGTTTCGTTCGTTAATATTTTGAAACTTCTGTTTAGTTATTCTATCTGCCCCAAACGTTAAACTCTTCATATAAGGGTGAACAACCTCTTTTAAGAAATCAACAATCTGTTACAAAATTTACTCTGTCAATCGATATACTTTTTTAAGATTTTAATCTACGTGATCATATAGCAAACAAACAATATTAAAATAGAAATTCTTCATAACCCAATGGCCAACTGTTATTTTTCTTTGGTACGTGAACCTTTGGCAGTGTTATAATGACATGTAAAAATAAATATTTACCTGGTCAGAGGACACACATGTGTATTCCTAAATCGAAAATGTCTATGACAAATTATATTAATAAAGATGCATATTCAATAATAGTAAAACGTGTACAGAGTATAGATATGTGTTTTGCAATCATTCTAGATATTTCATTCATTCGATAAAGATCCATTAGAACACCTACTTACAAAGTATAACATCTAAAACTTATCCTGTGGATTTCATGCTGATAAAACTGCATGCTTTTTTGGAATTTTGCTGACGTTTGCCAATATAGCTCTTCTCTAGCATAACACTGATTGTGGTTTTCTGATTGATACGTGTCATCCTTTATATATCAAACACATGTGAAACTGACTCAGAATTCTCGGAGTCTTTTCATTCCACTCCATTCATTCTATATTTTTTAGGCTAAGGATGACTTTTTTCTAAGATAACAATCTTAAATGTTTCTCACTTAGTTTTGTCACTGTATACATATGTGTAGAGAACTCATCTTTTACAGGATCTATATTTTTTAGGCATAGAATGGATCTTCTCCAGCGTAAGAATCTTAAATGTTTGTTTTCGTCACTGACTGGAGTCTTCTGAGGGATATTCGTCACCCTATGTATACCAAATACATGATAAATTGGCGCGGAATTCTCAGAGTTCTCATAGAATCTAGAAATCGAAGATTTTTTAAGCTAAGGATAGCACTAGTCTAGAATATGATAATCATGTCTAAATATTCGGCTCACTAATTTGGAATGTATGTCACTGATTGTAGGAGTCGCGGACGGATCGCAATAGTCTCATAACATTATTATATACACATATACGCCTTGTGACGTAAGAAGCTATCCGTTGTATGATATTATTTACAGCAAGGAAATCGTGACAAAAATTTAATAGCTGAAGCCGGCTAAATGGTGACCGTGCGGGAGAGCGAGTCGTAGAATTGAAAAAATCAAATGTGCGAAGGAGAAGGAAGTTACTTTGTTATCGATGTACAAAGTGAAGCACTTACAAAATTGTAACAGCCGAAAATACTATCTCTGTATAGAGATTACCATGGTAAAAGTATCAATTATGCTTCTTCAGATGTAAAAGGAAAACATATCTCGGTTTGTGAGTTTGGTGTTTGAAACCAACAAATATAGTGGAAGAAGCATCCCATTTCATCGTCATATAGCTTTTCAAACATAGGAGATGCGGGAAAACCCGAGTATAAAGCAAGACTATTCTAGATATGAACGCAACAAATAGATGATAAATGCAAGTCTAGAGTGTCGACACTTCACACAGCCAATGCTTAATCAGTCTCGTTATTCCGTATATCATGTACCTTTTCATTAACAACTTATATTATGTACCGAAGCCGCCAAATGCATCTAAGATATTTTTTATCTATCGCAGGAAAAACGGTAGACTACTATGAAGGAGAATGTTGAGTCGAATTAATGTCAATGTTACTTAAGAAAATGCTACTAATCAATTATTCATATTGTTTTTACCACTCTCCGCACTTCAACAGTACGCACATTAACATATCAAGTATCACACAGAAAACCATATGGAAATGCAGAGATGCTCAAAATATGGACTTGTTTTGATGTATGTTATTGATTAAATAAAATAAAATATTACTGAAAGTGATGATAACGAAACGTGGTCAATCTGATACGATATTTATCATCAGGTATTTTCTTCCGATCTTCCTCATCAGTTTTGAAAACATTTTGAAGTATTCGCATCGCTCAAGCATTTGGACCGTTTAAGTTTAAAGAAATGCATCTCGATACATGGCCAAACTTGGTTGTTATTTTTGCTAAATAGCTCTAAAATACAATGATCACACGGGCTCTACAGAACCATTGAATTAACGTATTGCTCCTGAAGAGATCTAACCTAATGCTATATCTCCTCATCTTTTAAATTATCCCAGACAAAATTTGATACCGTAGAGTCATCTATGAGAATTTGTTTACGAAACATGTCAAAAGATTTGTCAAGGGGGACAAGTTTTTAACCAAAAACCACTTCACCCCTTTTAAACCTCGGCCTCCCAGAGCCATTCAACGGAGAGTTTTGGATTAAGCCGCTCAAGCTGAAGCTCTGGGTCATTTTGGAATAAATCCTAATACTTAATTACGCAAAATTGTTGCTGCGACTGGTACTTCATTAGCCTCTGTACACACAGGCAAGTTGAGTTTTGTGAACAAATTACTGCAGCGATTAATGATAATATCATTCATCTAAAGAATATCTGCTTCAGTGATGAATGCACATTTTATCTAAATGGATTTGTTAATAAGCATAACTGCAGATATTGCAGCAACGAAAATCCTCTTGCTTTTGTAGAAGGGCATGCCCAATACCCCCAAAAGAGGATGAGGCGAAATATACGATATGTTCTATGTTCTTCCGGTTCGGCCACGGCTAGACGATGAGTTTCCAAATGAGTGGATAGGGCGAAGAGGGCCTATAGAATGGCCTGCTAGATCTCCTGATTTGACGCCATTATAATTTTTTCTATGGGGCTATTTGAAACCTATTAAACTCCACAACCTGAAAGTTTGGACGAACTTCGTCAACGCATCATCAAAAGCTGGCATGATATCCCACAACATGTTTTTGGAAATGTCCGTCAGCATTTGGAACACTTATTGAAATAAAAAGTGATATTTTCGTGCGATTTTGTTTTCTAACTGAACAAATTGAGATAAAGATTTATCTAATTTTCTTGAAGACGAATCAACCGATTTTAAAAAATCAAACGTCAAAATAAGGGACCTTTCAAACAAGTTAAAAAGTTGTCCCCCTGGACAGTTCTTTTGAGGTGTCTTGGCGTTTTTTTCTTTTGATCAGTGGTTTTCGATAAATCCGTGGTGTGAGGTTTTCAAATGAACACCCTGTATATGCTTTGAAAAGGTTGGTGACTGTTTCCAACAATATGGACGTATACGAGCATACAGGTATTGGGAAGAGATTTTTAAAATTTATTCTCACAGCTGTTTTTTCTTTCACGCACGTATCTAATTTACCAAATGATCGTGGAATGTAAACATTTTTAAGGCATTTTCATAATTTTGACAAAATAAACATCGGTGTATAGCAGGACGAAGACAATCTAAAGTAAAAAATCTTTGGCTTTTAATTTCAAATAAGATTTATCTAATTTCTGATTTTTTGTCTTAAATATATATGTTTACTTGGTATAGTAGATTTAATTCTACCTACTGAGTTCTACTTATAAAATACCTAACCGAAAAGTTATAAGGAGTCGTTCTGAAAAAAATGACTTTTTGATTGGATGGAGCTTAAAAATGAATACAATGTCGTTTTAAAGATATAAGGGATATTTTTAGCACCAAATAATTGAAGGTTCTTTTATTCTACGTGTTGATATCTACAACAAACCAAACTTTAAAAAAATCCGGAATCATAAAGACCTTTTGATTTTCTTCATATACATATCTATATTTTAGCAAAGGTTTTTTTTTCATCTTTCATCTATCTGTAGTTAGTCTGAAAATTCGTATGTTTCTTACAATAATTCAGAAAGCCACCGTAACGAAAGATGGAGGCAGTTATTTTGAACAGCTCTTGTAGACTATCAATCTTTAGAAGAAATTTGTTGATATAATGCTAATGTCATAAAATATCCGACACAACGAAAATTTTCCAAAAATAAATAATAAAATATTCTTACACATAACATTTTGAATTTACCGTACATTCTTTTTATGTATACACCTGTAGTTACAGTTAAAAATCCTACAAATAACCACCAACCTTACGTTTAAAAACACTTGTCGCCTTCAACCAACTCCAACTTCACCCCAAGAAAAGTCTCCTCAAGCACCCCAAAACCAATCAGGGCTCGCACCTGTAGGAAGCGGAAAGCGGTGTGTGACAGACAGGTGCTAAGTGTCGCGTGAAACAATTGAAGAGCGAGCGTTCGGTCAACGGGTGTCAGATCGCCGCGGTGCGGTGGCTACATAGAGACCACCGCTTGCTGCTAATCTGCTGCACTACTGATTAGACTGAACGGTCGCGAGCACGTCGACAATAAATCGAAGGGATCTAATTCGCGAAGTACGATTTCGTCCACCAACTGCAAGAACTGATAGACACGTATACGGAGGAATGTATTTAATGTGCAGAAAGAGCGCGTCGCTAGAAGTTCTGTCAAACTTTGTATTTGATAGATGACGTATTTTTATTATAGTCACAAAAATTTACTGATTTAAATATTTTTTCGGAACCTTGTCGGCACACTAATAAAAAAGTTTAATAAAACTAAATAAAATTTTGATTAGGCCAATTAAATAATTTAATTAACTATGTGACCGTTTATTATAGGAAGTCTAAAGTGGAATTCAATCATCTGTATAATGCACCAAATACGAGCCCCTTCCCACTTCAGTTGGCCCACTTCAAGATTTGTACCAAAATATGCCTTTATAAACTAAACATGACGAAACTATTTACTTCTAAAACAATTTATTTTCTCAAAAACATTTTATATACACCCTAGTCGTAAAAAATACATATTTAAAATCACTTAGACATTTAACTAATAGAACATCTGAACAAATAAACAATGTGCGAATAAATGCGCGAAGTTAACAAAGCAACAATTGAAAGATTACCATTGGGTAACATCACCTTTATTTTTTATTACGGCTGATATTCTTTGGGGCATAGTGTTAACCAAGGTTTGGCAAAAATTTGGTGTAAAACAATCCCATATTTCTTGAAGCTTTTGTCTCAGTTTGGTGATTGTACGAGCAGGATGTTGTCGTAGAACCTTTTTCATCTCGTGCCACAAAGTTTTAATAGGTGAATGCCCCATTTCAAAATTGGTACATTATCTTCTTCCAACCATTTTATAGCCTTTTTTGAGGTATGGCACGCTGTACCATCTTGCTGAAACACAAAATCTTGGCCGAATGTCAAACATTCTTCCATCACTGGTAAAAGCGATTCTTTTAAAATTGCCAAATATTTGTTTGTATCCACATGTCCATCAATAAAATGAAGTTTTCCTACTCCTTTTGATGACATACTGCCACAGGCCATAATGGATGCTGGAAATTTCACTTTTCTCTTCAGACAGTCAACATGGAATGTTTCATTTTTTTCGCGAATAACTCTACTGCGACTGTCACCAACACAAACTTTCAATCGGGCCTCATCACTCCATTGTATTACACACCATTGTTGATGTGTCCATTATGTATGTTCTTTAGCCCATCTAAGCCGATTTTTCTTTTGCAGTGGAGTTAATAGTGGCTTTTCTTTGGCCTATAAACAAGTTGTGCAACTTTAGGGTTTTCACTTCACTTTTTTTTATAAGAAAAGTTACCTTGCAAGTGCTAAATCCCAGTTTGTGTGCCTCTCTATGAGTTGTGGACCTCGAAATTTTCCTTCTAACAGCGTCACTCCACAGAGCACTTAATTGTAAATAATTGGCACGCCTGTTCTTCACGATTATTCTTCTTAATGCTCTTCAGTCGGCATTTGTGATATTACTTTTTTTCACATATCGTGGCTTAATATTAACTGAACCAGTTACGTTATATCTTCTAACAATATTTCTCACACTGTACCGCGATAAGTCTAACAAAGTTGCAGTTTCTGAGTTTGATTTCCCAGAATTAAAAAATTTAATTAGCAGTAACCGAATTTTCTCACAATAACCTTTCCTCTACCCATTTTGAAAACTCATCTAAGTCTACCAAAACTATTTTAAACGTATTCTGACAGCTGTGATTAATAAAAACAATTGTAATGGCTTTTATTTTTCACAGCCACCTTTGCGTTATAGACTTATTTTGCATTGAAATGAAAATAGGTTGATATGCTGTAATTGCAACATGTGTTATTTTTATGCTGCAAATTTGATTAGGGAGTGATAAAGTTGGTATTTTCTACTATATATCATCAAAATATTCATTGTTAATATTTTAAACCTATAACACCCTACTACATTTTTATTATTTGTGTTTGATAAGAAAAAAACTAAAATTTCAATAGTTGGGCCAACTGAAGTGGGAAGGGGCTCGTACAGTAGAAGTAGCTAGGACCAGAAGATTGCTGATACCATGAGGAGGGAGACCAAGAAGAAGATGGAAGGATGCGGTTATGGAAGATTTGAGGAGCAGGAATGGCAAAGACTGGAAGAAACGGCCATTAGACAAGAAGTGGTGAATAAACTTATTAAGCTTGAGGCCTATTTAATAGCTGTATACACCTATACACACACACACACACAAATATATATATATATATATATATACAATTACTTGTTAATTGGGAAATTGGCAAAACTTTTAGGCTAAAGTTGACTCTTTAGCCTAAAAGTTTTGCCAATTTCAGAATTAACAAGTAATTGTATGTTGTACCCAACTAGTCGTTGGCTTTGGCAATGACTACTTCTCATATATATATATATATATATATATAATATTATATATATATATAAAGAGAAAATGATCATGCGGAGAAAGGTATATAACGAGAAATAGGAAAATAATGGGCAAAATCCGCAAAAAGAAGGAGTGGATCCGAGCAGAAAATAGGATAGGTAACCCGAGCGATACGTATTTCTGCTGGTTGGCTTCATCAGGCCCAAAATGAATGCACATATGCAACTACAAAAGTAGATACACATGCCCACACATCCTGATACGGGGGTAACCTGAGGAAACGAAGATGGAGAGGGTAAAAAACCACACACGAAGTCCACAACAAGAGCCAACCTACACATTGTAGTATAAAATGGCTAGAAGACCTCGAATTTTCAAGGCGACATCTAACCAAACCAAGCGGCCTTTGTAGATCTTTTGGCCTTGAAGTACCACAGCAAGCGTTTCTCACCTGGTACCAGCAAATCGGACCTCTAGCTAACTTAGCAGGTGTGCAGGCCTTAGTACATATAAACGCTATACCCACGACCTACCTTTCAGAAAATAAGTAATTTCTGACAGCCCTGACATTTGGCTCTATTAACTAAATGAATAATCTTAACGAAAAGTTCTCAAAATTTCAAAGCGTATGGTCAATCACGTAACTGAATCATTATCAAAATCACTGTAGGTTCTTATGGCTACGAATCAGAACTTACCAAATAAAGCTTTAAAATAAAAAAATACTGTTTCAAATCAAAATTGAAGTAAACTCATCACTTCCCTCAGCCAAATAGTCATCTTCGCTATTGAAAACTTCTATTTTTTATGTATTCAACAGCAGTAATATAAAAACTAAAAAATATACTTACATGTAAAAACGCTTTGAACTTCAACGCAAATATTTCATGATCACAACCACAACCTTCATCACTGTTTGTTCCTTTAAAACACATCTATTCCAGCTTCCAGTTGCATCATTAGTATCAAACACGAACGGCCTTGATGGTCCTTGTATTATTTGATTGACCATTGCCCTTTGAGGAATGTGAAGACGCTTTTAAATAATAACACCCTTTCCGGTCCTAAATGCGTGAAGGTCCAGCCTCACGCACCTGTTTTTCAGGTTATCATCATGCTTTCAGGCGGATTATGACTATGTAAGTTATAACTGGGTATCTAGATGCATGGTTTGTGTACAGATTCATAAACCGTTAGTTTACTGAAGTAGAGATTATAAAAACATTTAAAAAAATGGTGTCAAGTAGGCTGACCCCGTAATTCCCACACATTTATATACGTCCATCTATTTTACATAGCTACAAATTTCCATCCTCAGTACACGCATACTGCACTTCATTTCACTAATATGTGTAAGTCGAAAAACAAGTCTTGACACATTCCAAAATTTCTTAATCTTCTAAAAATGTTTGACCTCGCCCTTGAAGAATCACGTTTTTCACTTATCAACTGCTGAATTGATTTTCAAAATCATTCCATTTTACAACTTCATCAAAATCGGTGCAGACGTTTCTGAGATTACGCGAATAGAAGATCGCCAAGACAAACAGATGTCAGCGAAAAATGTTTGAGATATGGACGTTATGAAACGCCGAAAAAAATTGTTATGGAAAATTCTAAAATAGAAAATGTTTAAACAAAGATTGTTAAATAGACTGGCTCCACGTCTCATGTGTGCAGCATAATCGAGTTATTAAAGGGAATATTCTGCGATCGCATGCGAGCTCATTTTTTTCTGTGGATGATATGGATTACAGAAATCTAAAAGTTAAAGTTGGAGGTACAACATCTGAGATATATATATATATATACAGGGTGACTTCGAAGTTGAGTCATTTATTTTAACAGTGAGTAGATCTGATCAAAAGAAATGTTTTTTCCTTTACCATTTTCCTGGTAAAATTAAAGTAACAAAGTTATAGCCCTTTGGAAGTTTGAGTACCGCCCTGTCTCAATAACAATATTATGTGGTCGTGTTTGGCGACAATGGATATAATCCGCCGTATCGGTTCATCGCATCGGAAACAAAAAAGCGAAAGAATTTGGAACGATGTTTTTACAGGTATCTCATTCATTTGTATACAGTTAGTGTCAGTGAATAGTGGTATGTGTTGCGTGGCTCAAACGAAATAAAAAATGGCACATGTTTATGCGGATCGGTTTCCCAATCGAGTGCAACCAACCCCTCGTGCCTTTGTTAATGTAGTACAACGGGCTTGTGAATCAGGTGACTTAAGACCTCACAGGGGACCTCACGATCAAATACAGGTCCGCACTGAAATACTTGTCGGGAGGATACTTTATAAAACAAGGTAAAAATTTTTTTTTATTTTTTTTTATTTTTACACACATATTTTGGTTTATCTTCCTTCTACAATCATTATCTGAAAATTAATGACTCAACTTCAAAGTCACCCTGTATATAACAAAAAAATAGGAAAGTAATGGGCAAAATCCGCAAAAAGGAGGAAAGTGGATTCGAGCAGAAAATAGGATAGGTAACCCGAGCGATACGTATTTCTGCTGGTTGGCTTCATCAGGCCTGAAATGAATGCACACATGCAACTACAAAAGTAGATACACATGCTCATACATCCGGATACGGGTGTAACCTGAGGAAATAAAGATGGATGGGAAAAAATCACACACGTTACAGGTTACACCCGTATCCGGATGTATGAGCATGTGTATCTACTTTTGTAGTTGCATGTGTGCATTCATTTCAGGCCTGATGAAGCCAACCAGCAGAAATACGTATCGCTCGGGTTACCTATCCTATTTTCTGCTCGAATCCACTTTCCTCCTTTTTGCGGATTTTGCCCATTACTTTCCTATTTTTTTGTTATATACATTTCTCCGCATGATTATTTTCTCTTTATATATATATAACAAAAATAGGAAAATAATGGGCAAAATCCGCAAAAAGTGGATTCGAGCAGAAAATAGGATAGGTAACCCGAGCGATACGTATTTCTGCGGGTTGGCTTCATCAGGCACGAAATTAATGCACATATGCAACTACAAAAGTAGATACACATGCCCACACATCCGGATACGGGTGTAACCTGAGGAAACGAAGATGGAGAGGAAAAAAAGACACACGAAGTCCACAACAAGAGCCAACACATTGCAGTATAAAATGGCTAGAAGACCTTGAATTTTCAAGGCGACAAATAACCACAACCACGCGGCCGGTTATAGCCGTCTTCTAACCATTTTATACTACAGTGTGTAGGTTGGCTCTTGTTGTGGACTTCGTGTGTCTTTTTTTCCTCTCCATCTTGTAGTTGCATATGTGCATTCATTTCGGGCCTGATGAAGCCAACCAGCAGAAATACGTATCGCTCGGGTTACCTATCCTATTTTCTGCTCGAATCCACTTTTTGCCGATTTTGCCCATTATTTTCCTATTTTTGTTATATACCTTTCTCCGCATGATAATTTTCTCTTTGTATATATATATATATATATATATATATATATATATAATATATATATATCCTGTTGAACATGGTGAACCTCAGGGATCTGTACTGGGACCGCTGCTGTTCAACGTATACGTCAGTGATTTGCCCAGTCATATCTCAGAGGGATATAATAATATAACCATGTTTGCAGATGATACCACTATAACTTTATCTCCAAAAAGTGTCAATCACCTTCACTCCGAAATTCTAAGTGTATTCGATAAATTCTCTGCTTGGTGTCGAAGAAATCAGTTAATCTTAAATTGTAATAAAATTTTAACACCCAGCGTTCAGTTCACTTAGAGTTGAATGCGTTTGGTCTTATTTTATTGGATTCTTGTAAATTACTTGGCACATATTTTTATTGTAAACTAAATTTTCATTATCATATAGATCACGTATGTAAAGATTTAAGTAGAATATATTTTGCCATTTTACAACTTAAAGATATTCTAAATGAAAAAGCTCTTATTAATGTATATTATGGGCTGGTTTATAGCCAAATATCTTATAACATTATGATATGGGGGAAATCTTCCGAAATTACTAGAGTATTTGTTGACCAAAAAAGAATCATCAGATTAATTTTCCGAATGAAACCACTTGACTCATACAGAGAAATTTTTAAATGATGAAATTAAAATTTAAAGATCATTCATACACATACCACGACACATTTAAAAAAATCTATAACTGCATCAAATTATACAATAAATTACCAGCTGAAATACAGCAAATCAGTAATTATTTTCGATTTAGAAAGTTAAAAAATTATTAGCATAAAATGCTTTGTATAACATAAGTGAGTATATGGAATGTACAACCTTGAGTACGTAAATATGGAATTAAGCATTTATATGAATTGTTATATTTATTTTGGTTTTTACTTATATTTTTATACATTTTATTTATATTATATACCTTTTTTTCACAACATGTACTATTCTGTATCTAAGTGGCTAATAAAGATAAAGATAAGGATAAAGTACTGTCGGACCTATGCTTTAGGCTCAGCTTCGACCAGATTCGGCCATTATGAGGCCTCCGCCAAAAAAATATTTTATAATACTAAATACTATCTTTCACAGCGCGATATTCAAGTATTACGTAAGCACTAAAAGGGGGGGTTGTTTATTTTTGATGACGTTTACTTTTTCGGATTCTCTTCAAAATTTAGTCAAACTAGATTTGAACACATATGACAACACTGCTTATCTATGCTTGAAGGCGGAACGCATCTTCAGGGATTCCCGAGATATGCTTACTGGCATAGAACCTCAGCTATAAATGCTTCTGGTAGAAATGCATATAAGCGAGTAGAGCAAAGAAAAGCTCCTCTGAATCGGGAACTGCCTGGTTTGATAATGCCTCGTGACCATTTTGGATCTCATTTGGATGAACGTGACGTTCCAATTAATCAACATTTTGATGCCTGATGATGCTTTTAGAATGATCGCGCAACACGTTAGAGGTCTGCATTTTTATTGTGAAGCTTCTGGACAAATGTGTCGAATTCATATTTAGTATACATTCAAAATTATTTTCAAAGTGTCTAGTTATAGATGAAGCCAACTACAAGGTGGTATGAACCTGCATTCTTGCACTCTCTTGTGATCTTGATTATTCAGGAACATCTCAAGTGTATGTTGTGACTCTGGGGCATAACATTATCAGTTTTTTATCATCTTCCATTGTCTGGTATTGGTTTAATGTGAGTTTAATGCAAAAAAAAACAAAAACGATGAAAAAATAAAACCTAACAATCTTGACACATTGTCATTTTCGGTATCCCCACTGTTTCGGAGCGTATAACCCGAATAAAACATGGCGTCACTCCAATTTCAAAAATTCAAACGCCATTATTTTGCGTTACTATTACTTTTGAAAATATTGTCTAAGATGCCGCCTAGCCGCTGCCGCCTTGAAAGTTTCACCTATCACATCATCACTTCAAAAAAAAGCCCCCCGCCTTTTTGAAAAGCACTGCTTATTCATTACAATGATATACGAGTTGCATTTTTTTTATTTTGTTTGCAGTGCAAAATTATATTACATAGACATAGAACATGTACGCTTGTAACTACCATGTTTATATTGATTAGTCATTCTGCAAGCGTTGATTTTGAATATACATTATCACTATATTTATAACACAATGAACGTATTTCAATACGAGTCGTCTGTCCATAACGGTGTAAAGGGAATTCCCAAGACAACGAATATTAAACGTACCCTTTCCATTTGAGATAAAAGTGATAAATAATCCAAGATCCCGTACCACGAAAATCGAATGTTATTGTTAATATATTCTCCAAAATGTTATTGAATGATAAAGTGATATTTGGGTTTCTCTGCACTTTAAAGCAGTAACGCCAACGTGGCGCCATATCAAATTATATCAAGGGGCCCAGGGGCGATTGAAAATTGAAGAGTGGTGGAATGGGGGTTGCGGCTGCATCAGTGGTCTCTCTTCAAGGCGAGATTCTTTTTTCGGGGCCCCTAATCTAACTGTTTGGCAAGAAATAATAAACCCTCAGGTTTTATTCCGAGCCCACATGAACATTTAAATGAGAGTTTTACGAAACATATTCATCAGTAAAAGACAACCATTTGCACATAGTTTCTTATTCTTCGCGCATTCAAAACAAAACAGGACTTCGGTAAATTCTCTCTAAGGCTGGCCGCTCTGATTTATAGTTTGCGTATAATTTTTGTTTAGAGTGAGCGAAGTATAAGAAAAGGATATTCCATTAAAAAAGGTATGTTTGTGATTTCATTATTCATTATGGAGAGCGGCATATTTTGTTCCAAGTGAGTAGCGTTGCCTACATGCCCTGCATGTAGAAGCATCCTAGCTGAAGAATCGTCAGAACTGTCAGGTTTGACTGTGTTGGTTGTCTCTTAGCTGGTGGTTTGCTCTCGTTCTTTTCCACAATAAGGACACAGAAATTCTTGTGATTCAGTGAATGTGAATGCAATGCAAAAGTAAATATTTTTCGGATTATTGTAAATACTTCAACCAATACAAATTTATTTTAAAGCTTTTTCATAAATAAATAGTCATCAATATTTCATCGCTTCTTTTTGGACAAACATACTTCTTTTTATTATTGGTTCACGTTCACACAAACCACTCTAGATTATATAGCTGGAGTTGTTGACAGGCTACGCGGCAACACCGGCTTCTGCTGAGCACCAAATAAAGCTCTTTCATCCTTGTACTAGGGGAATTTACATGCGATATTCTCCGCCGAAGTCGCGGTTGTTTTTGACACTGACATGAGAGTTTCGTGTGGTAGCTGATTGTTATCTAAGCTATGTAGTAGCAAAAAAATGTGATGCATTCGTTTTTGAGCCCAAGTTTTAATGCTCAATTACAATTTTATTCATGTTTGATTCAAAAGGGGGTTCAACTCTACCAAACTTCTCCCACCTACCTGCCATATTAGACTATTTTCAGTATTTTTTATTGAAAGGCAAAAAGTGCAATTGCCCAGAAGGACAATTACATATTTGAGGTTGAATTGCCTTGAAGTATCGTGAGTTACAAGAAATCCTCAGCAGATTTTATAGAAACAAAATTGTTAATAAAGTAATTGATCATTTTTCCTATCAGAAATATTTTTTAACTTTTAACTGTAATATCATACGGGTGCTATAGGAGGAAAATAAGCAACGTCATCTTATAATAAGTTGTGGAAGCTGTCGAAAACACATGAGGTAATTAAGCATTCCATTTCCACGTCTAATTATTTTTTTATATTTTTTGCACATAATCGAAGGTCAAAAACTTGTTTAGAATAGAGAATATTATTGTTTATTTGATGATAGTGAAGTACCAAAATTTGTACCAGCAAAGGTATCTCAAACTTCACTTAAAGCGTTCACCTGCAACGAATCATATATAAATTGGAACCCGACTATCGCAGTAATTAGAAACCATCCCAAAAAGATAAATTTTTATTTAGAGTGGATGGTGCATCTTGAAAATAGGTTTAGTACATGTGGATCTCTTATAGGCAACCAGTATTACTCTGTCTGTACCCTCATGTCTGTCACATTTCTGTTAAGGTGGATTTACACGCTACCTCTTATTGTACGTTTTGTCGGGCATACAAAACGTACATTTTGTCCACTGTATACACTCTACGCGTTTTCCCTTCCGCTTTCTATCACAGTTCCAATCTAGACTCTTGAATTGTGTGAACTTTGTACAGTGAATTTTTTTGAGAGATTTTTTTTATGGAGGAAACACGGCTGCTTTCGTTTATTTTTTCAGCTATAAGGATACAACGACTGAAAGGAAAAGGGAAATACAAGATGGTCAAGGGAGTGGCTTCTGAAAAGAAGCCAGTATTCCCACGTCTTGTTATTGAAACAACTGGAGCGAACTTGATGACTGGTACGTTATGCTGTTTACACGCCACGTACAATAAGACGTAGTGTGTAAGCTCGCCTTTATATGTCATTTTATAGCGCGGTTCATGGCACTTCATGTCATTTGTCATTTTTAAAAATGTGGGACTGTGTGATGAAATAAATTGTTTTGTTTAAATTCATTTAAAATCATGTCTGAAAATTTATTAAATGAGATTGCTTCAGGTGAAGTAAACCCTGATTTACTTATAGAATGGCTGTCACAGGTGAAATAACGAGTTTTTTTATAGTTAAGTGAAATTAACCTCATTTTCTTTAAGGATAAACACATCAGTGAAATAAACAAATTTAGATGTAGCAAAGTGCAGTTTCTGACTTACTTCTTAAACTTTGTGCATGAAGAAATTCCTTGGTAAGATTTTTCTGCAGCAAGTTGTATATTTAAGCTTACAAGTGGCATTGTTACAGCTCTACTAAGATTACTGAAATACCTCAAAAAGGCGTTTCTCTAGAAACCAAGGAACAAGAACCAATAGCGAGAAAACGCCCTAGTCCACAGTCAACTCCTGTTAAATCAACAAGTTATCCTCCTGTAGAAAAATGCACAATTTCTACTGACAACAGTTTGAACAGTAGTACTCCAAAAGTTAAAAAAACACTATCAAATTCATTATTAGAAAGCAGCTATGCAAGTCCAGTTTCACCATTGTACAAAAAAGACTGTAGTTTTAGTAGCCCCAAGTACAAGCGTAACAGCATTGAAAAGAACTCGTCCATGTGTCTTGGAGATTATATCATAAATGCAAGACCACTGTCTAACAAAAAAAGACATTCTAAAAATGCTGAAGAAAAAAAGAGGATTACACCAACAATTTTGAACAGCTATTCGCCAAATGATGGTTTTAAGCAATCTTCAAATAGTTTCAATTTTATTACAAATGACAGTTCATTAGAAAATCAAAATATCAGTAGAAACAAATTAATGGAGGAACGATTAAAAATTGTTCAGAAGAAAGACTGTGATAAAACAGCATTTGCTTCTGTAAAACTAAATCCTGCTATATCAAGTAGCAATGGTGAAATTGAATTTGATGCTAAAAAGGTTGTATTTAAAGAAAATATAGATAGGATAGCAAGTGTTTATATCACAATTTTAAACAATAAGATGGTCTTGAATGTTACTAGTGAGATTCACTTTATTATATCTTTATTATTGATAAATAGTTTTAAAGATGAAGAGAATACTCGAAGTAATAGTTGTAAGAAATATTTTTTATCTATAAATAACATTGTGTACTTTGCTGTGAAATGTTTACAGTCTCAGTTTGATATTTTAAAACACTATGAAAGATCCTTATTAAGGCTCCTCTTATTGAACCAAAGACTTTGCCTATTGGCACCAGATTTCTGCTGCAGATTGAAGGAAATATTGAGGAACAAACAGGATAGAATTATGGATGTTTTAGAAAATAATCACCACACAAATATATGTTTTAATCTTGATACAGACAATAGGGAGAATTTTCCCAGTGGTGTGACATTCCATGCATTCAGAAAACAGAGAGATTTGTTCTATGACATTTTGAGAATTTGGGAAAACAATCACTTGAGTCCAAATTGGAGTTTTTCCATAGCATTTTCTGGGAAAATAAAAAGTCTGCTGAGTTTGTGTTCTGAACCCATTAACTTTGTGCATTTATCAAGATTGTTCAAGGCACAGCTGGTAAGCAACTGTGGAAAGTCTTTGAAGGTAAATATATTTTATATGTTCTCATTTAGAGTGAAACAGATGACAGATTCCATGCCTGTGCTCCAAATTTGTCCAGAAAACAGGATTTTTTCCAGTTTTTAAAAGCTGCTAGCTTAGGCAAAACATTCTTCTGTAAATTAATAACAGCTTCGTATGGCCAGTGCAGTATCAACATGCTTATTTCCTTTTTTTTTTCAGGAAGAAGGACTTGTAGAAGAACAACTGCCCTCATTCTCATCTTTTCCCAACATAGATGCAGATAAACTAAGTCGACTCAAAAATCGCCTGATCACAAAACAGCCTTCCAGTGGGCTTAATTCACCGCCCCTGTTTACTGGTTATCAAGAATTCTATAAAGATTTCATTGTTGTTGCTGCCAACCATGTTTTTGACAAACATTTGTCAGACATGTTTATTTCTGAAATTGTAGAGCTGAATGAGACGAAATTTATGTGTACAGGAATTGAACAGTCAGGTTGGTAAAAAATCCTGTTATTGGTATAAAGCTGATGAAGGATTCTAGGTGGAAACACGATATTGCCACATCATGTGAAGTTATGGTACATGGTGGTACATTTGTAAATACATGAGCAAAGTTCTACATATTGCTCACGAATCGTGAGTTCACATGATATCTCGTGAGTTCTCGCAAAGTGGCAATATTATTCTAATACAAACATATCAAAATTTAAATTGATGGGTAGGTACTAGGTAGAAGTATGGGTGGCAAAGTTGTCAATAGTATTTGTCAGAGTGTGCGTCCTCCTTCCGTAAAATTTCGCCTTTCATTATCTAGACTCAGAAGTGTTTCAATGTTTTTTCAGATGCGGATGTAGACGCACCTACGAAAAAATCTTATTTGGAATGTGTAAAGCGATTGCGAATTTTAGCAAAGTTTCTTGGATTTATCCAGGCTTTGCCATACAAATCTGATATTGCATATAATGAGACTCTGCTAGCTACGCAAGTGAAGATAAGGCAACAGGTACTAATCAATTGATGTTATTAGTTCACGCTTTCTTATGTTTATTTTTTATTTTTATAATTAATTGTTATGATAGAAGTTGTTAGCAAATTGGTATTATATTATTAAGATGTAGAGATCCGCGGAATAGGGGAATACTGAATCTACTGCAGCTGCATGCACTAAGCTTTATTAACAAATTAATCATATTTCGGTGTGTTGAAATGGGCCGATTATATACAGGGTGATTCACAAGTCGTGACCAAAAATCAAACATCATACACAGGACCGTATGACGGTTTTGAAGATATTAAAAAAATTGTCTTTTATTTTTAAACTTCAACACCATGTATCTTCTTAAAGCAGTCCTCGACAAAAAAATTTTATATAGAAGACCCCCCTAAAAATTCGGTCCTGTGTATGATGTTTCATTTTTGATCACCACTTGTGAATCACACTGTATATTGCGTTATTCTTGAATTTTCAACAAACGAAACAAAATATATCGTGCTCTAGAATGTCAAGATGGAATATGTTAATGCTAGTATTTAATAGATGTCGATGTTCTATTCAATATTTCAGCAACTGCCATCTCTAGATATCAAATGCATTTTGGAAAAATCTGTGCAGCAGAATTACAGAGTTTTGACAATACCATGGATTACAAAGTACCTGTCTATGTTAGACTATGTTACGTTAAGGCTGCCTTACTACATGTCATGTTATAGGATACTTTTTTCAATATATAAAGATGCATTCAAGAAAAAGGGAGATTTCGATTACAACTCTATACTCATGAAGTCATGTTTAGGTGAGTTGAATGGACCTTATGAGTAAAGTGCATCATTGAACACGTTGAGCAGTATATCCCAAAATTTGAAGATTAAGACAAGCAACGTGTTTCACCTACTGGAATAAGAACTAACTTGTTTTTTCGAATCCTATCTAAAAATATTTTTCAGGTTGGCTGTTTGAACTGCCACAATTTCCAGACTTAGAATACTTCCACTTCTGTGTTAGTAACTATGAAAATCAAAATAGCCAACATGGTTCTTCAGGTGTTGATGATATTAACATTATTGATCAAGATATCTTGTACGCATTTTGTCCGTATTTAGATGAAATAAAGAAACTTTTGACATCAACCAGCTCCAAAAGTAACGTCACCGTTAAACATATAACTCCAGTAACTGCTGTGCAGTCGTTTGAACAAGTTCACAAAAAGAAATTTGAGGTAAGAACAAAAGCACGATTATTATTTGTGATGAGAAAATGCTTATTTTTTATTTTTTAGCAACAATTGGAAGATTCGTTCCTTAACACCCAACCAGTATCTATGAGAAAAACAATAGAATTTGTCAGCGAACGTATAGCTTCAGCTTGTATTAAACATATTTGTAATGAGGTTGTACCGAATTATAAGAAACAGGCTTCAGAGTCTCTAAAAACATTTCTTGAAGGGTGGAAAAAGGAACAAAATGTGTCAGATGGGAACTTCAATGACAATCAAAAGGTAATCATTAAAAAAAATTGGTTTCAAGGTGATTCTAAGAACATTATTTTAATTTTCAGTTAGCACTGAAGGCCATAGTGTCTAAGCAAGTGCAAAACCACCTTGTCGTTCTAAAAGGAAATTGTTCTAAAGAAGTAACACAGATAATGGAAGAAAAAATTCCTATATCAGTTGAAAATCTTTTAGCTATTGATACTCTGAAGGAGACAACTAATGCCTGCGTATCTTTAACTGCAAAAATGTGTAAAGATCGGGTAAGATTAAGACAGTGCTCATAAAATAACTTGCCTTCCCCTGCGCCCAGTGTAATAAGCAATAGATACATAAGTCTCAGGATCTAAGAGATTTCTCACATATTCTGGACTGCGTATTATGTGATATGATACTACCCAAACAAAAAATAACGTGTATCAACTTCGGATTTCAGGTAAGGCAATGGATGGTAACCCAGCTAAACACGAACATTTTCGCGAAAGATTTCAACATGACAACACAGAAATTTTTGGACCAAAATGGTCAAAATATAAGTGATAAACCTGTTTTTGCTTTACCTCCTGAAGGAAACGGTAAAACACATAATGATGACTTGAAGAGTGCTGCTGATATTTTGGAGCAAATAAGGGTAAGTTAGTTTTACACTCGAATTTTAACCATTGATTAATGCCTCCTATCTGAAAATAACCGACCATATACTGAATTCCGGCATCCAAAAAGGGATCTACTAGATACAGGCAAAAAACAATTTAGAAGTTACTTTGAAAAAAGCTAAGAGTGTTTCGTTCGGCTACTGTTTCATAGATGGCGCTAGGATCTTCAATCCCTTTTTCTTATCTTCAGGCATTGATTAATGTATACCACCTAAAGATACCCAATTAAAATATGTATTCTTTTTTCAGTTAATGTCTGTAGACATACTGGAAAACCCAAAAGATGTCAGTGCCGATTCTTTAAAGATACTATTACAAGATGCAAATAGGACATTAAATGGTAGATGTGACGTAAATGATACCATTGCTGCTTGTATTTGTACAACCCTCGTAGATCTAGCATTACTTTTAAGTAAGTTTCCAGTAATGCTCTATGAGGTGTGATCAGAAATATGGTGAATGAATTTTTCTGTGTTTACATCCATTCAAAGTAGCACGTGTAATAGTGTCTTTCCTTGTAGTAAATTTGAACGAATTTCGATCTGTCTTTTAGCTGCCTGAAATAAAAGTGTGAGGTCGTATTTTCGAACGTGTTGACATGAAATTTCGTTGTAAGTACAAAAAACTGTCAAAGAAGCTCATAAAATGTTAAAACTAGTGTACTGTGTTGATGTGGTGACTCTGAATACTATTTATAAGTGGTAAGAGTAACTCAAAAGCAGGAATGAGTCGGTTGAACAATGCCGAAGGTCGTCATTCTACCTCAAAAACCGACGAAAACCTAGAAAAAGTGGCAAAAATACGATCGCCCAAACGGTCGATTGACGATTCGAGAGTTTGCCGAAGAAGTGAACAGTGATGATTGAAGGGTCGTCCTGATACAAATTCAGACTTCATGGCCAAAATTATAACTGTAGATGAAAGCTAAATGAGTGGCTGTGTCCCTGAAACAAAGGTACAAAGTTATCAATGGAAGAGTGCATGTCCTCTCCCCAAGAAGGTACGTCAGTCGCAGTCAAACTAATTGTTTTTATGGTGAGGGCATAGTGCGATAAGAGTTCTGTAAACTCCAAATACTAAAAGGGCTTATTGCAATCTTTGTGAGACGATGTACAGAGAAAGGGACACGAAAAGTGCACCACGGTTACCTCTTTCGTCTCGACAGTGCACGCAAGTTTTTGCTAACAAAATATGACTGCCCACATCCGCCTTATTTTCCGAATTTAGCACCATGCGGTTCGGGCACTTTCCAAAAATAAAAACCGAGCTTGAAGTAAACGTTTTGACCCCATTTTGAAATTCGAAAAGGTTGTAGGCACTTCCAAAAAAAGCTTTACAGAAATGATTCCAATCATGTAATCACTGTTGAGATAAGTACGTCGCTAGCCAATGAGATTACTTTTACCAAAAATAATTTAAATTTCATGTAAGCTGAATGATTATTATCCATATTTTTCATCACACCTCGTATAATGATATCTTATATCTACATATACCTATGTATAATACTTCACGAATTCACCGTGGCAAAATAGGAAAGTAGCCAATGTGTCTGCCTGAATTGCAAAAGATGTAGGTTCGATTCCTAACAGTAACTGATTAGAGTGTAGTAAAACCATGTTATTTTTCATTTTAGTTGTCTATAGAACAGACATTATGCCTGAAAACAGCATGATCCAGTTGTTCATCTCAGTATGGAGATGTTACTACTCAAACACTGACAATTTATTCAAAAATTTACTCTGCCCAAGGAATGTAATGCTAACAGCGCAAGGGTGTAACAATGAAGAAATTTGGACTAATTTTGCCAGATTTGCAGCTATTTTGGTGAAAGAAAAAGTGATTTCAAGTAAAAATTTAGAAAGCCAGTGTACAGGGTTTTATAAAAAGGAATGGGATCAGGTAATAGGAATATATACCCGACTCTTTTTAGAAACTGATTTTTTCTTTTTTATTTTGATATATCTGTTCTAACTTTGTAGAGACTCACTCTTCATAGATGGTGACTCTTTGATAATTTATTTTTGAACTATTATGTGTGAGGTTTTTTAAGAAACGTTATTTCTTCTTCTTCTTCAAGTAATGGAAATAGATACCCGACTCTTTTAAGAAACTGAATTTTGTTTTTTATTTTGATATATCTTTTCTAATTTTGTAGGGACTCACTCTTCATAGATGGTGACTCTTTGATAATTAATTTTTGAACTATGATTATGAGGTTTTTTAAGAAAACGTATTTTTACAGCGGGTAAAAATGTTTGCTGAAAATTTAATTGCTGATTTGCATAGACCCATTTTGTTTCTTTTATGAAAGAGTCGTAATTTTATAACATTCAGATGTATAGTCCTTTTACTCGTATGTAGCATAACTTTTCTTTTCAGGTGACTTTGAGCAATGTTTCTCTGTTTCTCAAAAAATTTGCGGAGTACCACAAATCTCTGGGAGGCGACGCAAGCAAATTTTCATTGCTTATAGAATTCCTTTCTGAATTCTGTGAAGATCTGTAGCCTCTAATAGGTGTCATTTTATTTTATTTTTTATTTATTTGACGTGTTTTAATAAAACAATATAATTTTACACACAACTTTTATTTAAAAAAATAATTCATCATAGTTGGCTTTCATAGGGAACACTAAGAATTACTACATATAGTAACAACACACAGGACACCATACTCTTGAGTTGAAAAGCAAAACAAGTTCAAATTCCTTGAACTAATCTAAGATTCCAATGAAGTAAAATTTTATTTTTACTGTAAACTAGTGGCGGATCTAAGGACCCTGTATTACCATGCTACTCAAAAGGTGACGTTATATCGATTTTTAATACTATTCGTCAGAGCGGTTCGGTGGACCTTTGCTCTTAGTTAAAATCGATTTTTAATATTATGTAGGTTTTTCCAAAAGATGACAATTTAGAACTAGCCGTCATGCTCTTCATGTTCTGTGCGTGTTGCCTAGAGGGAGTTGGGCTAAATGGTTTGGTTCTGATCTGATGTAACTTCTGCTTCAGAGATAACACTATCGGAGGCCACTTATGGCTTAAGCTATAGGTCGTTGTTGCATTCCTGTCTAGGTGGCGTTCACAGAGAGTGCGCGTAGAGTGGACTAGCGACTAGTTAGTACACAAATTGTTATTATACCGACCGATTTTTACGTAATATTCCTGCCAGGCCACACGCAAAACATTTTAGGGCCCCCGAAGGCCAAAAAATACGGCTAGAGCCCATGACATCTAAATTTAGGCGCTAATGCTAGTAGTAAAGAAGAGAGAATGGGTACAGGGGCGTCATAATTCTAAAAAAAAAATAAGTTTACTCTGAGGGACCCTGGAATTTTAGATCCAGCCGCTGTGAAAAATCGTCAAGTTTCCGATATCTTTATATCAAGGTATAGACAGGCATTATAATGGACCTACAAAAAACCTGAAATAAATCTGTGTTACCAGTGGCGTACTTATATTAGTCGTTTAGTCTCTGTCATAGATAAAAATCTTGAGTAGGTTCTCTTGGCGTCAATTTTAAAATCATTGAATTATGTTTGGCAGCCTTCCGGTTCATCTGAACCGTCTTCGCAGTCTGACTGGCCGTCGCAAAAAAGTTGTTGTTCTATACAAAGTCCGTTGCTACAAGGTAACTCATTTTCTTGACAAGCAGAATAATCTGAAAATAAATGTGAGTCAAAATGAGAAAAAAATTAGTAATACCCCTGTTTGGGTTCTACAAGGAACTATCCCAGAACCCGTTCTGATTTCAATCCGTACTGCGATTGTTCACTGGTAGTTCCGAGGGTAGTTCAGAACAGTTGTAGGATCGTTTCCTTTGAAAACCCGAATTAAACTAGTATAAATAATAATTGAGTGAACGCAAAACGAAAAATAAAAAGTCTTACATTGGTCACATCCTTTTTCGTCGGATTGGTCCCAACAGTCTACTTGTTTGTCACACTTTTTCGAAAGCTCCAAGCATGATGTTTGATTGCCACAATGAAAATGTGTTTCCAAATCACAGGCTGAAAAATTAAATTCGTTTAAACTCCATTTTTAACGTTTCACCGAACATTTTCAGAAACATTTTTGCGGATGTCAAAAATTTGTGGTGACGGAGGGTAAATCTCAATTTTTGATGTTGGGTATTTTTTTACCGAAGCAGTCGCGCATGCAGAAGCCTAAATGCCAGGACGCCGCGACTACTATGGGGAACCCAAAGAAACTACAGCCACGATAACAACCATATAACACATAACTTTGACAAACTATCTCCCAAGAAACGTCAAGTTGGTATCAAGGCCTACTATTTTATTTTGAAACTAATTGTATCTCGGCTCTTCATGAATGATCTAATTCCTTTTATTTTTACGAAAACAGTGCACTCTAGGAAAGAAAACAAGAGTTATTATTTGTAGCAAATTAAAGGTAAAATTCGAAAAACTGCGCGTTTCGCCAAAAAACAGTGGCGTACTATTTTTATTTGGAAAAATATTGCCACTAATCCCCTGTATCTCCGTCACTGGTGCACGTTAATTTTGAGTAGACTTTTGAATGTGGACAATATTTAGGTAAATCTACAAACCAAATTTCAGTTCATTCCAGTTGATGGTTTTGAAGGAAGTTAAAAAAATGTTTTTTTATTTTTAAACTTCAAAACCCCCTACCTTTTTCGAGGAAAAAATGTTACATAGAAGACCCCCTTAAAATGCGGTCCTGTGTATGATGTTTCATGTTTGGTCACGACTTGTGTATGTCCGCTGATTCACAATCCGGAAGTTACTTATAACAACATTCATCCCGCAGGAATTTTCTTCAGCCGGGAGGAGTACATCCATCAACAAGAGATAACATTTTGTGAAATTGTACCTGGCTCCAAAACTTTTTGAAGGACGGGGGTAGCCAATTTTCACAGGATCGGATCAGATCATAAAAGTCTCCAAAATTTGTTTGGCTTGGCTTGATCCAGTTTGTTTGTCTCTAACTTGTTTCTTATAGGGGCTAACTTGTGCCGAAAATTATCCTTTATGAATTGATGACAACATTGCGTGGGAAGTGCAGAGTCAAGCTACTTGACGCTATTTAAGATAGATTCAGATGAAGCATACAAAATATATGTCAGACAAGCTGAGAACGAAATACAAAGAGATTCGAATACATTTTGGGGCTTCTGAAATTCTAAGCGAAAATCAACAAACTTATCAAGTAGGATGATTTACAATGGTAATGAACTTTTGGAACCGAACGACATATTAAATGCTTTTGCGGATAACTTCTCCAAATACTACTCGTCTTCATCAGCGACCGAAGAAACTGATGACTTTTTAATGTGCAATGAACTACTACTCAATATTACTAGATTTGAGGAGGATGAAGTTGTCTTAGCCTTGAAGCAAATAAAACCTAAGATGACTACCGGACCGGATAATGTACCAGCTTTTATTTTGCGTGACTGTGCCTCTGTGTTGGCGTGTCCTTCGACTGTTTTATTCAACTTGTGTCTTACCACCTGCACAATTCCAGAATTATGGAAGTTGTCTAAAGTATGTCCAATACACAAAAACGGCAGTAGGAATGATGTATCAAATTTTAGACCTATATCAATATTGTGCAATTTTTCAAAAGCTCTAGAGATATTAATATATAACAGACTATATCATCATGTCAGCAGAAAAATATGTGTTCAACAACATGGTTTCATGAAAGGGCGCTCAACAGTATCAAATCTGATGAACTTCACATAGACCATAGCAGAAAACATTGACAGAGGATTACAAACAGATGTGGTCTGCACAGACTTCTCCAAGGCTTTCGACAGAGTTGATCACAGGATGCTATTGCATAAGCTGAAATCTCATGGATTATCCGATCCTTTAGTACAACTATTTAAGTCCTACCTCACTGGAAGAAATCAATTTGTGATGTTTAATGGCATCAGATCGTCGAAGTATGTAGCCAATTCCGGAGTGCCACAAGGCAGTAACCTAGGGCCTTTATTGTTCGTCATATTTGTGAATGACATAGTTAATGCTGTTGGCGAGAATTGTTTACTTTATGCTGATGATCTGAAGATGTTTTGTCGTGTAGTTGATGAATCAGACTGTGATCAACTTTTAGAAAATCTGGTCAGGTTAGATGCTTGGTGCTCACAAAACAATCTGCCATTAAACATCAATAAATATTACGTAATGTCTTACACTTTGAAGAAAAATCCTCTGTCAGGTAGCTCTATTCAGAGGACTTCAACATTATGTGACTTAGGCGTGACATTTAACTCCCAACTAACATTCGTCAAACACATTGACAGCAAAATTTCCGAGGCAAACCGCATGTACGGCTTTATTGTAAGAAACTGCCGTGACTTCACTCAGAGTACCACCTTGAAGTTGCTGTATTATGCATATGTTAGGTCAAAGCTTGAGTATGCATTGCTAATTTGGAATCCGCATCATATTCATATAAGTAGGCTTGAATGTGTTCAAAGACGTTTCTTAAAATATTTGTCACTGACAGTGGATGGCGTTTACCCGCCCATAGGTATACCTCATGATTCCTTACTTGAAAAACATCTAATCAGCAGTCTTGAAGCAAGGCGCACTTGCCAGTCAGTGATTTTTCTGTTTAAATTGGTCAATAATGCTAGTGATGATTTAGCTTTCTTGGGTCAGTTATCATTTAACGTACCTAGGCTGATATCCCGACAAAACGTTACGTTTTATCTACCTGCGGCACGAACAAATTATTTACACTATTCCCCTTTACATGTGATGTGCAGGAATTACAATTCTGCAAGTAACAGGATTGACATATTTAACTGCAGAATTGCGGACATAAAAAATACCATTAAGTAACCAGCATGTATCTTTTACACTTTGTAGTCTACTACTTATTATTGTCTTTTATATCTGTGTTATGTTCTGTGTTTCCTCGCCCTGTAATTGGTATTTACTGTAGGGTGTTGTAATGAATAAAATAAAAAATAAAATACAATTTTTGTAAGATGGTAGGCGACATTCACCCCTTCTCTTTCAATTCTGGGCCATAAGACTTAGGGGTTTTTTTGCATTTTTCTACTTACGGATCAAGGTGTATTAAGCTTTGGCGAAGCATTTGTAGGTGACAGTATCACCTCCTCAAAAAAGATCTTACCGCATTTCTCCTCATCAGCCTTATTGGAACAGTCTATCAACCCATTACATCTCTTCCTCTCAGATATGCACATGTTTCCACAACTGAAAAACCCCTCTGGACACCATAAAATATTTTTGAGCGGCAGACACTGATAGACTTTTCTCTTAGTGTCCAACGTTTGACAGAAATGGGTATTAATTTGACAGAACCCTCCACATCCTGTAGGATCGTTCATATCTGGAGCTTCCATGCATCTAGGTATCTCAGTTTCGGACATTTTGAAACATATGTCTATGTCTTGGCGACAGTCTTTGCAAAATAGAGGTAGACTGAAGGATTTTGAGGAATTCTGAAAAAATATTAGCATTGAAAAGGCATACGAGTATACCGAAAATTGTGTCAATAACCTCGGTACAAAGATCGCTCCACCTAAATTCAAGAAACCTACATATTTTTGGCAAAACTAAATTGAAAGATGTAGGATCCTGCTGAGCCAATAAGACGTTGTCTTTTCTAATCATTAAACCCGAATATATGTTTCTACATTTCGGAAAAAGAAAATCGAAATTTCACCCAGATTTATAACTCTTGCAAAAGATTCTGTAGTCACGAATAAAATAAGATAGTTTGTGAAATGTGCTACAATAAATAATTAAATACTTTCGAAACTGAGACAAATTACCTAACCATTCCAAAAACACAGTTATACGTACCGTTACAGTATGACTAGAGTTAGTAATTAAATTCTTTGGATCAGCATTTCTGGTTACATGCCATTCTTTACGTTTGTTAGTAACGTTCCGTGTATTATCATTTTCTACAAAAGTTTCATTGACTAGAGTATATACACCATTTGTTTTGAGCACTTGAGGTCTTCTAATATGTACTAATGTATGTCTCTTCAGCAAACCTTTATCTAAAAAGTAACACATACTCGTATTCGCTATATCCTGCGTACCACTAACGTGATCTACCTGAAGATAGCCAACTCAATACTATATTCGCGCACCCGAAGAATTACCGGAGATGGAATGAGATACCCTAGTGTCATCAATGAGAATTTGTCACAGCTATGTTTCTCCTCTCCAATAATTATAAATCTTCTTTGAAGAGGTTATTGTCTCACAGGTGGCGCTGTAGCTATATTTGCTCATATATAAATGGCTACAAACTAGATTTTCTATTATTGCGGAAAAAAGAACCATAGCTGTGACAAATTTTGTATCTTCAGATGGAATCCATTAATCAAATATGAAACCTCTACAGGAAAAGTTCATATTTACATAAGTAAAAGAAAAATAATGTTTGTTTAGAAGCATAAATAGTTAAAATAGAAAAAGTATGCAACATAAATGTATAATAAAATAGATAAATATATAATTATTAAGAATTATGAAACTCTTGTAGAGAGTAAAAGCACTTTGGGTACAAGTATGGTAAAAGTTTTTGAAGACTTTTGAATCGTCGCTCGTTTTTAACTCGGAGGACAAATTATTGAAGAGAGATCCACATACGTAGAAAAGGCTATTAAGGTACGTGCTGAGGCTAAGATTGTTCAATGTAACGTAGTTATTCCTTAGATTGTATCTCTGGGACTCTTTAAGGTAAATGAATTTAGTAGGGTATGATTTCACATGTCTAGAATGAGTAATGATATGAATAGAATGTTTTTCGACAAGATTTCAGAGGATGCAATGAGAATAAGAGTCTGACTATTCACTTTTGAAGGGTAAAGATTTGTTGGGCGTCAACAGACGATCCCCAGTAGCACCAAATATTTGAGGTAGGCTTATACAATAGAGTAGTAGACGTCAGTGTTTTATTCATTATGTATTTTAATTAATTAATTTTAATTATTTTTATTTAGAGCCTAAATGTTGAATTCATTTTTTGGCTACATACTCTATGTGGTCTTTCTTTGCAGCTCAAATTTTCGTCCACTATTAGACCAAAAATATGTCTGGTACTATTTCCAGTGACTTATTGTTTATTGCAAAAGTGATGTTGTTCTGCAACATTCGTCTGCGATACAAGATGTACTATACTTGGTTTTATCTGTATTAATTGGTAACCTGTTTAATATTACCCACTTTTGAAAATTTTGCATTATGATAACTGTCTACGTATATATCCTCGAGCGACTTTGCTGATAATGTTATTCTTGTGTCATGTGGTGAGTGGTTAGTTCGAAAACCGTGTTGTTTAACAGAATATTGTGCTCATTCGAAAAAGCATACATTCTATTATAAACTCAAATTGTTGTGAGAAGGCAGACGGTAATGCTACGGGGCGATAATTTTCAGTCCTTCCTTTTTTGTGAACACGCAACACCACAGCTATTTTCAACAAATCCGGAAAGGTACCAGTTGCCATTGATAAGTTTTTTTTTTATACTCCAACTACCACGAAGGCCTAAGGCCTAAACACCCATTGGGTACCGTGGGGCTATTTGTTGAATAAATATGTGAGTGGATATATTAAATATTGTGATTAGTACTTTCATTTGTAATCCATCAGGTCCACACGCATCCTTACTTTTCATTTCATTTAGAGATTGCATCCCTTCTGGGGATATCTCATAAAATGCCATCGAGTTAAGTACTGTTTTTTCCTTTAGTGTAGCCTGGTTCTTTAATATTTACACATTCTGTTGCATTTATCTTTTCAGCTATGGCTGCAAAGTGTTCACAAAAGCAATGTGCGATTTTGTAAATTAAATAAGATAATACGCCTATGTTATCAACAGTTTGACGCATTCAACAATTTTTATATTTAAATTCAAAATGAAACAACTGACTTTTGGTAGTGGTGTCTAAAATTCTTACCATCAGCGATTATTGTATTTTCCAAAATATGTTAGTCAATCCCATAAATCTATGGAATTTGCATTCGTTTTACGCGGAATCCTTCGATTAACGTATACATACCTAAGATAAAAAATAGTCCTAAACACAAACCAAATATCAAACTGCACCCCACTGAAACATACACCAGCAACCGTATCCTAGCTTTCCTCTTACGCTTCTCCAAATTAACATCTTCATTGATCTTCAACACACACTTACTCCCAAAAATAGTCCTTTTTATCACTATATTTTTATTGAAATCGTTCTCCTGAACTGCCCTTGATATCGTCAGTATCCTCCCAAGGTCTCTGTCCTTGTAGTAGTGTCTATAATTACAGTAATGGACCAATTTAGGGTCCATATCTACCCTGAGGGTTCTAGTGAAGGTATTGATGTTCTATAGTGAAGGTTGGATGGTTATTTTCGTAGTGATGCCGGGTGCGACATGACATGTGATCACCGACGAAGGTTGTATGGTATATGAATAATTCTGCTTCGATACAAACATTGCACCCCGGCCGGTCGTGTCAGGTGGCATCTGGCACGTGCTTTCCTCTACGGAAGAGTGGTTATACCAGGGGTGCGTGTTGTCATTATTTTTTTAGATATGGGTAAATTTTATATAAAATCAACCTATGTCATGGTTATCTAATAACATAGCATAACGGGACTTTGGGTAAATGGCGGAACCCTATAAAAAACATCTCTGAATAATGCTAACACAAAAAAGTGAAGCTAAAAACATTAATCCATTCTCAATGCTGAAATACAGGAAAACAACAATAATGACAGGTTTCTATTATATTAAATGGATGTTGGTATCATCTTTACCATGATACATATTCATATGTTAAAAATTACAATACATTGGATGGTACAGACCCTCTCCAATTTTGAGGTAAACAAGTAGAATGATACATCACAATCTTAAGTTGAATGGTCTGCCACGGTAAAGGTATAAGTGAAATTCTGTTTCCATGACCACATCTTATTATTTAAGGAATTGATCTTGGAATAGTTGAAATATTTCATTCATTCTCGTTACTTACTTTTCTGAATTTTTGCCAGACCTGACAACGTTCAGCCAAGCAAGACAATTTTCCTTGGTAGCATATCACAGCGAGTGCCGAACTGTCAAGAATATAGAAATTATCTCAAAGATAAACGTAATTTTTAGAGAATGGCACTGTTGTTTGTTGAAAAAACTCGGAACGGGTTTTAGAAAGTTTTTCAAAAAAGTGAAAATTTGGTGCGTTTAAGTTTCCACGCGTACACATTTTGTGATATAAGATCGGACTTGCGAGACAGTCGTTGATAAAGCTTCTCGCAAACCGTCTCGTATTCATAACTTATAAAACCTAGCAACAAAGAAATGTCTGTACGTGGTCCATACCTATTTGCCATACTAAGTAGTGAAATAGGACTCTGGATTTGTCAGCTTTCTTGCTAAATATTTTAAAAAGCAAATGTTATCTGTCCATGAGTCCTTGACCTCTCTATAACTCTGATAGTATCGATCGAATTTTGATGAAACTTCCACCTAAGGTTGCTACAGTATCAGTGACGAAAAAGGTTTGAAATTTTTGAAAATCATTCAAGTGGCGGCAGAGTTGTGAGCAAAAAACAAAAAATTATTAACATCCACAATCATAGATTTTTTATTGTTTTCGAGTTTTTGATAATTTGGCACATATTCAGCAAAAACATTTGAGATAGCAAACATAAAAAAATCATAAGCCTTTTCCCACTTCATGGTGGTGAATTCTTGGACGCTGCAGAATAGAATATTCCCTAAGGAATGATCCCATATTGTGATATCTGTTGAAGTTTATCAAACAAGTTTGTGAATACATTCGTTTTCGATAAAATAATGTATTCCTATGTTCTTCATATCGTTTAATGTTTCACCGTCAAGTTAAGTTTATCTTTAGAGATCAGATCGATTGACGACGGCAAGACTTCCGCCCTTTTTTTCCAGAGAACAACTCAGTGGTACTAAAACCGCCATCACTTCCTATAACTTATTATTTCACTCCCTTATTTCAATCCCGATCACTTCTTCAGAAAGCATATAAACCTAACAAGGATGCTATATTTGCATCCTTCTATTTTCTACAAACAGCTTAAAATGCGTGAACACACGCATATGGGTGTTATGTAGTAATTATGTGAAACCATACAAAAATAACCCATATGTTGCAAGAGGTAATGAGGCTGTACCCCTTTTTGCATGCTTCGATAGTCGGGGTAAGTGAAACTTATCTGGTCGTTGTTACGAGAGGTGATCTGAAAGTAGGTCAATGATTGTAAATGAGGCTTGGGCAAGCACTGGCATATCTAGAGTGTATTTATTGACCCAAGAATGTGGAAGAGTCCAAATGAAGATTTATTTCTACTCTCAATGGTGTTTTATTCCATTTTATTAGTCTTCCCATTATCATTTTCGAACTTGAAAGGAATTTCAAAAGAATTTAGATTTAGCCATCTGAAAGGGCTCCAGTTTGAGTGAGTAACACCAAACCTTGCTTATCCAATAAACTGCTCAAACACTCCACTAAGGCGTGGTAGATACCTAAGCTACTATTTACACTGGACACTATAATAAAGTTGCAGATAATGCAGAACCAATGAGATCAGAGCTTTATATCTCTTCCCTTTATACTGAATCTTAGAGTAATAATGAAAAAACTAACTCAAACAGGAGAATCATCTTTATTATTGACGAGTTTGATCACAGAATCGTAAGTAGGAAGTGGTTCACTGTCAGTGCGATTCACTTGATCATTTGATCGTGTAGTAGGGCACGTTGGGTTCACTTTGGGCATATTCAGCGCTTCTGCGTACTTCGGTGGTGGTGCGACGTGGCAAGTTATGTCTGCTTGGGGTGGTTCGTAAGGCCTGTTTGCAGCTATGTTTTCTTCTAAGATACGTCCTAATCATAGTATCGTATTTGTATTATTGAGGAAAAATTGTTAAGTAAAGAAGAATATCACTCAAGCCTTAGATCCAGTCGACACATCGAAAAAAACGAAATGTGCTTCAATTTCATGGGAAAGGCTGATGAAGAGGTTTACTCCCATATATCAGATCTCTTTATAAGCGGTCCCAAAGTAAAAAATCGATAATTATATAGATAATATGTATGTTTAAAACCAAAGTACCTAACATAAGGTCATCCGTTATATCCATAAAATCGTTGGTACGATGGTTAGCTCGCACAAGACGTGACTGTTGCGTCAAAGCTGCTCTTCTTTTTCTCTTCCGTTCTAATCTCTTGCAGTACCATGTCAGAAAATAAAATGTACCGAAGATCGCCAACACTAGTAACCTGGATTGCCAAAAAAAAAATTATGAATATTCTTGTCGGAGTTATATTGTCCAGATGGGATCTACATATAGAAAGAAATGTCATAAATAAAAAGTGAGGATAGAATTAGCCCTGGGCCTGAACCCTGAAGAACACCTTGTGGAACAGACTTTGTTAGTCGCTTTGGTCCAAAATTACATGACTTCAAGCTTCAGTTAAGGTTGGTGGACCATGCTCCTGAGCTCAGTAGGCTAATGACTGAAGCAAGACGTGGTGAGGTACAAACACATGATGAGTTTCAAAAGTATTGAAGCAGCGTAAAGTCAGACGACCAAATGTCCTGTCTTCAGTAGTTAAAGCAGCATATTTGACACCAAGAAAAGAACACCGTCGTAACAAGATATTATCTCCTTTTCTGATAATATGCGATATTAAAAATGAATCTTTCTTACCAAAAGTACCACGACTGGTAATAGTACTTCGAAGATGAATCGTAGCAACAACCGTGCGAGCAGCATTTTTCGTTTTTGAGGCACACATAGTGATCTAGTTCGCCATGTTCTGTTACAAATGGGCACAATTTAAGGGGAGGCTAGAAATAAGGTGCTTACATAATCAACATTTAAGATCGTATAAAAAACTACTTACTCCTCCGTTTGTTATCGTGGGGGAATATACGTCCATTTTTTACGTTACATGCTTAACCTAGTAACTACTTCGAAATTTTGTCAAAAGTGACAAACCGTCGGATCTTGCATTTACAGAGCGTTGTAGCTGTATTCGTTGGTAAAAGACCAGCTTCTAAATAAGATTACTATCTTTGGATAGAGCCAGAACCCGATGAGGCGATACCTGCATGTAATGGAGGTGGCTGAGGAGTCCTCGGAACATGTTCTATGTAGCTGCGAAACTCTGAGTTACTACAGACTATACTGGGCAACATTTTAGATCCCCAGAATCTTAGGCCCGTATCGTCAGTCGTCCCTACAATTGTAGGGCGCGTTTATGGCCTCCTTGATTGTCATATTCCTTTCTCTCCTTCAAAAATTTCTAGATTACACTTGTCCCGTGTCATCGTCAGCGCTCTCCTATTGTGAAGATATGTTTTCTTTTTAAATTGTAGGAAATTTCAGGCTGATAAAACATGATATAACTCAAAAGCAAGCACAATTTGATGCAAATAGATGTTTGTGACATAACCTCAAAATAGAGTTCTGACACGGAGAAGTAGAAAACTATGACAATCAAGGAGGCCATAAAGGCGCCCTACAATTGTAGGGACGACTGACGATACGGGCCTTAAAGAGCTGCTACTCAAGGCTCCAGTCAACTTCGTTGGAAGGGCGGAGCTTGAGGCTTAGGGAATGTAGTGGTGCATAAGGGCCCGATAGGTGGCCTATGCGCCAGCTCCTCGCCAGTGCGGGGCAATTATTTACAGCACACTTCAGGCGAAAGGAGCTCCGTCCTCCATCGTCTGTTGGGTGGGGTCGGCTCTTAGAAGCCGCAAGGTCAATGCAGCAGCCTATCCCCTCATCCATGACGGTCGACCTCCTTGAGGCACTGACCGTATTCGGCTTCTACGCGCAGGCGTATGCAGATGACGATGTTGACATTGTTTCAGGCAAGTTCTTAGACGTCGTCTGAGAGAGTTCTTAGAATATTTTAGGAAAATGGTGTGTCAGTCAATCCATCTAAGACTGAACTGCTAGTCCTCTTCACCAAGAGACGGAACATTGAATATTTCAATTCACCGACCCCCAAGGAGTACCACGGACTCTCAGTCAAGAAGTAAAATACCTGGGCGTGGTGCTGGATTGTACGTTGTCACGGAAGCAGTATGTCGACTATATCTACAAGAAGTCGATAGCATCCATGTAGCAGTTACGTCAGGTAGTCGACAGGACTTAGGGATTAAGACCAATAGTCCTGCATTGGCTCTACACGAGTGGTAAGACCTAGGATATATAGTATGGATGCATAGTATGATGAGCATATATCGAAAAGGCTTCAGTTACCTGCAAGCTCACCAAGACTCAAAGACTTCCGGGGTTGGGGATAACTGGCGCGATGTAGACAACCCCTCCAGCAGCCCCTCAAATTATCCTGGGACTGCCGCCACTGGATGCCGTATAAAGCGGGAATCCATCTCAGCATGCCTAAGGATGCGCGATGAGATCACGTGGGCGATACGAGAACCGGTGGTTGGTCATTCCAAGATCGTGAACGAGACGGAAAGCAATTTATCCTTCCCTTCGATACTTGGAAGGCAAAGGCGTACAGGAAAGCTTCGTGCTTGGACCCTGCACAACGAAAAGTAGGTGCTAGGTCTACACCACCGTGAATTAATACGTGTTTAGGGACCCAAGAAAAGCGTTGCGAAAGAGAGAGACAACGAATTTGATTCCAATATTTAATTGCATACTTTCTCAGAAATGCATGGCTTTAATATTCAAAAATATTTATTTTTATATTTACTTAGACCAATTGATTTTCATCAGTAGTTGAGCAATATGGATAAGAAGATGGACATTCCAGTAGGATTTTGAATCAGAAAACCCACATGATAAACCAGATGTTGGCTCAAAAATAAAAAACCATATGAAGTGTTCCAATATTAAAACAACTTTATTCTCAAATAAATAAAACTAGTACTTATACAAGTGTTTCTTTCTTAGCAGCATAACCTGAAATCTCATGGAGATTGGTTTCCTTAAACTTCAAAACAATGTCACCTTTAATCAAATGTTTATATGATTTCTTGGCTCCAGTTTTATTCAGATGATATGTTGCTGTCTTTGTCCCCAAATTAGCATCTTTGAACTTTAATCTTGTTGTTCCATCTGGTAGCTTTTCAGGCTGTCCTGCAGGGTTTCTAATTTCCCCAACCATCAATTGCTTCTCTTCATTTAAATCATTTTCTATTTCAGCCTCAAACCGGTCTATGGTTTGAGAGATAAACTGCATGTTTTCATCCAACATGCTTTTTTGTTTGTCAAAACATTCGTTATCAATACCAGTTTTGATATGCTCATTATTTTGTATAATTACATTGCTGAATCTGACACTCTTGCTTCTCTTTACACTTTGTGATGTTTTGGCAGTGTCTTTAGTATCAGCCTTGACTTCAACAGGAATAACTGCTACATTCAACATCAGTTGCTCATCTTCAACTATTTCACTATTAACAGAGTTTATGCTTTCATCACGTTTTAATTCGGGATTTGATTTTCCTTCAATTTCTTTCTGTTTTTTCTTTTTCTTTGTTTTGACTTCTCTAGAATTTTCAGATACATTAGTTCTGTCACTATTTAAAGTTTCTGCTTCATGGGTTGATCCTGAATTTTCCAATTGAACCCCACTACTTGTCACTGTGTTCCTATGCTTCTTGTTTTTGACTTTGACTTCATATGGATGTTCTTCAACTGTTACTGAACTTTCTAAGGCGGAATCAGGGTTCATATCAAAGCAAGGATTTTCGAGGGCAAATTTTGTTTTTTTCTTCTTGGTTTTAACTTCATATGGATTTTCTTCAACTGATACTGAATTTTCTAATGTGGGATCTTTGTTCATGTCAAAACTAGGGTTTTCAATGGCAAATTTTGGTCTTTTATTTTTCACTTTAACTTCATAAGGTTTTTCCTCAATTTTCTCAGTTGCATTTGAATCTATACTTGCATCAAAGGTGGAATTCTCTATCCCATTTAACGATTTCTTCTTTTTACTAGTAACTTTCACTTCATATGGGTTTTCTTGGACTCCTGCTGAAATATCATTCATATTCATACTGGGATCAAATGCTAGATTTTCTACTACAAATTTTGATTTCTTCTTTTTTATTTTAAACTCATGAGGATTATCTGGTATATTCTCAGTATTATCATTCACACTTGATTCTTCAATGTCTTTAAACTGTGAGTTCTCTACAGCAAACTTGGGTAATTTCCTTTTCTTCACTTTAACTTCAAATGGGTTTTCTTCTTTAATTGATGTATCTTTTGACTTCTTTCTTTTTACTTCATATGGATTTTCACTTGATTGGGTTACTGAATCATCTAAAGCACAACTAAAATTTGTGTTATCTTTACCACAATTCTTGGAGGTATTATCATCTCTTCCAGAACATGAAATGTCTCCAGAATGTTTATCTTTCTTTTTATGTTTTTTCTTCTTTTTAGAACCTTGCTCAAGACTATTTTCTAAATCAACTTCATAACATATTTTAGTACTAACTTCCAAAGCATCTTCATCTATACTCTCTTCAATTGTTTCCAAAACATGTCTTTCTACCTTTATCAGAGTGGATAGTGGATTGAATGCAGGATTTGCAACTCCTAGATCTTGCTCTTGCTTTATCTCTTTTTTAGATTTTTTCTTGGGAGCACAGATCTCATCTTCAGCTTTTCGTTTATTTTCAGACAGATATGAAACAAATGTAGTCTTCTCTTGTTTTGGAACAGATTCGCTGTTAAAACCAAAACCAAATGAATGTGACAGCTCACTTTCAGACTCTGATCCTGATTTTGCAGCAGCACTATTAAAATTCGGTAGTTTCTTCTTGAAATAATCTGCCATTGAGCCACTGTTTATCAAATATTCATTGTTAGCTGGTTCTTCTACCTTGGCTGCTATCTCTCCATCTTCCTTCAAGGATCTTTTCCCAAAAATACATGCTAGATCTTTCTCGGAATATCTACTCAAATCCTTACCTCTGGTGTACTTCATGTAGTGTACCCTAGCTTTGGAACTCTGCGACTTCTTCTCCAAAGAACTTACTGCTACAGGCTTGGATTCTGTTTCACCCGTCAGAGAACTTAACAATGCAGCAAATTTGTCTTCATGTTCAGTCCATTGTTCATCATTGCCTTTATAACCCATTCCTTTGCTGTCATTCTTGTATGATACCTTAACATGTTCTGTTATACCATTCTCCTTTGCTCCTAGGCCTTTCCCATGTTTCCAGCCCATTCTTTCCAAAATCTTCTGGCCAAATTTATTGGAATCTACAAGAAACATTCAAAGTTTCAGATACCAGAGAGATTATGTTTATATGTCCATATACCTTGTGCCCATTGATTGCCTCTAGGGTTTAGCGAATATTTTGTTTTACGTCGTTTCTCTGCTAGCATCGACATGTTGGCTTGATATAGGTTTTAACCGCCAATTTGAATGAGTCCTTTGTCCTTTGAGGGGTAATTTTAAAATTAATTGAACACCTGCATCCTGCACATGTTTTTGACCTCAATAAGCCAAAACAAAAGAGTGAGGTTAAGATCAAACATCTGTAACGTTACTAATGTCACTGACTGTCATAAAATGTAGAGCGGTGATGGCATATTCCAGGCTCAGGTAGTACTGCGCATGTATCCACACATCATGTAGTACCGGGCGACAGTTTTATCGCTTCCTGTTTTTAAATTTATGAATGAATGCTGTAAAACCAAGCTGAATATATACGTATTGAATGCAAACAGATTTGCAGCACCTGCAGAAACGTTTAAACCTCTGTTTTATTGATACCTGATTAATGTAGATTTTGCTGTCGAGCAACAATTAAAAAATAATAAATGATATATCTTATCGATATTCCAAACTATACAAGCAGTATAATGCTTGATAAAGCGAAAATGTTAGTTTGTGAGGGAGTTTTTCAATATCCACATTCAGTTTTTTGTAAGCATTCCATCAACGAGCGCGAGGTCGCGCCCGGTTACCTTAACCAATTTTAGCACGTGCTGTTTGTGTTTACTTGTCAGCAGTTTGAAAAATTCAACTTAAAATCGTTGTTATAAGCGTATATCGTAACTAATTTCATATAACATCTTCAAGTATTGTTTTAACTCTTGAAAAAAACAGTCAGTGTGACCATGGATTCCCAAAAATTTGATACCGAAAGCGGTTTGACACACGAATGCGGAATTTTTGGAGCTATTGGAAATGAAAACTGGCCCATAAACTCGGAGATAGCTCAAATTATTTGCATCGGCTTGCAGGCTTTGCAACACCGGTAAATATTTCGCTTTATTTTGGAAAATAAGCAGAATGCTCAACCAACATTCAACAGTTGGTTGTACTATATTCACAGATTTGTTATAGTATCCATCCTTAAACACAGATGTTGGGTTTTCTGGATATATTGTCGTTCACAAAGTTAAAAAATTGAAATAGAAACTTAAAAAACCCAGATCAAGGCATTGATACTTAAATGTAGCTTTCAGAACTGATCTATGTTTAATTATTCTGAAAGAAGCACTAAAAAGTAGCTGAAATGTCAGCAAAGTTTATTTTTTTACTATAAATAATTTTAATAGGTCGTTAAGCTGCAATAGAATTTGGAAATATTATTTTATATTTGACCTTCCACACAATTATTACGGTCATCCTTTCTAAATGCTATTTAGCTATTCTTCGGCTGATTTTTAAGACACAAAAATCAGATTTTCTCAAATTTGGATTTAATCTACTATTCAAAACACTTTTTCAGTGGTCAAGAGTCCACTGGAATGGTTGTCAGTGAAGGCACACATGATTTTCATATTCACAAAGGCATGGGTTTAGTCAAAGATGTATTCTCCAAGGAGAGTATCATGAAGTTGAAAGGAAATATTGGTATAGGCCACAACAGATACTCAACCAGTGCTAAATCTGAGCAAGTGAATTGCCAACCTTTTGTTGTGTACTCGATGCATGGGGCCCTTGCAGTAGCACATAATGGAGAACTTGTCAATAAAGGGGCACTCAGGAAGCAGGTGATATAACAAATCATTATATTCTGTCATTATATGGGACTACGATAGGCACAATTTTGTAGACTGAGTTCAATACTCCATATCTAAGAATGAGGT
The DNA here is from genome assembly GCA_963669975.1 of Acanthoscelides obtectus. Taxonomy (NCBI): domain Eukaryota; kingdom Metazoa; phylum Arthropoda; class Insecta; order Coleoptera; family Chrysomelidae; genus Acanthoscelides; species Acanthoscelides obtectus. The sequence goes on along the minus strand of CAVLJG010000007.1, from coordinate 32,004,304 downwards.
ATTCTCAAATCTTGGTGTTTGATTGGTTTAAAATGTGAATAAAAATTGGGTGTCAGTGTTGTTTTAATAAATTTAAATCAACAGAAAACTTTTAAATCAATATTGTTCTGCTAGATATTGTGAAATCAAATCCAATCGGGCCTTTGGCATTTCACCTGCTCATGCCAGAGTCAAACTACTTGATGGCAATTTTTAAATTTTCAAATTGTGATTCCTTGCTGAAGTGTAGTAACATACTATAATTTACAATACATCATGGATTAAACATATATTTTTGTTCAGGTTGCTCTCTCACTTTTTAGGTATTGGGAAGAGGTGTGGGACTTTCCACTCAATCTGACAGTGAGCTGATCACACAAGCTTTGTGCTTAATCCCTCCAGATGGCGAAGTGAATGGTCCTGATTGGCCAGCTCGTATCAGACATCTCATGCAATTGGCTCCACTCAGTTTCTCATTATGCATCATGTTGAAAGACAGAATATATGCTGTGAGAGATCCCTATGGTAATAGACCATTGTGTCTTGGGAAGATTATGGCTACTAATACAGATGGTAAGAAACATATATTCACATTTACATTAACTGAAATGAAAAACGAGTGTATCTTCGCAAAATCCTCATTAACCTTTTTTTTAAATAATTTGAATTCTTATATTTTGAGGATCAACAAAGCTTTATCTGAATTTGGCTTATTTTTTGGTTTCAGAAATAAATGATGGAAGTGGGGATATGGATAGGAATGAAGAAGGTTGGGTAGTATCATCAGAATCCTGTTCATTTTTGCCAGTAAGCATAATCGAGTCATTTGATATCAATCCAATATCACAACTTTACTCAATTGCAGATAATGAAGTACTTCAGGGAAGTACTACCAGGAGAAATTGTTGAAATGACCAAATATGGCGTGAAAAGTATAGATGTTGTGCCGCCGCCAATAGGTAACCAATTCGTAACTCCATTTCTTCTCATCAGTTTGTTTTACACGTGCAGTCTCGTAGCTGATTTTGATGCTTAGCTTTCATACACCAAAAGATAATCCAATTACGTCTCACAGTGCCGCCAACCACGTATGCTTAGAACCTGTCAACCACAGTCTTTAAATATCAGCGTTGCCGCGTGTTATGAGATTTCCATTTTCACCGTCGAGGAATTCTAAGTATAATGGAAATAATTACGAAGGCGATTGATTTCATGTTTAAGAATAAACTATTTTACTTCCTACGCCACTGGCGAGGAAGTATTGTGATCCCGAAAAATATCAAAAATGATATATTGTTTTTTAGATGTTATATGACATGTACATCGCGAAAAACCATGTCACTGATTACCGACGATCTGTCAGCTAATTCTTAGCCCGTCTATAACTTGGACAGTATAGCTCTCGGATTTTGATGAAATTCCCATACAAGGTTTCTAGTATGCCAAGGACGAAAAAGCTTTGTAGTTTTTGAAAATCGGTCTATTGGGGGTGGATCTAAAGACAAAAGAGGGAAAAAAATACAAATCGCCCAAACTTCGTATTTGACGTTTCAGAGGCTCCTGATCATTGTCAGAAAAAATGTTGGAGGGGTTGAAAACTGGTGACGGATGTACCTCAATTTTTGCTTGTAGCGATTTAAACTCCGGTAATTCTACACGCCTATTAGATGTTTTATATGTATAGGGGGAGGGGCGACGTTGCCAGATGGACAATGCTATCATTGCTATCGGTAAGGCAGGGAAAAGATGACTATGGACTAATTTTTTTATATGTTGATACGTAACTTTTTTCTCAGAGGGTCTAACTTGTGCCGCACGTAATCCTGCCTGAACTGATTATAGCACTGTGTAGGAAATGCACAGTTAATCTACTTGACACTTTTTATTAATAGGAAAATGAGAGTTTGATTTTATTACTTCTAAGGGGATCACTGTGATCCTTCTTAACATGGCTGTAATGATGGAGATTGTATGTGAATGTTAATCAATGGTTATTTACACTGCTTCTTACAGCTGCTTACAGGCAATTATGTATAATGTATAGTGACAGACAGATAACCCTTCGTTCTCTAAATTTTTAAATAACCAATTGGCCGTCTTCTGTAATCGGTATTTCTTAAAATAATATCATTGTACGAGTATGTTTCTGTTTCAGGCAAGTCTTTGGCATTCTGCATTTTTGAGTACGTCTACTTTGCCCGCCCCAACAGTATTTTTGAAGGACAAGAAGTGTATAGTGTCAGAGTACGATGTGGCATGCAACTTGCTACTGAACACCCTGTGCAGGCAGATATGGTAGGATCTGTGCCAGAATCTGGAAATGCTGCCGCATTTGGGTATTCCAAACAGGTACACTATACAAATGTGTACCACTTTCATAGAATCACTGCATTTTGCACATAGACCCAAATCTTGAGTTTCACGTTCTGTATTCCTCAGTAGCTATTCAGCAATTAAGAAAATCTTGGTTTGGACCTGCAACTTGTGTAACCACATTAAGATTTAGGCGCAGTGTGCTTGAAATTTTTGAAAAATTGACAAAATAAATACCTACTACCCTGGCGTGTTCCGTTCCTGACTTTCAGTACAAATATAAACAAACTATAAAACTAGTATAACAATATAGGAATACTCTTTTTATTGGTGCATACGTACATACTTATATATAACTTATTGTCACGACAAGAGACACTAAAGATTTGTATAAACACAAAGAACACAGTTTTGGTGGTTCCTCACCTGCCATAATTCAAATTGCATATTTTCGTGTAAATGTGACCATTTCGCGATTTGACCAGGATCAAACTAGCTCGATTTAACCTACTGAAGTCAGGAACGAGTCAGTTGCTCACGTAGTGTCGGCCAATACCCTTTTGTCAATGGTTCCAATATTTACCCTGATATGTATATCTTTGTGAACCGCAATGGTAACGAATTAAAAAAACAGCGATTCTTAAATACAAAGGCCATAAAACACATACAACAATATAATAATAAATGTATCTCAAGTTTTTTTTTCGAGCTCAGCATATGTTTGTCACTACCCTGGCGTCACTTCTCTCTCATGTAAATTGTTTTCTCTACTCTTATATACAGGGTGTCCGCAAAGTTGGGGTTTTCCTTTTCAGAAACAAATACCCTTGAAATAACAAAGGTAATGTGTAGTGAAACGAGGGCGACCAAGTAAAAAAAAATAAAGGAAAAAGTACTCACTCGCCAGTTGACGAGAAGGGCTAAGTACGTCTCTGCCCGAAATCATACCGCTCCAACAGAAAATGACAGCTGATGCGCTACTGAGCAGACGCAGAAACTACATTGATTGTCTTACACTTAATGGCACATCTTGTAACAAGGAAGGCAAAATGTTGCGTAAAAAGTCTAGGTATTGCATACCGTTCACCATGCCAGCCCAAACATTCACCGAAAATGTTTGTTGAAAATGTGCCCGACGGACAGCGTGCGGATTTTCTACTGACCAAACATGAGTGTTGCGAAAGTTATTCACCCCATTACGCGTGAACGTAGATTCGTCTGTCACCAAAATGCACTTCAAAAAGTCCGGATTATTGTCATGTTGATGCAACAACCACTCACAAAACCGCACTCTTGCTGGAAAATCGTCAGGTTGACGGGCTTGTACACGTTGGACGTGAAGCGGATACAGCCCCTCTTCACGCAGCGTTTGCCACACTTTAGTTTTTGATACTTGCACTTCTCTAGCCACGTCTCTAGTGCTTGTTGTTTTTTGAAACGCAATCGATTATACGGGTTCGTTTACCTCTACACGCGTGACCGTCACCGTCGGTTGAAGGTTGCATACTGACCTGACACACTGACCCCGACCCAGTTCTGTCGTCGGGTTGAGCTAGTGTCCTAGTACCACTCGGCGATGTCGCGGGTCGCGGCTACAGGACGGTATTCAGATATTTTTGATGTTGCGCCCTTTATCTCGGTTCCCTTAAGACATTGGTGTATATGGTACTAAGAAAAATTGCTTATGTTTTCAAGATCTCCACGTCGTGTAAAGGAAAACCCCAACTTTGCGGACACCCTGTATATGTAAATCATACATATCTCCTAGAGATTCTATATCAATGGTTTTAAGGCTATAATATATCGAACTTTTTCGGGTCGTACCGAACCCGACTAAACTGTCAAATGAAAAAGTCTTTAGTCTGCAGGTTTATAACTGAATGACATGACCCTTCACACTTTGAAGTTTTTATTTTGTTCTTCTGTTTCAGTCTGGAATCCCTCTAGGGGAACTCTTATCCAAAAATACCTATGTTGGAAGAACTTTCATCCAACCTAGCAACAGACTAAGGCAAATCAACGTTGCACTGAAGTTCGGTAAATATCAAATTTAGAAATAAAATATGATGATGAATACACTAATTTTAGATAACATACATATGCCTATACACTGAACACCAAATTTCACTGATGACGTAGTAACGTGCGCGAGAACAGAGTAATACGTGTGTTAAAAGAGATAAAAGCGCCATCGGCGCACTCTTTCTAACGCATGTTGCACGCTTCTCTCTTGTATAATATATTGAACACGTGAATTGTTAGTTCACCAGTGTACAAAGAATAGGATTAAGTGGTTGAGATGTTATGTAGCTAAACTTCGCCTGCAATTAACTGTATTTAAATTCAAGTAATTGAGTACTAAAAAACTGATATTTCAGGTCCCATTTTGCACAATGTCAAAGGCAAACGCATCATACTGATAGACGACTCGATAGTACGTGGAAACACTGTAGGACCAATCATTCGTCTATTGCGAAGAGCTGGAGCAAAAGAAGTACATATACGCGTAGCAAGTCCTCCTCTGAAATACCCCTGTTTCATGGGGATAAATATTCCGACTCGAGAGGAACTCATCGCAAATAAGTTGAAAGATACTAAGGAGTTTGCTCAAAATGTTGGTAGGTGAATAAAAAAAATATAACGTAATTTTTTACGACCAATACATATGAAGGAATATGACATGTACATCACGAAAAACCATCGGCCAGTCTGTCTCTGGTTAATTTTTGGCCCGTCTATAACTTGAAAATTACTACTCGGATTTGGATGAAATTTTTACGCAAGGTTACCACTATGCCAGGGACGAAGAACTTTGTATTTTTCTGATGATTTTGGAGAAACTTTTAGTGGCGAAAACTTAGGGAGTGTGTGTGGTAGGGGGTACATCTCAATTTTCTTATTATTATACGCTCCCAGCTCCGGTAATTCCACGCACCTATTAGTCACATTTCACACACCGAAGATTTCCCCATGTATTGGTCGTTAAAACTTTGATGATAGAGAAATGTTTTCGATATGCGTCTCCTTCTGCTCTCTGGGCTCAGTGCTCGGAGTATTGACTTGCTCGTACTGCGGCGTCTGACGACATGGGAACGGGCAACGTTGCCAGATGGACGGGAACCACCGGTAGGACAAATTGTATGGGTCTGTTTGCCTTGATCGGTTTATTTTTTTTTAATTGTACATGTTGGTAACTATTTTTTTTTTTTTCACGGGGTTCAACTTAACCCTTTATGAACTAATGACTGCATTGCGAAGAAAGTGCTGTGTCATCCTATTTGTCGCGATTTTTTTTAATAATTTGAAGCAAGGTGCAATAATGGATCACGATTCAAGTTCTTTATGCGTATTTTTTCAGATGCTGATAGCATAGAATATCTAAGTGTAGAAGGCCTCAAAACAGCTGTACAGAAAGAAATAAACCCTGATTCTAAGACAGGCCATTGTACAGCTTGTCTAACAGGCGAGTATCCTGGTGGAATCCCTGACGAACTAACGTGGTGATCTCCGAAGCTTCCTGTCAAGATGTCAGATCGAATTCTCAGTATTTTTTTAACGTCAATTATCGAAATTTCATTAGAGTTTAAACAGTACTTAATATTTCGCTATTATTTAACTTAAAAACTGTCTAACTATCCACGATAAGTCAGATTTCATCAATAACTAAATGAAAACTGAACTATCAAAAATCTCATAATTTTGAAAGGATAGTTGGAATATGAGTTAAATGTGCTTTGGTATTTGAGGAATTCAAAAAAATTACTTATTGTTGCATTGTAGCTAGTTCACAACCTGTTACCTGACTTGTGAATATGTATTGAAGTTTATACTCTCATTGTTTTTACTATCACTTTTATAATATTAATGATAAGTGGCTAACTCTCAATAAGCTCCAACTAGTTTCGATATTGCCTTTTGAATTATAAGTATTACATGAACAAGGTGTTATTATAAGCAAAAATAGAATATGTATCTTTATCATCTACCTTTTATTTTGGCACTTCTTCCTACAGTTTCTTAAATCCTTAACATCATGGTGCATCTAGGCATGCATGGTGACAATTCTAAACATCATCTATATCGGTGTTGTATCACATCTTGTCGGATAGAATTAGTTAAAGAAAAATCATATTTGCGCTATCGAAAAATGTAAACAAACTGGATATGCTCATAATAACGATCAATAATTTAAATAATAGCGTAAATCGATTCTCACCCAAAAGTATATTTAAGTCACTTTTAACAGAAAAAAATATATATGAAATAGACTGCTAATAATTTCTCACATATTTTTATAAGATTGCCTTATTAACCGTCTTTATTCAATGATTCTAAGAAAAAAATCACTGGAGATGGCAAATTTTTACATTTAACTAGATGTGTGTCAAATTATGTCGGCTTTTAAATTTGTGCAAGCTTTGTGAGGATTTTTTATCAAACTGAAGCCTTTAAAGGAAAGAATTACAATAGTCAATTCGATCATGAAGGGTGTCTCAACAAGAGCGCCGGATTTGAATTTGCCGCCATTTTTTTGTACAAACGGTATGGTGTTTACTTGATGACAGCTGCCATGTCCAGACCACGCAATTAGACGTCATGAAGCAGTATTCAAACGGGCAACGTTTAATTATTGTGAAAACTACAAAAATGGAGAAAATTGCGCGGAAACAGTTCGCAAATTACGTACAATTTTCGGTCGCAATTATGCGCCAAATAAGTTGACAGTTCGCCGTTTCATTACAAAAAATTTGAGACAAAATTCACGTTGCTGAATGTGAAGACCTCGTCCTGGTCGGTCCCTCGAAAATATAGTTGCAGTGCCAAAAAGTGTGGCGAGAATCCAGGCACTTCCATTTGTGGCCAAGAATTGAACCTTACCAGACTCACTCTGCAACAAATTTTGACAAAAGATCTGTGTACAAGGTTCAACTGACGCAACAACTCAAGCCAATGGATCATGCGCAGCGTCGAGAATTCGTTGATTGGGTGCTGGAGCACCACCAAATTGATTTTCTCTGATGAGGTACATTTTTAACTGAACGGGTACGTCATTAAGCAGAACTGCCGAATTTGGGGTTCTGAAAACTGTTAATGGTATGCGGTATCGCGAAATGTTAACCGAGGTTTTGTGGCCTCAGTTGGATCGAATTGATGTAGAGGATACGTTCTTCCAACAAGGCGGTGCGACCTGCCACAGCACGCGAGACAATGGTGTTACTGTGGACCAAGTTTACAGACCGTGTCATCTCTCGGTTTAGCGAACAACATTGATCACCAAGATCGCGCGATCTAAAGCCAATGGACTTCTTCGTCTGGGGCTATGTGAAGGAAAAAGAGTAAGCGAACAGTTGAACGCCTTAAAGAAAATACTCGTTATCCACGAAATACAGCCACAGTTATGCGAAAACGTTATCCAGAATTTTAAGAAAAGACTGACCCCGCGCCAGCAGTTTCGTGGTGGCCATTTGCCAGATGCCCTATTTCATGTTTAATCGCAACTATTCCTCTTCATGTTGAAATATAAATACTTACTTAATTAGAATAAACATTGCGTTTTTCTTGAAAATCAAATCCGGCGCTCTTATTGAGACAACCTTCACTATGAAACGAGGTTAAAAATATGCGAGCACATTACTAAAAGTTTGTCTAATAGCGCAATTCTTCCGACAAATGATATTTTTGTGAATTTGGAAGATTGGTGCGAAATATAATCCAGATTGTCTAATTTATAGAAATCAATCTTGGCACGAAGATAAATGCATAAAAAACAAGAATGGTATTAGTTATCACAGTACCAACATTACAAAACATATAAAAATGTAAAAAAAGAATATAAGCTAATCGACTGTTGTCATATTGTGCCCATCACAAGACTAAATATCAACTTTTCTATATATGTTTAATACTATTAAAATATTTCCATGCTTTCAACAATTTTTGTTTACTGTAATTCATATTTTATAATCAACACATCTACGTATTTAAAGAATAATGACTAACATAAATACACAAATATTTGTTAATTGGGAATTACTATTTGGTATAATTTTAAAAAGCATCACACTGTAAGTATATCGTTGGCTTTTTCTGTATTAAAAAGATAGTACCACCTACCATGATATGGTAATTCAGATAACCTACTGGTATTAGAATAGTGCTAACTTACAAACACTTTGCAAAAAGTGAAATCTGCATATGGTTATATTATATTGTATGGCACCCAATAGTGAGTTTTTATATTCTGCAAAATTATAAAGGTCATCATTCACGGCCACTAAAACAGCTTGATGTTACATCACTCCATTTCTCAGGTTCCCTATTTTTATAGAACCATCCACACCTGCTCCAAATGTAATAAACCGATCGATTTTGGAGTGAGGCAGAAACATGCAAGAATTTTTGGTGATGGTTGCGACTTTAGGATGATGGAGCAAATTGTAAAGGGAGAGCTTAACATTGCGATCATAACACTGAACTTCGGCGTCACCGTACTTATTGAAACACGTTCTCGACGATGCACATTTACCATCCATGCAACGTCAAATTGATATGCGTCCTGATCTTCAACCTAATACCATATTCTCGCATAGAAAAAATTATACGAGATAAAATGAGATATTGTAGCGTCATCTATTTTTATATTTATCCTCTCCGCAATAATTAGCAATTTACTTGTCTCATAGATGGCGCTGCAGCCAACTATATTGGCATATAGAATATATTTGGCTACAGCGACATCTATGAGACACTAAGTGGGTTTCTAATTACTGCGGAGAGGGGAAACATTGCTGTAATAAATTGTCGTAGATGACGCTACTCTATCTGACATTTCAGCTCGCATATTTTTTTATACGCAGGAATGTAGTATCAGGTTGGCTATCTTACGTTTATTAATGATTAAAAGCACCATACATGAACGGTTGTGTAACATATCGTTCAGCTTTTCTATTGGATTTTTCTCATAATTTTGTCAGTTACCCTCTTTTAGCTTAGCAGAGATTATTTTTGTGTTTAATACAGATTTCACTTTTTTTAATGTAATTCTTCCCCTACTGCCTCCACCAATGATATTAAAACATAATGTGAAAAGTACTGAATTTTGCACACAAGTTAAGCGATCTGCCAAAATGATAGGTTTGGCCAGAAACAGAACTCGTTTTTACTTTGATAATACAGATATACACATCGTATTCAAACATGGCGTCAAAATAAACACGAGAACTTGATCACTAAATTGTCGCGCTCCTTCTCGCATATGGCTACGAAGGCATTTATGATTCGCTCACCAATAGGAGCCCGAGCAATTGAAGATCACGCAATAGTGTTTGTTTTAAGGCCTCACGTCCCTATTTCGTTTTTTTTCAACTACCTGTTTGCATCAGTAATCTAAATCCTTTTCATCTGATTACTTCATCAGAGATGACTAAAAAACATCGTTTTTAATTTTGTTTTGTCATAAAATTGCATTTTTTGTTCATTTTATCGTGGATTTTTACTTCTACCGTAACAAAATATTAGGTACAGCTCTGAAATTGTATGTGAATATTCCACTTTTATGGATGAATGAAACAAGAGATTATTTTTATTCTCATCGCTTTTTCTCTTCGAAAAATCTTTGCTTTTCTTGAAGACTCAACCTGCTGCAAGACGAGGCTTCAAGAAAATCGAAGTCTTTTCGAAGAGGAAACGTGATAAGAACAAATGTAATATCTTGTTTCATTCTTCCATAAAAGAGGAATATTCACACACAATTTCAGAGCTATACTTATATCAGTTAACAAGTTCCGATTGAAGGAAAAATGCCCAATAAAATGCACAAAAAATGCATTTTTGACAAAAAAAATTAAAAAATTATATATACATACCATGAAATTATCAGATGAACAAGATTGCAGCAAACAGGTAGTTGAAAAAAATCAAAAAAAATGGAACGTGCCACCTTGATGCGGTCTAAATGAGATTTGAATAGTGTATGGTATGTCGCTATGTTAAAGGGTCCAAATGATATTATTCCGATTTTGTTTTTGTGTTTCATACATTCAGCACCTTCTTCATCGTGTCCAATAGAGAGACAAATTACATGCAATGGTGAACGTATCCGAGGTCGTTAACCGATAGAGTGCGCCATACGATCTCATCGAGCGACCACCAGGCCGCACCGGGTACCATCTTACACAGGCGTGGGTTCACTAGTCGAAGACAAAGCCATCTTAGACAGGGTGGAGAGACTACGTTTAGGAAAACTGCTCGGGCCACCTGTCTCCGAAAACAGCTTCCGAAAACTAGGAAGAAAGAACAATTGATTTAAATCCTGATAAAAATAATAAATATATGGATGAAAAACTAGCTAAAGAAGGACTAACAACCGCGTACGGTTGTTTCACGTTTACTGGCAATCATGATATAACCTAGGCTAGGTATCTGGTTAGGACAAGGCATAAAAGCACAGCAAAGAATCCTCTATTGAAAGTATTTATCCTAATATGATAGCACAAACGCCACCTATTACCAGATACCAGAATATAACGAGTAGACCATCATCAACAGTATCGCCAGAATCGACGACACCAAGCGGTCATAGTGATGATACGGCTATCAACGCAAATTAAGATACCTTTACAGTTACGTGATATTATACATATCTGAATGAAATATGTTTACAATTAGATATTATGGAGCATCTGAACAGGCAATATATTACTGCATTGTCTAGCCAGCAATATCGGCAATGTTTGGCATATCCCGGCTATATTGCTACGAATCAGTGTGCTAAGTGATACATATGTTTGACTTTTCTGGCCTAATAGTGTGAAAGGTCCTGTAGCATGCATGATGAAGAAGGTCACTGTTGTGACAGAAACATTTAAAATACAGAATATTTTTTCAACATAAGTGGGTTCCGATTGGCCAGAGAAATATGGGGGATTATTGGCATGAAAACCACAGGATAAGTTTCAGATGTTACATTATTTTTATATATTCCGATCATATTACAATACTGCAGGTTTCAATGTTTTTATTTGCTAATGTTTTATAAACGAAATTTGCGTACGCCCAAAAATTTGAAAGGTTGAGTCTCGGATATACACATATGTATAAAGACTGAAATGCAGACGGATGGGCCATAACTGCACAAAAATTCAATATATGTTGAAGAAGCGTACAAAAAATGTGGAAGTTCAAGGACGTACGCAAAAGCGGACCAAAGGTGTAAAAGCGGCGGCGCGCGCATTTTTCTGCACTCAAGATACTTCAAACATAGGATTTGACTGTGAAAGTGCATCATCTTAGACACCTACTGATTCTTTGCTTGTTGTATATCCTTGATATAGTATTTTATGATATATTGATGATAGCAGCGTCTTTGTGCTAAATATAAACTCGTCTCTCCCTGCTTTTGCTCTGCTTTTCGCCCGAGAACCGTTTTACCTAGTAAGCGTTGTCTGATGAGAAATTCTGACAAGCGCATGTGTCCATGTATTGCAGACAATATTGTCAAGATAGAGACGAGATAGAGCTCATATCCAGGATATATGGCCGTCCCGTATGCTGAAATATTTTGTCTTGGTTATAGCAAAATATTTCGACATAAATACAGAAAACGAGAGTCTGGCGTATAAACGCATGCCAAAAGATTCCAACGTGAACGGATATTCATAGAATAAACTTGCGTTAAAAATGGAACATTTTACTTACAACTTTCTAATTCCGGATTCAGACTTTTTCCACGGAGCATCGTCCGGTTCATATGGCAGTGGTCCTTGTACAGGAGCATCCTCGTCCAGAGGTCTACATAAATACAGTAAAAACATGAATTTACCATCCAAAAAAATTAGCGTAACATTGAATTGATTTCAGCTTGCTTGGAAAGCAATCTCAATTATTAAAATGACAGCTGTATGAGAAATATACTGAGATTTTTACTTCACCTGAAAACTCAAATATTTTAAAAACACAACATAAATTGACCGTGTTATTGCATCACCGATAGTTGCGTCGTTGCCTAGCAAACAAATAAGGACAGCTTCCGTGATCGCCATATTATGTCCAACGGAAAGAAATCCGTGGGCTGTGCGATTCAACGCCCAGAAAATTTGTTCATGAAGTATACTTTTAGCGTACGATCGCAAATAAGAATAACAATTAAATTATCATAAAGAGGGACCAATTAAAAAAAGAAAAAATAACTTACGACAAATCAACTACTGGCGAAAGAGCAGGTTGTGCCGCTGTTTTATTTGTGCTCAATAACTTATCACATGCTATTTCTATTTTATCTATCATAGGTACAAGCTTCTTCAAACTACAAAAAAAAATAAAAAATTTAAACAACAAATAATAAAAATAACGCCAAAAAACATACATTAAATAAGCATTGTAGAAAAATTTATCGTAAAGAAGCGATCGTGAATGAGGAAATTCTAACGAATATGCTCTTTGAACAGCTTTCTAACATTCTAATCAGATGTAAACTTACGTTTCAGCTTTGTTCTTAGGCCTGTATGTCTCCAGCTCGTCCTCTAAATCGCTGACTCTCGCCTTGAGTTCGTTGCGTTCATGTAAGATGTCCTTGAGCTCTTGAGTCGTGAATCGAGGTCTGTTCGGGTCATCTAAGTCGTATACAGCCTTATTGCTCGGTATCGGAAGATCACACTGTCAAATGCATACGTTATTTAAATATTATGCGTTTATTGCGTCGTCAGATTAAAAGTATGTTACGTCTAGCCATTGGACGAGCCACTAAACCAATATTTTTAAATATAAAATAGTATAAACTATTAAAATGAACATTACGTAATAGAATAATTGTATCATTAAATGCTTCTAAAATTTCTGATCATAAAAATTTGAACATTGCTTTAGAACTGTTAAATAGTGATATTAAAAAAGTATGCATTGGTTTAATAGTAATGAACTGAAATTAAACACTAATAAAACAAAATGCGTGTCAACGGGGGGAGGAAACATTTATGTGACAATACAATTAGGTTCGTGATTAATGATAAAAAATGATTGAAGTAGCCGAATCATTCAAATATCTGTGAATATATATGGATAGTAAACTACAACATCACTATGATTACATTTTTTTAAAATTTCAAAAAAGATAAATAAATAGAGTTTCCCATAATCTCAATGTATTTATTGTAAAAGAATTGTGTATAACCCTAATCCTTCCCCACTTCTAATATTGTTCAACTATTTTGTTTACAGTAAATGAAAACATATTTTCAGAATTACAAATCCTACAAAACAGAGCTATAAGAATCATTTCAAACAAAAACAAATATGCTAAAACTGAGTCTATGCTAGAAGATCTGTGGTCGTTGTATGTGATGATATTTAGGGCTCATTTTCATATTTAATTGAAAAATCATTTGGCACCACCACATTTAGAAAACTTCACAAAATTAATCATGTCATTATCATAATTTTGAAACTGGAGTAAGTATAGTTTTCATCTATAAAATTGTAATAGTACCATAACTAGCAAATATTTATTTCAAAAGGGAGAATTTAATCAGTGTTCGAATTTAAAAATGTTCAAAGTGACATTAAACATCATTTTATCAATATCCAAAATGCGTAGAAAACATAATTTTAATAGACAATTTAAAATTCTCTATGCAGCAGCGGTGGCAACAGTGGTAGACGCTTCGGTCTCCTAATCAGTCGCCGTGCGCTGCGCGGGTTTGAATCCCGTCCCAAGAGATGTTTTTGGATGTTATGATTATTCGTAGGTGGTAGATGGTCTCTGACTGTCGTACGCGTAGATACCACCCAGCGGATCTCGTAGGCGGAGCCACAATGTGTGCATGCTGCATGCACACGTGTTCCCTCGCTAGAGTCCGTGTGGCGTTCTACCTTACCGCTGTATCCCCCTATAGCCCCGCGGTACCCCATAGGTGTTTAGGCCTTCGTGGTAGCTGGAGTATAATAAAAATACAGAAAACTTATTCAAAATATGTGTAACAGAATAGTTATACAAAATTAACAAACAATAACCTATCTTATTTCGGAAAAAAAGTTCAAAAAAAAGATGTTGGGTGTTTGAAAGGTACAGCAGGACTTTCTTGTAACTCATTTTTTTTTATTCAGCCCCACTCAACGAATTCAGACTAGGTAGAAGAAGCTAGCTTGTTTGTCTCCTAATTCTCATAGTCTGTCAGAATCAAAATGCAATTGACATAATTAAATTTTTTTACATTTCTATCATTGAATTCGTATATATAGTGCGACTGTTTGCAGATAATTTTGGTGTTAGACGACTTCAAGAAATGGTATTCATTACATAATTTGCAAAGAGCAACGTAATGAAGGTAGATGTTTCCACCAGCAAGTATTATTGGTAGTCAAATGAGTCAAAAGTATGCTATAAAACTATTACTATTCAAATTCACTGGTCCCATGGGAATTTACACCATGTACCAGGTTGCTACAGAGGTAACTATGAAAATATTCATTTTGCATGGCAAAACTGTAAGTAAAACAAGATATTCAATTTCAAATCTTAACTACTTTGTAATCTAAATGAACGCATGTTCCCTGAGTTAAGCAAATGCATAGATTCCAAATCTGATGTCAATTTGAAAGACTAGAGGTTCAATTCAGTTTTTTTTTGGATTACATGAGTTTAGCATCTCAAATTACTTATCTGACAACATTTTGAAAATTTACATGTAAAATAGATAATTGCAATATGTCAGATTGTAACAGTACCAACCTTAACCAAATCTTCATTTTCCTTTTGAGCAAGTCCCAACCTCTGCCTCAAAGCAGATATGTCTCTTTGCTGATCTTGCAGTTGCACCAAAAAATCTGCTCTTTCATCGCACAATGTTCGTACTTGAGCTTGCATTGACTTGTGCTTGCGACGCAGCTCCCTGCTTGACGTGCTTAGGCGCTCAACTTGGGTTCTCAACTGTTCCAAATAATTACACATTCAGAATTTGTATACCCGAGTATCCATCACGGTAGAATGACATCTGGTTATCTAGTAATATTTCAAAATTTCCCATGTCAGCAAAGGACAGCTAATGCTGACGGATTCGTCAATGCCAGATAGAGAGAGCCATATTGTGTTTTGGTTTTTAAAAGCTCGTGTATTTAGAAACGTTCATTTGCATACAAAAAACAAAACGCTACAAATTTTTGCTAGATATATACCTGATTCATTATAGCCAATGTTGCAGACCAACACAAAAATGTCACTTGCTGATCAGCTGTTCACCTCAATGGTTGTCAAGGCATAATGGATACTTGTGAAATAGGGTAAATGTGTACAAGCTCATAAATGTATTTTTATTACTGAATGGGAATTACTGAGTCAAACTACATTCTTTGTTACGCCAGCTAACAAACTTACAAAATGCTACCATTTATTTATTTTTAACAATGAATTAATACCATATCATCAGGGTAATGTCGCAGCGCAATGGTAGTCGGTCTTTCTGGACGCTGGCCAAGCAGACTGAAAAGAACTTCTCACACAGTAGCCTTCCACCACTCATGTGTCAGGATGGAACTATTGTATTCAACTCAAAGGCCAAGGCGGAAGTGCTAGCCAAGATCTTTGCTGCCATCTCCACCATGGACGTCCCCCCCAACGCCCAAGTGCCGTCAATTCAAAGGGTTCCCTACACTATGCGGGAGGTAACATTCAGGCCTAAGACCGTAAGACGAGTGCTCTTGTCGCTCGACATCAACAAAGCTTCTGGTCCGGACTTGATTCCTGCCATTGTACTGAAGAGGTGTGCACCGGAGCTTGCTCCAGTTCTTTCGCGTCTCTTCCAGATATCTTATGAATCCGGCACCTTCCCAGAAAACTGGAAATTTGCTCATGTCCAACCCATCCCAAAAAAGGGATTTAAGACCGACCCTTACAACTACAGGCCTATAGCTCTGCTTTCTGTTTTAAGTAAGGTGATGGAGAGGTGCATAAATCGCGAGCTTCTGGACTACCTCGTACGTCACGGCTTGATTAGCGACAGGCAGTATGGTTTCCGGCACCAACGATCCACAGGGGACCTCCTAGCTTACGTCACTCAATTGTGGAGTAAACTCATCCAGTCTTATGGTGAGGCTCATATCGTTGCTCTTGACATCACGAAAGCGTTCGATCAGCTGTGGCACGCTGCCCTCTTAAGCAAACTTCCATCCTATGGCCTCCCAGAAAAGCTTTGCAGATGGGTGGCTGACTTTATCTCTGGCCGCAAGATATCCGTCGTAATTGACGGGTTCTCGTCTTCATTCCACAACGTCAACGCGGGTGTTCCCCAGGGATCGGTCTTGGCTCCGACACTGTTACATATCAACGACCTCCTTTCCTGCACGATCAACCCAATCCACAGCTTCGCTGATGACAGCACTCTACATGCAGGAATTCAGTGTGACAAGCTGATCTCTGCCGCTGAGTTGGAAAAAAGAAGACTAGCGATGACTTCCTCTCTGACAAGAGACCTGGAGGCTATCACTGCTTAGGGACGCAACAATCTTGTACAGTTCAATGCTTCCAAAACGCAGTACTGTACTCTGACGAACAAGAAGCGTCCCTGCGCTCACCCGGTTTCGATGGATGGTCGAGTTCTGCCAAAGAGCCATTCATTTCGGCTGGTCGGAGTCCAGATCACCGAGGACCTGATCTGGCACGAACACATCTCGTCAATAGCTGCAGCTGCTGGAAAAAAGCTAGGCTATTTGTTTAGGGCTAAGAAGTACTTTTCTCCGCATGACCTTCTCACTCTATACAAGGCCCAGATAAGGCCTAGCCTGGAGTATTGCTCGCACGTTTGGGGTGCTGCCGCCCCGATTACATTATCCATGCTCGATGCTGTCCAGAGGAGGGCGGTCCGACTGATCGATGACTCTTCTCTAACAGACAGTCTCGGGACTCTCTCGGCTCTTTTCTACCGTTACACCAACGGCCTTTGCTCCTCGGAGCTCTCTTCCATGATGCCGTCGCGCGAGGTGCCTGCCATACAGACCCGCCTAACTTTGGCGTCCCATCCTAACCGTGTCGAACTTCGTACATCCAGAACCGGCCGATACGACCGCTCCTTTGTCCCGAGATTGTGGAATAATCTACAAGAGGAGGCTTTTCCCAGTTCTATTAACCTTAGGCAGTTCAAAAATCGTATTAATAAAATTTCTTTGGGATCATCATAGCAGCCGTGGTGTTCCGGCATTTGGGCTTCTGCCTGCGCGGCTGCTTCGAAATAAAAAAAAAAAAAATCACTTGATTAAGGTTATTTCAACTGCCTAGATAAACTTTCTGAACAGCCTTTGTAATTACTGTAATCATTTCCTTGTTGTTACAATGCAAACAATGTGTTTTCATGATACCAGCCAGTTTTTTTTTTGTTTTTCATGTGTGTTTTCTACATTACAAAAAATATTTTCAAAGTTATGTGGTCCTCTAGCTTAAATATGCTCTTTGGATAAACCACCTGCCAAGCCTCTTTAGCTCAGTGGTAGAGCACTGGTCTCGTAAACCAGGGGTCGTGAGTTCAAACCTCACAGGAGGCAATTATATTTTTTGTTTTTTATACATATACAATTATTTAATAAATGCGTAAAAATCATAAAAACTTAATACATAAATTAAATTACATACACAAAAAATTGCATATTGCAAAATTCTGCACTTTTGTACTCTTCAACTTCAGTCACAAAATAAATTGTAAATTTCAATTTGATTACTCACATTGTCAACATCAGAGTTCTTTTCCTGCAAAAGCTTTTCCTTAAAGCGTATCTCATCTCTTTGCCTTTCAATGCTCTGTTTCAGTTTCTGCAGCATATCACCATCAGGTGTTGCAGGTAACTGTGTAGGTGTCATTTCAGGGCTCTGTTCTTTTAAAAGACGACGATTTTCTTCTTGTAGTCTTGATACTAATGATATCAGATCTTTGGTCTCTGACCGCCATTGATCTTCTATAGCCTCTAACTCCTAGAAAAAAATATTCACTTGGGGTTTGGCAACATTTGTAAGGATTTTACCCTCTCGAATTTTTTTCGGTATTCAGCTTTCTCTAATTTATCGTTTTCCAGCTGTGCTATCTTGGATTGTAATTCATGCAATAAGGTGTTTTCCCTCTCGTTCTTAGTAGCCAGATTTTCCAGCTGCTCCAATGCATTTATCACTTTGGGCATTAAAGCTGTAACAGCATCAGCGCCGTACAAATCTATTATCTACGAGAAAAGGTAAACGTTCATCATTTGGGCGGTTTTATTAGAATATCTAATGAAAATCACCTTCTCACATTCCTTCCCAATATCAGAAGCAATGTCATAAACATCTACAACGGTAACTTCTCCGCTGAAGTCGCTGTTTTCGTCCATTTTTCTACAAATTCGCGGCATATGAGGTTCTTTGATAAACTAGAAGCAAATTAACGTCACCATTTACTAGAATATTTTATTGATTAATCACGTCATTTCGTTTAAAATATGGGAAACGAGAAAAACAAGAATATCCTTGACGTCCTTGCAGTGTCAATTTTAACACAAAACATCACAAAACCATATGACGATGACAGTTGTTTATCCAATGGCAAAGAAAGCAGAACGAAAATATCAGTAACTCACGATACACATACACTGGAGATAGGATAATGTGCATGTGGGCGGAGCTTCGTGACGTCACCCGGAGAGTTGTCGGCTCGTGGTTACCAGCGGCAGGATTGTCGTAACGTTACTACAGTTCACTAGAGTTTAAGTATAGAATAAGGTCATATAGGTTGGGGCGAAACGAAGGCGCATACTCAGAGCACCTATTGCAGCGTAGAGTCAGAGGATATTCCAGACATTCCACTAACCACTAACCGCATCATTAATGAGAATAAACTGAATGCACCTGAAGTATCAGCTGACTATACCGAGCAAGGTTTAGTGGAAGAAATAGATGAGCTCGAGTATGACGGGCTGGAAAATTTGGCCGGCTTTGTTCAAAATAAATTGCAGGATGAGAGGTTGAAAAGTTCCTCAAATGATACTTATTCATGGATAGACCATCTTAGTGAGGGTGGATTATCAAAACCTTCCGCAACTTTCATGAATCAAATTGAGAAGCTGTGCAAGGTATTCACTACATTCAATGGGGACGGAATAGACACAAAAAAGCAAAATTTTATAGGTGAACTTCTGTTGAAGAGCAGCAACATTGACTGCCCTGCAAAAGCTAAAAAACTGTTTTTCAGGTCAAGGATGTTCTTCCGGATCAAAGAACTGAATAATAGTTTGAAAGGCCAGAAAAATCGTAAAAGGAAATGGTAAAAAAATTGTTGCTTAAACTAAGTCATTTCCATTTATTGTTATACCACCACCTTAGGATGTTCTGTGGAATAAGGATAAATGTAGTACAGTATTATGACATGAACATGTTAATCCTGCTCCACAGAACATACTAAAATATAGGTAATGTAGAAAAATGGAGTTATCTTGTTTTTACAGTGAAGAGACGATACGCTCTATTGTGGAGCTAAAAGCCATTTAAGCTATAGCCTGTGAAATAGGAATTACAGGGTTGAAATCTTTTATTAAAATCCACCATTTCGTTTTTTATAAAATCTCAATGTAACCAGTGTCTCTCGCATCGCTAAGACGAATCCAACGACACCTTATATGTGAAAATCCCTACAGCCGTTTGGCCTGTAAGTGAAAATATGCACGTTATCCATACTAACCCAAATGATAATCACTCTCCGCGTGACGTCATGCGCGCCGTGGGACGAAAATCGAACAGCGGAGCATACGGCCCTGTCAGTAAGTGTTAAAAATACTTCTATTGACCATCTACTACTCGTAACTAAAATAAAAAGAATGGTAAAATATGAAAAATGTAATTTGGTACATGAAGCTATGGTTTAGGTCACATATCATTCTTTTGACACAAATAAATGCATAAGATAAAATGGCGAAACGGATTCCCTATCTTTCCTAGACTGAATGACTTCACAATCTTCATATCTAAGTCACAGTGTCCTTTGAAACGATAGTTCTTGACATTGACAACTTATCTTAACCTACATAAACGTTTGTGTTTACTTTTAGTCTAAAGGTGTTTGTACTGAACGTTTATCACAATTTATGATGCATTTCATAAAATTTTTGAGATGTTCACATCCAGCATGATGAATTTTTCAATTTGGTGGTTATTTTCTTACTACGTACGGCCCATAATAAAATGGTTTCTGAGGAAAACGACTGGCTTGTGCGAGCTTCAACGGATATGTTACGGAGAAGTAAGCGGTGCGCCTAGGGTGAAAGCTGTGGAATACTCACTTAATATGTCTCGAGCTAAACAAATCAGACAGCTTATAGAACGTTTAAACAATGTATCTGACAATCAAAGATTCACTGGTTCGAACGAACGAGAGATTCTCAGAGGAGCTGTAAACACAGTATTATTAGTAAAGAAAATAAATCCAAGGGTACATTATCAATTTATAACCAGCTTCAGTAAATGTATGGAGCAAATTTGGGGCTACAGGCAATTGATAGCAGAAGCAGAAGAGCTCCGGAGGACTACATTTGACAGTGAAAACATACACCATGAAAGCAAGCTGTATGAGCTTTGGGAGAATTTAATGCCACAAGAAAGGCTACAAAGTATGATACTCAAATTAATTTTGTTTCTATTAATTTTTTTTATTCTTTGATACCTTCTAGATAGTATAACAAAACAAAGGTGTCAGTTTCAGTACTTTTGTATTACCTTCCAGATAGGATAACAAAGCAATGGCAAGATATTGGGTTTCAAGGTGAAGATCCGAAAACTGATTTTCGAGGCATGGGCCTGCTAGGTCTAGAAAACCTCTTATTTTTTGCCACACAATATCGTACTCCAGCGCAACATGTACTGTCACATTCTCATCATCCAAATTATGGTTACTGCTTTGCCATTGTAGGTATGTATTATTAAAACTATATTTTTATGTATATTTGGACATATACCATATAGTGTTTAAAAACGATACATTAGTTTAGTAATATCATTTTGTGTTAAATAAGTTCATCATACTAAAATATTTCTAACACACAAACAATACTACTAGAAACTTTTTTTTACAGGTATCAATCTCACTAGTTTAGCCCTAATACTATTAAGAGATGGCAGTGCAAAAACTTTTGTGTACAACACCTCAAAAAGCTTGCCTTCTATAAGACTGTTTCATCAATTTTATAGTTATCTGTTTTATGAGTTTGACAGATTTTGGGTTGAGTGTAAACCCAAAGACATTATGGAGTTCTCAAGTATCAGGAATAGATTTGAGAACAATGTTAGACAGGTATTACAAGATCCAGCTACTGAGTTTAGGATCGGTGTTACTGTAGACAACATTTAGTTAAAATTATGTATGTTAGATACATATTTCTGCCATATTCTGATCTAGATGATCTCCTAAAAACAGGACAATAGGGAGATAAAGGTAGAATCTTCTTATTTAAACTTCAAAAACTGAGATTTCTTATGAATTGGTCATTAAGATAGAACTAGTTGATGCAATCTGATATAGCTTTTAAAAATAGTTTACATCCAAAGAGTCACATAAGCTTCAAATGTTATGTGAATGGATAAAGATTGTCTTTAATAATGTAGTATACCACATACTAAATTGGAAGGTTCTAACTTAATTCCTTTTAGACAACACACATGCAAATAACTAACTTTTCTGCAACCTTTCAAATATCACCTTGCTCAATATATATAGATTCCAGATATAAATATAGGATATTTAATTGTTGAACTTTGAATGAAGAAGCTATTAAGTGGTATAGGATTAAAGCACATATTTATTAGGTGCCTTTCCATACACAGCTAGTCAGTTCAAATATAGTTCATTGAATGGCAGCTAGATTTAGGATTCAAATAAAAGATGTATGCTATGTTCCGACTCATCTAGTTTCACATTCACCACAGCATTTTTAAGCTACAAGATGTGAACATGCTTATTAATATTAGCCTATAAGTAATTTATTTTACAGAGTATATTTTTATGTGTTTACAGTCTATGTGTTTTATTTTTATATATTGTGTAAGTAATGCTTTACTTATATGTAATTTGTGTTATGTATTCATATTTTGTTCAAATTAGATTCCAATCAGACAGAGAGGAAGTTCAAAGAAGTCACAAATACACTAATGTGGCAAAGATTTTATAATGTTAAGATGTTAAACTTTTGCTCAAAATATGAATAACACACACTTTCTGATGTCTTGCTTCATGACTTCACTGCCATTTCCTCTTAAGAGATGGATGCTTTCAAGGAATCACAGACACACTACTGGGTTCAACATACATGTGAAGAACATCTTTTGACAATAAAAGGAATATTTACTAATGTTGTATGAGAAATAACTATCCTCTCCGACAGTCGCCACATTTGAGTAGGTTAGGCTTCTCTTGTAGTATTCAAAAATGTGCTTTCTAAAAGCTTTTCATAAATTATGCAGAGGACGTATGGTTT
Source organism: Acanthoscelides obtectus (assembly GCA_963669975.1). Classification (NCBI taxonomy): domain Eukaryota; kingdom Metazoa; phylum Arthropoda; class Insecta; order Coleoptera; family Chrysomelidae; genus Acanthoscelides; species Acanthoscelides obtectus. The sequence continues at coordinate 31,981,543 of CAVLJG010000007.1, read as the reverse complement.
TTCGGTAAAATATAAGAAAATACTGGACAGCAAATAAAACACACAGATCAGTTTATACCAGTATAATTTGTCTCGGTTTTATATTTCTTGGCAAGTTTTCTTATTATGATTTGGAAGGCGCTTGCCTTTATTTACGAAAACGACATTCTAGTCAAATGAATACTTGGGAATCTATTTCCGAAATTTGAGGAACACAAGCAAAAAAGTAAAAGCGTAATTTTCAAGTCACAGTTGTACTTGTTTGTACCTTTAAATGACAGACTGAACCATCAGCAAGACTAGCCCCCTGTTTTTTATTTCACACATTAAGAATTAAGTGAAAATCGCCTCAAGAAAAGTAAGGATAGTGCGGCAATATAAGTATCCATATGAATGAATATGTATTCTGATCGTTCTGAGATTTATTTTCTAAATTTAGTTACAGTGAATACTATTATATATTCAGAAAAATTAGCATTGCTTTTTCCAGCCATCAGCAGCAACGGTTAAGCTGAAGGAATAAGGGCGGAAATAAATTAAATCGTGTTTTGCGTCACTGCTTTTCAATTATTAATGTCAAAAGATGGAGATAAAGAAAAAATATGCATCGAGCGGGTTGAGAGTACGTGCATGAGGTATATTTAACGTGTAAACTGTGTCAGATGTACCTCTATTTACGTCATCGGGTTTATGGCTTTAAAAATAGCACGGTAAAACTAGGATTGGGTGTTTTCTCAGGTTTAAAGTGTCGGTACACTAGGCTATCGCTGGTGACCACTTTTCGACACCATTATAAAAATATAGACTGAATAAGACCTGTTTGCTTTCAGTCTCTGTGACTTTGACCAACCATATACAGGGTAATCCCCCAAGCTTGTCTGGCCAATAAAACCACGTGTATTGACAGTTCTTTACTGTAGGATGTTACTTGGTGATGGGCTAGGGTGTATTCCTGAACCAAATTTAAGTAGAAAAGTTCATATAAAATGTCTGATTTTCAAGATACATGGTGTTAAAGTTTAAATAGGATTGTTTTTTTTATTAATGTCTCGAAGATCCTGCTGCCGATTTTGTTGCATTTTGGCAGTTATTCACTGAAATGAGACACTTAGTTAGCAGGTGAAATTCGTTAGTCAATAGTTAGCATGTACTAGAGGAGAATGGTATTTCTCAGGAAATAGTCTCAAGAATAAGATTGAGAAATATATATATATATATATATATATATATATATTTTCAAATTAAGCATAAAAAACAATCTTTTGTTTCTTGGTATCGATTTGTATGTTCGTTTTTGAAAAAAAAAACAACATAATGTTGAAAAATTCTTAAAATAACATGAATTTAATTTGATGTTTGCTCATTACACAATATTTACTTGGAAGTAATGTAAGGGATAGGAAGCAACAATTTAACAAACTATTTACAAAAAATGTTGGTAATGGACCACCTATAACTATCTATGCAGGCTTATGCTGCACCCATATCTTGACAATTTTTCGAAATAGCTCAAGACGGTCCTGGGAATTTGTGGCATTGTGTTCGAGAAGCATCCTAAAGAATTTTATTTTCTAGGACATTCCGTATACCCATATCTTTATAAAGAAAACTCCTAAGAAATTTTTATAAGAATTTGTTATTTACGTTTTGAGACTCGCTGTATATAAATATCTCCTAACGTGCGTCACTATTTACGGTACATTTTCTAGAAAGCAATATTCGAATTCTGGACTAAATAAATGTCTTGTCCCCAGTTTGACTGTCCTATAACAAAAGTCGATGATCACGTTTCCATCTAAAAATTCTTCCTGGCGGGGAGTTTTCTGTGTGCAGAGACAAAGCAAAGCGCCTTCTAATTATGCAACACGTTGCGCTTCCCGGCTTGCTTGGCTTCAAAATTCGATCTGAGACTCAAAATTCCACGGCTGCCTGCTGTTATTACGTACAAAAAGAGCAAGAGAACGTTCAAGAGGAAAACTAGAATCGATTGGCGGAAACGTTGCCGGGAAAACTAAAATTTTTCGTCCGGCAACGTACCGTGATGACGTCGAATGACGTAAATGATAAGAAAGATCTACATGTGAAAAGTGCGACGTTGCCGCCTGACACGTGATTTTGTAGATTCAACTAATATACCACACGACAAAAAATCTAAATAAAAAACAGCTCCTATCATATAATTGTTGCCCAAAAATGATATTTTTGGGAAACCTGATACATCTGCTGAAAAAGTACTGTTGTCTGATATTGAAAAAATTAACAGCTTTTGAAAAAACAATCTTCCTTCATTTTGACTCGGTCCCTAAGAATTTGGACACAGAAGCCTAAAAGTAATCTCATAATTTGTGTACTACATATATTTCCAAGATGATGGAAGCAGTCGATAAATAATATGTCCAAAAAGGAATCTGAAAGACACCAACACCATTTATGAAACAGTAGCAGATCACAAAACTGAATTTAGTGATCTATGTTGAAAAGAGTTAGGGTGTTTGGTTCTGTTACTCTTTCATAGTTGACGAGGGATCTACGATCCATTTTGGACCATTGAATGAGTATATTTCAATCGGGTAGTTTCAAGTTAAATACGTTAATCAGTGCTTGATGATTCCCAATTAAAATAGGCATTAGAGCGGCACAAAAGGGATGAGACAGTAGCAAAACCAGACACTTTCCAAAGTCCATTCTTAAATTTATTTTTCTGTTCTGCTCCTGTCTCACAGATGCCGTTAATATCATTCACATCTCTTTTGGGGGCTGGAATACAATATAAGGTTGGCTATCCTAGAATACTTTCATCAATTAGCTAAACAGCGCCGTTCACCGTTCAGTCGTTCAAAGAATCAGACATCAAATGCTTACTGAATATTTTCGAAACACACTGAATGAATGTTTGGTCGGTAGATGTTCAAAAAACATAATATAAATTCATATGCTTTGCTGCTCAGTATTCGCACTTTTTATTAATAATATAATTGGATAAGATTTTTGAAAAATACTGGTTCCTGGAGATTATCTGAAGGGAAGTGGCAACATCGCGAAAATGTACTGAAGTCTACGTCTAGTCTGTGGATTTTTATGTGGCGACAACGGATCGGGGAAAAGGAAATATAATCGAAAAATGTCTACAAAAGGTTTTCCAGTGGAAAAACTAGTGCGGGTCGGCTATTACGAGTTGGACAAAACCATAGGCAAAGGAAATTTCGCTGTAGTTAAACTAGCTACACACATAGTCACAAGAACTAAGGTGAGCAGTATCTATCTGGATAACAACATCTCAAATGTCAAAACGCATGTAATTTTTGTATATTTATTTCCTTTCCTAATTTCGCCGCAAATTCAATTATGATCATTTACTAATGCATAAAATTCGTACTTTTCCACTTGAATTTTGTTTTGTTTATTTTTTGTTGCGCACTCTACATTGGGCATCAAATTTTGTACACTATCTAGTTAGCAGATGTATGGAAAACGCAAAAGTACCATTTTATCAGCTGCTCGACAGCAGTAAAAAATACGCGGAATAATCCGTGAATCTTGAAATATTCCAATAGGTACTAATTTGTTCAGTAAATATTTATAGGTTATGTACGCTCAAGGGCGAATTGTGAATTTGGCATTGGAAATTTTATCATTTAGTAAACATTAAAGTCTGTTATTATGTAAAGGTGCATATTTTAAACAGTTTCTTGGATGCATTAGCACTTTCTCTACCCACCAGAACCAACTAAAATGTTGATGCCTATATTGACATTAAAAACAATACATAAGGAATCAACCTAGGCACACTGTACACTGCATTCAAACATTTGAAAGATTGAATGCCAGAAGTTATCTATAAACATCTACAGGTCCGTATCTTGCCCCCACAGGACACATGGTTCTCAAAAAGTCTTGATTTTTTTTTCTGCATTTACAGTTTTGTGGGGAAGCCTCTGTCTTTTTCTGATACTGTACTGATAATCTAGCTTTGCAGCAAAAAAAATATTGGCAAAAACAAAACAGATTTGATCAAAAGTTTAGTAGTGTAGAATTCATTATCATAATACTTATTAATATAATATATAATCACAGTGTAGACCTGAAATTGTGCTGATTATAGCTACTTTACTAGCTCATATAGAGAGATGGAGGCAGAAAGTGGTGACAAAATGTCAAGCAAAAAATCTTAACAAAACAACAATGTAGAAAATGCCTTTCAAGTTTATTATGTGTGATTAGGGACTATTTTTTTGACAGTAGAGTTAATAGGTGTAACATCTTATAGCCCCCTCCATAGGTAGGGTTGGATATGCTCTTGATTTAAATCAGATATTATTTTGAAGGCTTTTGTAATTCAATTGTTAAAAAATCAGTATTATGAAATTTTTATATCAGACTAAATTAGGTAGAATGTTAACAGAATGTTTTAATGAAATTGATCTAATTCATCAGAAGGATGTTTCTGGTTACTGAAAATGTTTAATAGATTTGATTTTGATTATTTGCATCTTAAAAATTGGCAGAAGTAAGATATGATCTGGAGAGATCTAAGAGTGTTGGTGATATTTAGTTGCAGTCAGATAAGATACAATAAAGGGGACATCATATTTGGAAGAGGAACCTTTCAGAGACTCTTGATAGATTTACCTCTTCTTTAAAATGTCATGGAAAATGGATGAGAATTTCCTGTTGAAAAAACTTCCTTGACTATTTCTTATATACAGTAAGGTACCATAGCACAGATAAAACTTTGTGTCAGTTCCTATGTCTTCGGACTTGTTACCTAAAGATATATTTTTGTGTAAAACAAAAATAAATTCCTAATTCTATTCACTTTTATTTTAAGTTATATGTGAAAGTCCATTACACAGAGTATAATCAGTTTTTAGATTCCAGAACATGGCTAAAGTTTTTAGGTTACTAAAAATTTTGATGAGCTCCGAACATTTTTACTTTTTTGGAGTTTTCAGTTTTCCAAAATATGCTGGATTTACAGAAGATTCAACTTCTTTTAGTTTTCAGTATTTTAAGAACTTTTCAATATCAATTTCTCTAATTATCCAAATCTTAATTGTCAGTGTATTCACAGTTTAATAACTTATACTGTCATTGAACTGCTGCTAGTTTGAAAATTTTTAGAAAATGAGAGTTTTTTTTATATACTCCAACTACCACGAAGGCCTAAGGCCTAAACACCCATTGGGTACCGTGGGGCTATAGGGGATACAGGGGAAAGGGGGGACGCCACACGGACTCTGGCGAGGGAACACGTGTGCATGCAACATGCACACATTCTGGCTCCGCCTACGAGATCCGCCGGGTGGTACCTCCACGTTCGACAGTCAGAGACCGTCTACCACCTACGGACAATCACAACATCCATAGCCAAGAGAAAAATTTCTCCTGGGACGGGACTCGAACCCGCACAGCGCACGGCGACTGATCAGGAGACCGAAGAGTCTACTACTGCAGCCACCGCTGCTGCCTAGAGTTTATAGAACCGTAATTGAATTAATAGTATTTAATATCCCATCTTGAGATAGTTTTAATTAGAATTTCTATGCGATATATTAGTATCTGCAAAAGTTCATTTGGATATCCTCAGACTTGAGAACTGAGATAATTTTTTTTCATGGATTTGGGAAACTAGATCTTTTTGAAAATACTTGAACATGAATTTTATTTAGTGTAATTATTGTCATATGGCTATGTAAAAGGTTTAACCAATGCCAACCATTGTGAAGAAGAAAAGAAGAATGACAATTTGTTTATTAACATACCACAGCATATTTAGTACTATCCACCAACATGCCTTCTTGAGAAATTCGCTGAATTTTTGGGCGAATCTCTATGACCTCGACAGACGCTGCGCAAAGATGCCAGGACCAATCGTGACGCGTGGCTGGGTTACATGTTTCAAATATTCCTTTCTCCTAGATAGCAAAAGTGGAAGTGAGCTTTAGGGATTGAGAAAAAATGGCGTCAAGTGGGTTGACTCTGCACTTCCTACGCAACACCGCCATCAGTTCATGAAAGGTTAAGTGCAGCACAATTTAAATCCTCTGAGAAAACATTGAGTTATGGACATGTACAACAGAGAATTTAAACATATTAAGTCATTTAGACAAGCCCATACAATTAGTCCATAGACAGTCTTTAAATGCTCTACTGGTAGTTTCTAACCATGTGGCAACATTGTCCCTTTTCACATCTGTGCAGCATCGCTCTAGTGAGTTATCTTTGATTTAGTGCAGTCCATACGTTTTTTGCGCCTCAGTATGAATACATATATGTATAAGCCGGACTCAATCGCCAGGTGGTGAGCTTTCATAGGTAGGAGTACGCGGATCGAAAACATTTCTCTTTCTGTTTTAAAGGCAAATGTACGGGTATACCTATGATGTGTGAAGTAAGGCTTATAGGTACATATAATTGCCGGGGTTGGGAGCGAATAAATATACTAAGATAAAAAAAATCATATACCCTCCCCTACCTCCTACAACCCCCATCCCTCAAATATCCTCATAAAAAAAGGTCGAATTTGTATATGCGTTTTTGACTGACTGACTGACTCACTGACTATTTAATTCATTTTTTATACATATAAGTTGTTATCTTTTTTCTGAAAGGAGGAGTGTTTTTTGGGGGGCAAATATTAGGATGAACTAAGGCAGCGAGATTTCGTACGCGAACCTGCGCGAGCCTTATCAAAAGAAAATGCTTTGTCACATAGCAGGGTATCTATGGTGACAACTTGAATTGTTAATGTATTGAAATAACTGTAATTTTCGGTAAACTGTATAACCGATTTTATTCCCGCTTCGGTTAACTGATGCAGATTAATGTTATAGGTTAACCGGTTATTTTTCAAATAACCCGCATCCCTAGTGAGCTGCCGGGACGTTCTGCATAATAATACGGATGCGCGTTATGCTTTGCTGTACAGTAAACACACTGTGTCACTATTTGTGACCGCTACATTGTTCCATCATGACTCTCAGAGACTGTCAAATTCGCTATTTTGTTATAATTAGGGATATACCCAAAGAGATCATAGGTGCCGCGTGTCTCTGAGAACATGGCCATATGGCGATTCCAATTTATTTGATTGACTTTAATTTAGAGAATTGACCTGTTACGTTCGTAGTAGTACGAGCGTTATTAGAAAAACTATAGAAACTCGCCTGATTCGACTTAAATGCTCGTTTTATGAACATATCTAAGGACAAGTCTATGGCGGTTAGTCTAAGTAATTATAATTATTTATAATGTTGAAAATGCCGTTCAGGAGTGTCTAGATTCAATAAAAAATATGTTGATTTTTATCTTATGTTTGTATAGGGTGCTGCACAACCAACTAAGCAGTTTCAAAGACTTTTAAAAAGTTCATCTGGATTTATAGGAAAAAAGTGTTTTTAATTTCGAAATCAACTGATTTTACGTGTATCCTGTTTTTCCAATAATTTATTCAAGATGGCTGTACACTGTTAGAAACTAAGTAGCTAAGTACTCTAGAAGCTCCGAACAGCTTGAGAAGCGTGAGAATGATGCTTAAGGCCCGTATCGTCAGTCGTCCCTACAATTGTAGGGCGCCTTTATGGCCTCCTTGATTGTCATAGTTTTCTGCTTCTCCGTGTCGGAACCCTATTTTGAGGTTATGTCACAAACATCTATTTGCATCAAATTGTGCTTGCTTTTGAGTTATATCATGTTTTATCAGCCTGAAATTTCCTACAATTTAAAAAGAAAACATCTTCACAATAGTAGAGCGCTGACGCTGACACGGGACAAGTGTAATCTAGAAATTTTTGAAGGAGAGAAAGGAGGATGACAATCAAGGAGGCCATAAACGCGCCCTACAATTGTTGGGACGACTGACGATACGGGCCTAAACGCCTTTTCCTTTAGGTGTCCCCAAAGAAAGTCACAGATGCTTAAATCTGGTGACCGCGCAGGCTACTCCACATCACTTGCCAACGACACTAGACGTTCTCGTAACATGTCTCTCAAATCTTTCATTGAGTGTTGGGCCGTGTGAGCAGCAGCTCCATACCACAAGTCATCTGATTCCAACTCAAATTGGAAGATCTCGTTGAGGAAGAGGGATTAGCGGATGGAGATACAGCTACAACCTTTTAGCTAAGACAGCGGACTGTTGAAAAACAGAACGTTATTCCCCACGAAATGTGTAAACGACTGTTTAGAGCTCCCGAATAGTGTTCGACAGTGTGTTCGTGTTAACGGCTGCCATCTTGAAGAATTTTTATGTCCTATGTCAAAATAGGCGAGGAAGTTTCGTAATCGCGAGATATGTCTTTTGGATGCTTTGGTCTGCGGTGATGTCGTTACTGACACACTGCTACACCTGTTAGACGTAAAAAGTCCCACATATTTCCCCTACATTTGCCATGGAAACATAAATATGATAGAGATTTGCTATATGTGTATAGTTTGATCCCTTTTATTTGACACCTTCAACGAAAGCATAGAGAGCGATCATCAGCAATATATAACATTGTGTGAGACTGTAGGTGTATGTCCCCATAATTGTCTGAAAATCTCCAAAATTGTAGACAAAATCATGCTAAATATGCAGATTTTTGAAATCGTTGCTCAATTCGCGTTTTAACTGATCATCCTTCAAGAGAATTACGTCAGCTCCGCTGCTTATACGCGTATATCGAAAAAATCAGTTTGAAGTGGTTATAATAATTTCAATATCTGCATGGCATCTCGTCTAACTAAAGTGGATGATTGTACTTCCAACCAATGTAACATAATCCGTTTCTATGATACTAGAAGAAAACATACGTTTTGTTATAGCATATATTTATGTATAATTCACGCATATGTAGGCAGACAGATCTGAATATTTAACCTGGCTGGCTAGATCATTGCCGAGATAACCAAAACAAATAAGATACGCTCTGCATACATTGGAAATCCATTCGCGGAAGGTATTGTGCTGCTTGCCTGCGGCAATGACAGCTTCTGAATAATTATTTTTTTAACATATTGTTGCTTTTTATCATATCCAACATAACGCGTTGCTAAACGAGGAAAGGATCCCGTAATCATTTTGAATGAGGATGATGGTTGTCACAAATTATGTATCTGTTGAAACTTGAGAATATAAGTACCTGGGGCCATGTTGTTACAAAACTTGTATAATACAAATCATTTGAGCTAAAATACTATTATTGCATCCGAGTTAGAGACACTCATAGACTGCCTTCTTGCATCTTACTGGCGACATTTGTCATTCGACAAAATCTCGCAAAGCTAATGGCGCGTTCGAGATTTTTTGCCTGTTCGACAAAACGGTTGCTTGAGAATACACATTTCTCTGCTGTCGACCACCTTTTTCCAACACCCGTATTAAAATCAAATAAATCACTGGGAAATCAACAAAACTGACAGCACAGTCACAAACGATGTCAACAATCGCAAAAGTAAAATTCCAGTGTCATAATAATATCACTTTCCAAGATATGTAATACCCATGCCGAAATGTGTTTGAGTCATAAGGGACTATGTAAAAAATTAATGGCAGTTTTCATTGTCAGTCCGAGAACTGTTCATCCTACCCTCGTATATTGATCTACAATACACAATTTTCCAAAGGGTAACAACATTATCAGTCGCGCACCGCAGCAAGTTGAGAACTTAATATTAACTCAACTCAGATCGTCCTAAAATGCACTAAATTCGGAAACCTTCCTCATATGTATGGAAGTCAAGATCGCGTCAAGTAGATTGACATTACACTGCCACCTAGCTCAGCGCTGTCGAGTCTGTTAATTGTTTGAATTCCACTGAAAACAGTTATATGTACCACAAAATTCATGTTTTATTTTAAAATGTTGTTTTTGTTAAAGGTGGCTATAAAGATCATAGATAAGACTGTACTAGATGAAGAGAATTTGACGAAAATATTTAGAGAGACTGCAATTCTAAAGAAACTTCGACATCCGCACATAACCAGGCTGTATCAGCTTATGGAAACAAACCAAACTATTTATATGGTTACTGAGTATGCAAGTAAAGGAGAGATATTTGGTAAGTAAGAAAAGATGCCATACTTTTTGAGTTTTATTTATGCTATTCGTATCAAGAACTGGTCGGTATGATCACTGCTCTGCACTGTCAAGAGAAACGTTTGTTAGTTCTGTTGGATTTAACTAGTCCTATGGATTTATAGTTGGAGGTTTGAATATAAAAAATATTGATGTGACTTCATTTACTTTGTTGAGGTCCACATGTGTGTGTTTGATTTTAGATTATCTGGTGGCGAAAGGTCGTATGTCAGAGCCAGAAGCGAAGAGAATCTTTAGTCAAATTGTTTCAGCTGTAAGCTATTGTCACACGCAAGGGGTAGTACATCGAGATTTGAAGGCTGAAAACCTATTGTTAGATCAGAATCTTAACATAAAGGTAAATAATCCACAGTTTATAACAAATATAGTTTGTGATACCATCAAGATGTGACGAATTAAGGTATTGTTTCAATACTAGTTTGTAACACATTTGTTGCCCGTTTGATAAGTATTTCGTTTCAATAAAACTATATAATCTAAACGTCAAAATGATTTTCTTGTTGTTTTTATACTTCAGTTCGTTAAAAGTTATAGTTTTGATGAAAATCAATAAAAAGTAACTTATTTCTTTTTCATCCAACAAGTAGTTGTTATAACCTCCATGGTCTGTCTGTTCGGATTCATACCGCTTTGCGTCCACCCTGAATTATTAAATTTTGAAATTTTTGTAGTTGGCTGACTTTGGCTTCAGTAACCAGTTCACAGAAGGCTGTTTATTGTCCACATTTTGCGGTTCCCCCCCTTATGCTGCGCCTGAACTCTTCCAGGGCCTAAAATATGATGGGCCTAAGGCTGACATATGGGTAAGTATACAAAATCGAGTTATGCCCCAATGTCAAAAAATTTATATAATATTTTTTTTATTATTCCAGAGTTTGGGAGTGGTCTTGTATGTATTAGTTTGTGGATCATTGCCGTTTGATGGATCCACGCTGCACGCTTTGAAAAATGTAGTCATAGAAGGAAAATTCCGTATTCCATACTTTATGTCACAAGGTAAAGCACATTTTATATTTACACAAACTTTCCAAGGTACTTAGTATGATTTAAGTTAGTTTACCTGATTTAGTGTCTACCTAGAGATGGGTGGGTCAACTTTCTTTTAATTTCAATCCCCAGTTGATGACGTTAGCATGTTTGAATGTTTTATCGTAAAGGCGAGTAACTCATATGCTTAATCGAAAACGCAAGTGTTTTAATGTGCGAATTGTCTTGTGGGTTCAACATCAACAAATGAACCGCCTGCAAGATACCAGACGAGAGTTTGAAGTTGAAATGTTTTCGAAAAATTGGTGACTAAAATGTTCGCCCATCCTTCGTTCATTGTGCAAAAGTTTTTGGCGATATCAGGCATTTTAACATAAGTGCAAATTGCACCCAAGAAGGCTATGGCCTCAAGAATTAAGTCTGTCTGTGGTCTAAAGTACACGAGAAAGTTGTCAAAACAACCCAATAAATAATTATTCTTTGTAAACGATCAAACATCAAACTGACAGGTTGACAATGAATAACAGTTAGAAAAACTTGAATCTGTTGTCATATATCGGCAGTATGGGCAGACATATGGCAAATTAAACCGATATTGATGATATACGTATCGGTACCTAACGATCCTTAATTTCAACTTGCTGTTTCACTCTCCAGACTGCGAGCACCTGATCCGCCACATGCTGGTAGTGGACCCTGATCGCCGGCTAAGCATGCAACAGATCGTCAGACACCGGTGGCTGGCAGATGCCCCACCCGTGGACACAGGGCCTGACCCTGACTTGCAACAACCTAATGCAACAGTAGTTGAACATATGCTGCAACTGCCCAATTTGGACCACAACGTAATCATGCATTCGCTGAAGACAAGGGCGTTTGATCATATCTATGCGATTTATAATCTGTTGCTGGATAAGTTGAGGCAGAGGACGATCAGTTTCCAGCAAAGGAGGAGCATCGAGGAAGGACAAGATGGTAAGTTGGGAGAAGTTTAAAATTTACCGAATCAGTGACGTCGGCTTTTCGGGGAAGATAATAGGATTAATATGGAACATTACAAAAAGGAAAGCTAGGAATAAACTCAATCCTCATCCCACCTGAAACAGTTGTCTAAAAATATTACCGTTTAATGTAAACTCATTCTTATTGTCTAAAATATGGATTTTTCAGGAACCTGTATCATGGAATTTGTATTTTACAATAATTGTCGGTATTTTGAGATGTGAATGAATGAATCTTAAAAATTTTAGAGGCATCCCGGCCACCATGAGGAGCCAGTGCATAGGCCGCTTAAGCGGGCCCTTATGCACCTCTACAATACTTAAATCACAAGCCTCGCCCTTTTAGCGAAGTTGAGAATCGCCTTGAGTCCAAGCTCCTTTACGTCCTGAGGGTCCAAAGTAATGGACCCCAGTATAGTCTGCCTATAGTAGCTCAGAGCTTCACAGCGACACAAAACGTGCGCCGAGGTCTCTTCCTCTACTCCGCAGCGTTCGCACAAGGGATCCTCAGCCACCCCCATCACGTGCAGGTGCCGCCTTATCGTGTTATGGCCAGACAACAGTCCCACCAGCAACCTTAGGTTGGCTCTACCCAGAGATAGGCAGAAGCGTCCATCCTTAGCACTGGGCCCTTCAATGAGCTCTCGTGCCTGGCGGAGATGTCTAGAGATACTTCTCCATTTCTGAGAGTGTTGTCTTGCAACCCACGTCTCCATTTTCCTCCTAGCTTTGTGCGCGGTTACTCCTAGAGCTGGCTCAGGACCAACGAGCTTGCTGGCTGATCCTGTTTTCGCCAGAATGTCCGCCGTCTCATTGCCCCTTATCCCAGCGTGCCCCGGTACCCATATTAACGATACCGGATGCCTCGCTGCGAGGCAATCCAGAGCCTCCCTGCATTGCAATACCAGACTCGAAGTAATCTTACAGGCACTTAGTGCTTTCATTGCAGCCTGGCTGTCGGATAAGATTGTTATTCTTCTCCTAGGCCCACCCTCCTCCAGAATGTGAGATACACAAGCCAGAATCACAAAGATTTCCGCCTGGAAAATGGTGGTGTATTCACCGAGAGGCAGAGATAGCCTAGTTCTAGGCCCAGAGACCCCAGCACCTGATTTTGAGATGTCGCTCGAAAAAGTTGAAAGGCAAAATAAATGTATCGAGATAAAAAAAGATCAAATAAACTACTCTAAAAATATCATATTATCATCATAATGCTAAGATTTCCATCCTCTATTCCAATATAATCTTTAAAATACGTGAGATAGTAAAACATAAACATAAAAGTTTTGCAATACAGCTTTATTTATTGACTTCGTTCAAAACAATTTCCCCCACATTAAATACTTTTTTCCCTCCGGCAAAACCTGTCTTTAAACCAGCTCTGGCAAGTTTCACTCGTTTTCCCAAGCCCTCAGGTCATCATCGCTATAATATCCGTTTTCCTTTTAGCTTCATTTTCACATGCGGAAACAGTGCAAAGTCGCAGGTAGCAAGGTCTGGACTGTAAGGAGGGTGCTCAATAAGTTTCAGTCCAGTAGTGGTCAAATACTCGGTGCAGGCTTGGAGCAGAGAGCTGGAGAGTTGTCATGGTGTCAAATGTCCATTCTTGACTTTGGCCACAGGTGTTTCATAGACAATGACACTGTCCCGTGTACCACTTAGCTGTGAATGTCTTCTGAGTGTCCAAAACGATTAGAAAAATTCAACTATCATTTTTTTCTTAACAGATCGGGATTTTCTGACAACTAAATCAACAGACGTGCTGCTGGTGGCTACTATGCACTCATGGACATGCAGCCTCTTGCGTCCGTTTGTTCAGTCATATTGCAGAACTTTTATAGTACCCTTTGTACTGTGCTTATAAGGGAAAACCGTCACAATGGGCGAACTGTCGGGAAACAGTGCTTTCCCTGGATACAGATTTTTCCTGATTTCCGGATATAGATTTTTATCTCTCTTCCAGTGCAACAGTCGTTGTCGAAACCAGCACGCATGTCCGAACGCAGCGGTTCATTCAACGAACAACAGCTTCACCAGAAAATGGACACTGCCGTGACTGGAACGACCGACAACTCTACCACCGGTTCCAACAAAGAGACAGCCGAGAGGAGGGACAGTTTCAACGAGAACTGTTTGAGGGGTACGGCAAAGAGCGATAAAGTTGAGGAGGAGTCAGGGTCGCCGTTCGTCTCGATGCCTGCCATACCGGCTGTGTATCTTGTGGGGGATGGAGAAGAGCAACCCTTGGAGAAGGTAGGTCGTTTGGTATCTCTCGTTAGCATCTAGATATCTAAAGTTGTCTTGGAACTTTGACCGAAAGGTACTACTACTCCAGAGAATTCCCTTAAATTCTCTATTGTAAGAGATGCATAGGATATCTATTGTAACCGGACACCTAGAATTTCTGAAAACATTTTATAGATGAAATTTATGAGGTTAATCAAGAATATCATTTCGTTGTGAAATATAAACTTTTATATACAAGAGGGCTTATTTTTTGGATGATCAAATCCTTTCTATTTTCCAGTTTGGCGAGATGGATTTAGATACAGCGGAAGACGTCTCTTCAGCCACAGTTTCAATGCAATCTTCTACCACTGGTTACAGTAGTTGTGCGTCATCTGGTGACAAATACCTTACTGCTAGACGTCATACTGTTGGTCCTGGTGATCCAGCACATGAACAGGTACAGTTTCTTCTATTTGTTTTTGAAATTTTCTCGTGGTGTGCCACCAGATTTGAGGTCTCCATTGTCACTATACATCGTAACTTTGTGCCTCAAAAATTGAAGATAGAGAATTGAAATCTGTACTATATCAATAATGCTATCAGTTCAATTATCGAAAGTTTATCTCTGACTGAATAAAGACTTTTAATGAACAGTAAAGTTATAGTTTCGTGAATTATTTATGACTTTTTATTGGAAAATTGGTTATATAAAAATGGCAAACAGTTCTATTTATGTCTCTTTGACTGGTGAAACGATACATGCTACTCTTAATTAGCATCAACATGAAACAGATCTATTTGTGGTTGTTCCAAATATTCTTTAAAATTGTATTTGTATGATTAAACATTGTATTTGTTATTTATAGGTACTGGAGAACCATTACATGCACCACCCACAACAGCAAGACGAAAACGGCGCCAAACTGCTGCCTCACACCAACTTGCCGTTGCATCTGCCCGTTTTGGCGCAACAAAATCCTCACTATTTCAGCGGAAAGGATCCGCATCTGTTGAAACCCCCTGTGGTACTCAGTGCAGCTGGAGGCTTCGGCAGAAGAGCCTCTGGTAAGTTTAGACTGCTTTTTTTATACTCCAACTACCACGAAGGCCTAAGGCCTAAGCACCCATTGGGTACCGTGGGGCTATATGGGGATACATGGGAAAGGGGGGGACGCCACACGGACTCTGGCGAGGGAACATGCACACATTTTGGCTCCGCCTACGAGAACCGCCGGGTGGTACCTCCGCGTTCGACAGTCAGAGACCATCTACCGCCTACGGACAATCACAACATCCATAGCCAAGAGAAAAATTTCTACTGGGACGGGACTCGAACCCGCACAGCGCACGGCGACTGATCAGGAGACCGAAGAGTCTACTACTACGGCCACCGCTGCTGCCTGACAAATACTTTTGTACAGTGGGAAAGTTAACTTTTTGATTTAAGAAAAAAAAATACAAACTTAATGAAAAGAAAATATTTCTTACTATCGACATATTCGTAAATTCGGCGGGTTTTATTTCTTAAATATAATTCCGTCCAAATCTTTGCCATCCCTTCCGACACACTCTTCTAATCGTGCGTGAAATTCTGAAACACTCTTTTGCATAGTTCCGGAGTGATGTTATTTATTTCTCGTCGAATATTGTCTTTAAGCTCATCCAGTGTTCGTGGATTATTGGAATACACTTTTGACTTTAACCCCACAAAAAATAATCGAATGGCGTGAGGTCGGGTGACCTAGGAGGTCACCGAATGTCTCTAAACTTCTATACAACTTTTTGAGGAAAAAGTGCTTTCACCGTGTCCATCGATTCTCTGGAAGTATGGGCAGTGGCCCCATCCTGTTGAAACCACGTGTTTCTGTTAAATCGACGTTCTATTCTTACAATACGAGCAAAAAAAGTGTCAATCATCTCCTTGTATCGCTCGGGATTGACGGTCAATGCATGACCGTTTTCATCTTCAAAGAAATACGGCCCAATAATACCGCGAGAGGATAGGGCGCACCAAACAGTCACATTTCGACTACGTAGCTGTTGATGTTTCTCTTGGTCGGCGAATGTTGTATCGTGCACAAAATTTCCGAAGGGCAGCTGCGTATGAATCGCCACTCTTAAAGTAAACCTCGATAGCAAAAGCACGTTGCGCTCCGGTCCAACGTTCCATTGTGACTATTTAACCTGCACGTCCAACGCGTCGATCAATACCTCCCCCCACTTCCTCGCGTATACGGTTGCCGCGTAATCAAATTTGAAATGTGAACTTTCCCACTGTACACCCTGTAGAATAAGAGTCGCGGCTGCATAACAGAATATTGAATTACAAGTAAATACGAGCATCTTATATTCACAAATGTGACGCGACAATAATTGCAGATGGTGGTGCTAACTTCCACATGGCTTGGGGTACGCCTGGTTCCCATGAACAATTGTCTATGATGTCCACCAGTTCAAGTGGCAACCCTAGTTTGAGCAGCGGCACTGGTACGCAACCTTTGGAGCACAACCAGCACGTTTTAGATGAATTGGCAGTAGCAAGGTGAGATTCCAGTTTTTTAAAACGCGGCTCTGCCTACCTGGAATTGACGGATCCGTCAAAATTGTGTCACTTGTTGATATGGCGAATTTTCAATTATCACTAAATCAGCTTTCATTTTACTGTAATATACACTCGTGAAAAAGACAGTAAGCGCATTGCTGCCTAGGATGTAAACATAGCCAAATATTCCTACATGTACATGTAACAGAAGTTTTACGTTCTAGACGCTTATCGGATTCAACAACCTTTATTTTTAATGTAGGTATATGCAAGGAAGAGGTAACACCAAACGCCACACGATGGCAAATCCCGAGGACGTCCATTCCTTACAAAGCACAGGCACACCAGGAGGTAGAACGAGAAGGACTGGCTTGTTGACAGTGACAGAAAGACCAGGTAAACCTCAATCCAGCTATTTGCACTATATTGGTGTTTGTTTTATGTTTTCGAGCACTAGGGTAACGTTTCGATGTCACTTTTTGATTGTTGTAGTTCTAGATTTTTTATAACACTGCTGCATTTTCCATCACGTGTGGTGGGTGGTTTGGAAATGGTGTTTTTTTTAATGGTGTTTTATGCTTAACAAATGAAAATTTGCACTGCCTGGTTTTATGATTTTGAAAATCGATAATCATTCATGTACAGCCTTGTTTTGGGTGTTTCACAAATTGGGAATGTTTTTAGAAACAGTGGCGCTAAGATTATTACAGGTTGTATCTTATTTAAGTGAATGTTCTTCCGTTTGTGGTGAGGTCACACATTTTTATATCAGATGACAGCCATATACCAACCACCCTTTGATAAGAATCACCTTGTTTATTATAGCTCCAGTTAATCATTTGTTTTATTTATATTTTTTCTAAACACCCATACAACTAAGTTAGAGAGATATTAATTTATATGGAGTGTCTGGCAAGGCTGATTATTACCTTGTAATAATGTTTTATAAAGTATGTATAAAAATCAGTCATCAGAACCTAGTCTTATTTTTGCTTACCATTTCTCACCTGGTATCACTAAATCGGCACTTTGGATGTTACATGTCATGTACATCACAAAAAGCCATGTCACTCATTGAAGTACCTCTCGGATTTTGATGAAATTTTGACACAGTGTTACTACTATGCCAAGGACGAAAGTGCGTTGTAGTTTTGGAAAATCGGTCCAGTGGCATCGGAGCTAGGGGCAAAAACACGAAAAAATAAAAATCGCTCAAACTTGGTTAAAAATTGGGGGCTGTGGGGTTGT
Source organism: Acanthoscelides obtectus (assembly GCA_963669975.1). Taxonomy (NCBI): domain Eukaryota; kingdom Metazoa; phylum Arthropoda; class Insecta; order Coleoptera; family Chrysomelidae; genus Acanthoscelides; species Acanthoscelides obtectus. The sequence continues at coordinate 31,963,478 of CAVLJG010000007.1, read as the reverse complement.
AGGAGTGGAGGTAGGTATATTATATCATGTAGGCAGCAGTATATCTATACGCTTCCAACCCCAATTATTTTTCGCACCTACCAGTACATATTTGACACATAAAAGATTTCCCCATTAATTTGCCCCTATAACTACTAACTGCGATGCTAAGGGAACTTTCATACGATGAACCCTGTCGTAGATCTGACAGCATCGCCAGCAGGCATGTTATAGTAGCGCTTATGACGGTTTGACGGGAGTGTCCAGCAGCGTTGCCAGATACTTTGGGCAGGAAAGAAACTTGCGATAGCGTTATCAAATGTATGGGGACTATGTTTGTACTAATTGTATATGGGCCTGTTTGACTGACTTTACAGATTTAATTTTCTTGTTATACATATTGTAGCTAGTTCAAAACCATTGGAGTTTGGTCCGAATATAACCCGTTATGAACTGGTGACAACGTAGCGTGGAAAGTGCAGAGTCAACCTACTTGATGGACATTTGTTCTCTTGCATATTTCAAACCCACTCACCACACATAATTGTTTCGCCTCTCCCATTGTTTTGATTTCTCCCTTCCCTATTGTTTTTTTTTTATTATTTTTCGTTGCCCGTTGACACACGTTAATGCATGCCCGCCAGTGATTCCCCCGGAGGTCGTAATGGAAGTGGAGGCTCGCATGAATCGTAACTACATGCCCACCATTTTGCCGACTGCTGCCAGGAAGCACAGCAGGCACAACGCCATGACGAAGTTGCCCACGGTTCAAGAATTGCAAGGTAGGGTTGTAAACGCGCAGGTCATCTTTGCACTAGCTTAGGTTTTTTATTTTGCTTTTTTTTTGGGATGTTGTGTGTAGTAGTAAAGGATTGATGGATAAATACCCTACCTAGTTAAACAAATATATATTGTTTTCAGATTACCAAAAAGGTATCAATGTATTAGAGCGTAATCTGACAGAGCAGATTTGGGATATCTTTGGGCCTAAGAATATTGATGAAGCTATATATCACTCACATCAGTATTTTCTGGGATAAATATCAAATTACTAGTCCACGCCGATAAGTAAACACGGCGATTGAAAATTGGCCTTATTTTGTTATAACACCTTCCCTAGATATAGTTTGTGTCAACCTTAACATATATGATATGGGTATTTATCTATACCGCCATATTAACAAAAAGCTTGGATATTTTGAAATATTAAACACATCAAAAGTTACTACTGAATTCTGCAATATTTTAGCAGAATTACATTCTTTTACTCATACTAAACATTGAGTAAGTAATTCGGAAAAAGTAAAATTTCAAATTATTATCATCATTGGCTGACAGATTTTAATTTCATGCATCTAATAACATAGGTAGAGAACAAAAGTCGCTGGAAAGATTCTCGCCTGTAAGAAGAGGAAGTGAAGGTTCGGCGGGTGGTTCCAGAAACTTGAGTCCGTCAACTCCACAGCAGGAGTGTCAAATGTTACAGAGAGGTCTGAGGTCTAGCCCACCCAGATCCATACCAGGTGAGTTATAAACATTATAATTTTCAAAAAAGATATTAAATAAATCGGAGCACCCGCACTTTTTTACGTAAATCTCAATAATCTCGATCAGTCTATAGTGAGTATACTAAAGCTTGACAATCTTAGAGCACATCAAAAATTAGACAATCTCTGCTATAATCACTAAATATTTGCTTTGCTGGTAGTGTACTTCAGCGTGTTCCATAGACACATTACATATGGCACAATGCGGAAATTCAGTAGCATCGAACAAAATTTTGATTTTACAAAAAACAGTTTGAGGATAATTAATTACTAATTCCGGTTATGGATCAACGTGCAGAAATCACTTCAAAAATTTATATTTTTGTCCGATGTTATTGTATACAGAAATCTAAAAAATATCTAACCTTTGCAGAAATATACACTCATGCACTACGTAATGTTAAGTACCTAAAGAATCCATACTCGCGACTGAACATGACTAAAAATAAAAGACCTAAAGTTAAATTATATTTTACGTAAATGTCATTAAAGAACATAAATTTGAAAAAAACATTGCTTAACCATTGTAACTGTTTACTGGGATAGTTGATAAATTAGTTTGTATGACCTCACATGCACATTGTATACAGGTGACAGGTAAATAGGTGTAAAACATTTCAGGAGGTGATAGTACAGCCCTTTTGCTATCGAAATTAGTATATAATACCATACCCTATATTCAAAGGTTGAAAAGTTATTGAAGATTTAAGATTTTTTTAAAAACAATCCATATTTCAGAGTAAAAAAGTCGAGAGAGAAAAAAGTTGGCGATTAAACATTTGTTTTTGTGGTTTTGGGTTATTATTTCAATAATTAACTATTATAAATTAAAAAAGATTCGAAATCAATACCAAACAACGTATTTATTTTCATTCAAAAATGTTTAACTAAGAAAAACAAAGAACGTTTTACAGTAAGTAAGGTGTTTTACAAAAAAATCAGTATACAAAAAACAATTTAAATAATATCCTTGTTTCATAAGGAATCTAAATTGGTATGATAAGTGCACAAAAACTGTGTGAAACTAAACATAATGTATTGTAATACAACAATAGGGAGTAAATTTACCAATGACTTGTCTCCTATTTTCACAACTCTCTGATTGATAACAAAGTGTTTTTGTGAAAATAATGTAACTGTAAGCTATGGGATAGTTATTATTTTAAACTACGGTTAAGTTACACGATTAGATTATTTACACAGTTGTAATTGTACTACAGAATAATAAAAACTGACTAAAAGTTACTACAATTGGTAAGTAAAATACAATAATGAAATGAAGGTAAAATTCATTGCAATTGTTGTTCGAACTGACGCCCGCCGTTTTTTATGCAAGCCCGTAGTCTTTTTCTCACGTTGGTACGCGTGATGCGGCCAGTTAGTCGTCCTCTGATAGTGTCAGCAGCAGCAATAATTCTTTATTTCAACTGTGCAAGAGTGTATATGGGCTCAGCGTAGACCAGTGACTTCATGTGCCCCCATAAATAATAGTCACACGGTGTTAAATCTGGGCTCCTCGCTGGCCACGGTGTCGGTTCACCTCGGCCAATCCAGCGACAAGGATATTTCTCGTCCAGCCACTGTCTAATAGCCAGACGGAAATGCGCGGGACAGCCATCGTGTTGGTAGATCATCTGCATCCTGATATTCAGAGGCAGGTCTTCGAGATACTCCCAGAGTTCGGATCTCAAACGCCATTCAGGTTGTCAGGCAAAAAAACTGGTCCAATTAGATACGTATGAATGATTCCCATCCACACGTTTCCGAAAATCTTCTTTGATGGGCTCTTGGCTTTGCCATGTGGGGATTTGCCTCTCGTGGGGCCCAATAATGTAAGTTGTGATAATTTGTTGTCCCCTCTCTGTCAAACTTAGACTCGTCGGTCCACAATATTTTAGTTAAATAGTCGTTTTCTTCTTGATCCCGATGAAGCATGTATCGACAAAAATCAATTCTTCTTGCGGGATCTCCTTCTTCTAATACTTGAACCGGTGTGTAATGGAAAGGGTAAAGTCTCGCCGAATGCAAAACGAACCAAACTTTCCACTGAGTTAAACCAAGCTGCTTTGTTATAACTCGTGTAGACGTCGTCGGGTCTCTGCCGTAGCATTCCAGTATTGCCTCTCGATCTTCGTCGTCAAACAACCGAGGTCTACCAGCATCATGACGTCTCTCATGAACCTGTCCACTTTCCTTGACGCGTTGGTACACAGAAGCAAATACTCGATGACTCGGTATTCGCCGATTCGGAAAACGGTTTTTGTATTCTTGCCTGGCTTCAACGAAATTTCCATCACTTAAACCATAACAAAACAGAATATCAGCGTATTCTTCGTTACGGTAACTGGCCATTATTAAAACTGATCAAAAAAGTAAAAGTACGTCCTACCGCGTTAAAGGTTGATATTCTACTAACTAACCTAAGCGTTAGTTCCCTTTCCTTGATCCGTCAGCTGTGTCAATTCATAACACACGCAGAGCTTGCTTCCGAGGAGTGACGACAGATTCCGAATACTTAAACCCGAATAACGGCACAGGGCACAAAAAATAACAAAAAGGGTCGAACCATGAAAGGCTCGGTTTACCTGCTCAGTATGAATGAAATGCGCTTAGCGGTCCTTTCTAGCAAAGTAGTATTGTTTTGTTAAATAGTTTACTTACTGATGTTATTATACCATTTTAGAAACCTAATGAAAGTTGAAATTAAAAATTTTCATTTAACATTTAAATGGTAATAAATACGTTTTCAGTAGTGTTTTCATATGTTTTTTAATTTATGAGAATTATTTATTTGAATAATAACCTGAAACCACCAAAAAAAGAATGTTTAATCACCAACTTTTTTTATCTCAACTATTTTACTCTGTAATCTGGGTTGTTTTTTTAAAAAATTAAATCTTCCATAACTTTTTAACCTTTGAATATAGGGTATGGTATTATATACTAATTTTGATAGCAAAGGAGCTGTACTATCACCTCCTAAAATGTTTTACACCTATTTACCTGTCACCCTATACTATACATAATGTGGTCAATGAATAGTAACAAACTGCGAATAAATAATTTAGCTTCTTGCATTCGGTCAGATAGTATAATCCTATTGCAGTTAGTAGAGCATATCAAAGCATCACCATTTTTTTTCCAGGTTCCCCGATCCACCAAAAGCTCCTTCCCGGGGCTACCCCCGACGTCAACCTCCGCCACCCGATGTCCGAATGCACCTCTCCCATTCATCAGTTTTACCAGCAGCACCCCGCCTTAGCCGAAACAGTCACTATGCAGGACCTTCAAAAACTTTCCCAGCAAACCGCCTACAGCCCTCTGCACACCGCAGTGGCCCCAGGGACAGGGTCAGGGGGCAGCGGCACGCCCTCCCCTGTCTCGTATGGGCAGCTGTACGCGGGGGCGGCCGGTGGCAGCAGTTCACCAGTGCTGAATCCGCTGTTAAGTCCGGCAGGAGGAGGCGCGTCGCCAGTCTTTGGGATGGGGAGTAGTGTGTCATCCATTACGCAAGGTGAGTGTTTTTAGTTGGTACATAATGATTATTTTAAGGCAGGCTTTCTAGATATTATTAGACTATAGTTTTTAGTGCAACAGAAATAACAATTATTTGCCTTCCAGCGACAACAAAGACCGAATGTCGACGAAAAAAGAGTTTTATGACCACTAAAGTGAACCGTGCTAATGTCAGTACTGACTACTGACACTCAGAATAAGCTGCTTATTTTGATCTTTCGATTTTGACGTGAAGCTAACCCCATAAACCCCACAATCCACAAAAGTTTCGGTAATATTTCTGTCCAAACCGGACAACAAATGAATAGATTTAGAATCAAGAGAGCCACAGAAGGACAAGTGACCACAAAACCAGCAGAACTAAGTAAAAGGACAATTAAAATTTATTTAGAACACTGCGCATGTCTTGCTTTATTTTATTATCTAAACATCGTATGTTTATATTTTAATCGATATTTTTCATAACTTAAAATTATTTTAATTAAGCTTATCCAGCTTTACAAATTTCGGCAGTAGTGCTGAATAAGGAAAACATAACCTTACGAAATAAGCATTCCCCTATTCTCCATGACTAACGGAGGATTGTTTCGAAATCGAAATAAGGAAAATCATAACAAACCAGCAAAAACACTAAAAACCCTATGATTTTACGAGATTTTGTGTTGATTTCGTACCAATCCAGAAAATTGAAAGTTCGATATAGTGGGTATTTATTTTGAATTTTTGAATGGCCGGAACTTGGGCGTCATTTGTGCGTTTTATCGCTAGTACCACTTCCACTTTAGCAATTTCCAAACCCGTTCTAACTGGTTCGGCAACCCATCTCTCGCTATTTTTTATCATTTTTAGTGCGCTAACTCGAAAGTAAATAATTTTTGAGGATTTAGAAATCTGGTTTATAATAATAGTTATTAATACCAAGACAGAATTACATCAGATCACATCCCGCCATTATAACATCAGGGTGCATAGTGTGTGGAAATTCTATCTGCAGCAATATTAGCGTTACAAGAGAACTCTTCTATAATTTTTTTTACAATTGTACGCTATGTACTGTAATTCTCACCTACCATTATCAAAATTACATATTTCCACTCCTCATAGCAGTGCTGGAACACCGATACTGGAATAGCCTTCAGCTGGTCGGTTACAGCCTTTTGAATGTTTTTGACTGTACCAAAACGAGTTCCCTTAAGGTGATTTTTCAACTACGGGAAGAGAAAAAAGTCACAAGGTCTTAAGTCAGTCGAATAACGAGGCTGATGAGCCACAGAAATGGTTTTACTGGCCAAAAACTAGTTTATTGAAATTGCTGTGTGACCATCGTAAAACTTGGGCTCTTGACAAAACACCATCTCCGTAGGCCTGTTTAGCAAGAGTTATTGTTGCACTGATAGCACACTCATTTTTAGAACACAATAAAAAAAACAGTTTAAAAAATCGCTACGGACAACCAATTGACTCGAGCGAGGTCAAACTTGTACTGAAAGCGCGTCACTTGTTCTCTTGTCTCCCCCAAGCCCGGAGCCTTCAGTGTTGCCAGCTCGAACGCTACGTTGCCAGTCTCATCACTTAATTTGCAGTCCTCGTATGGCTAATTCACTCCGCTTTTTTTTTCAGGCATTAGCGGGTTGAACACTTGCGCAGCAGGAGCCCCAGGCGGCTATTCGCCCACCGGCTCGATCACGCAAGGCCTGCCACCCTCGGCGCCCCTGGATGATCCCACAGGGGCATCCCCTGGTCCCGCTTACCCCTCGGCCCTACTGCATCACCACCACCATATCCTGAACGTGCATGGCCATCGCAGTTTAACTAACTCGCCGATTAGCAATCCTGGAAGTCCCGGGTTGGACATGATCCAGGAGGAAATACACGTTGCTGGGCAGCCTCAGCAGAAGGAGGTTATGGGGGCCCAGGGGCAGACGGCAGGGCATCCGCAGATTAGCGTTACGGATGTGTTGGGTAAGGAAAATATAAGATAAAGACGCTTCAGTGAGAAAACACTGAATAACATTAAATTCTCTGTTGTTTATATCAGGAGGTGTCAATTATAGCAGTCGGATGAAGGAATGACATCCGTACGATATGAGAAATTATAACAAGTAGGAGGAGTCAGAGAGTGGTGGAGGTCGAAGGTGTGAAAACATTTTTTTTTTTTGATGCTATGTATGTGATGTTATGCGGGATCATTCAGAAAAACATTTGTAATATCAAGCAGTACATTGAAATTCTTGATATCTTGATTCTGATATAATGTGAGGCTAGGAACCACGGCAGGACTCGTGCGACCATTTGTATACCTCAGTGTCTGCCCCAGGGCATTTCACGATTTTTTTACATTCGGCCGCCGAAAGTACCCGAATCTACCAAGTTTCATTCCCCTTTAACAATGGCAGAAGGGAATGTAAATTTTGCCATTAAAGTGCTATAAAGTTTGAGGTTTCCTATGAAAAAGCTTTCAAAGTTATCTGCCATTGCGTCATCGGAACAAAAACTTGTATATTACGCCTGATTCTAGCCGAGTTTCGACCATTGAAGTTACAGGCTGAGTTTTAAGTGTAGGATCGGTCGATAGCTCTGTTATTGTAGAAAATATATCTGAAAAAATATTTATATCAGTTGTAAGCTCCTTACTTGGAACATATACCGTTCTTTAACATGGTAATTACGTGACATCATACATTTTTTTTAATGGAATACCCTGTATATTTTAGTATATCCTTGAAAGCATCTTCATTTGAAATGTGGGATCGCATACTATAGGGCTTGAGTCGGTACTTCTGGGACTACGGGTCTCAAAAAACACCTCAACTTCAACAGCTTGTAAGTCACTTTTGCAGATAGAGTATCAAACTTTTCATCAAAATCAGCTTCAAATCCCATAGTTTCTCTTCATTAGATGGTTTTAATTTTTTGATTTACCTGTGCAGGATGTTTATAAATGCAAAATTTACTTTTTCCACACAAAAAAAAAATAAATCAAATATATATTCTTAGGGTGTTGGGTTTTTCATAGGCTGTGTGTTGGTATTAAATGTTTGGAAATTAAATTGCTAATTTTTTAAATTATTTTCAATTATCCAGGAAATTGGCCCGGACTTGATTCCTGCCTTGAAAAGGTGTATAGCGGAGCTTACTCCCGTTCTTTCGCGTATGTTCTAGATATCTTACGAATCCGCCACCTTCCCAAAAAAAAGGAAAATTTGCTCATGTCCAACTCATCCCAAAAAAAAGGATCTATGACAGACCCTTACAACTACAGGCCTATAGCTCTGCTTTCTTTTATAAGTAAAGTACATAAATCGCGAGTTTCTGGTTTACCTCAGAGGTCACGGCTTGATTAGCGACAGTTCGGATGGTTTCCGGCACCAGCGATCCGCAGGGGGGCCTCCTAGCTTACGTCACCCAGTTGTGAAGTACATTCATCCAGTCTTATGGTGAGGCTCATGTCGTTGCTCTCGATACCACGAAAGCGTTCGATCAGCTGTGGCACGCTGCCCTTTTATGCAAACTTCCATCCTGTGGCCTCCGTCGTAATTGATGGGTTCTCCTCTTCATCCCACAACGTCAACCCAGGTGTTCCCCAGGGATCGGTCTTGGCTCCGCCACGGTTCCCCTCACGTATCAGCGACCTCATTTCCTGCACGATCAACCCAATTCACCGCCTTTCTGATGACATGCAGGAAATCAGAGCGACAAGCCGATCTCTAACGGTGAGCTGGAACAAGAAGACTAGCAGCGATATCCTCTCTGACGAGATACCTGGAGGCTATCATTGCTTGGGGTCCTGTACAGTATAATGCTTCCAAAACACAGTACTGTACCTTAGCGAACAAAACGCGTCCTAGCGATCATCCTGTTTCGTTGGATGGCCGAGTTCGGCCAAAGAATCGTTCATTTCGACTGGTCGGAGTCCAGATCACGGAGGACTTGATCTGGCGGCAGCTGCTGGAAAAAAGAGACTATTTTAGGGCTAAGAAGTACTTTTCTCGGCATGACCTCCTCACTCTATACATCTCCAAGTAGAGCTTCGAGTATTGCTCACACGTTTGTAGTACTACCGCCCCGACTACATTATTTATGCTCAGTGCTGTCTAGAGGAGGGCCGTCCGACTGATCGATTACTCATGATTCGTTGAAAGGGAGGATCTTCCATCGATTCGTTGATACTTTACTAGTTTCCTTCCAATGTTAGCAGCAATACATTCATTTTCTCTCTTCCAGGGAGCGAAGTGACGCTGGTAGCCGGCTCGGACACCTCAGAAGACTCCATGGATAGCCTGGACAACCACAAAATCCCAAAGATTCCTTCGTTCATAATATCCGAACCCTCGGAGAACCTGCCCTCCATAACACGCGGTATCGGTAGGAAAACCAGCCAAGAGGCCGAGCCTCGACCACCTGATGGGGACGAGTTTTTTCTGAGGAGAAACTCGGATAAGAGCTCCTGCTACTCAGACGATTCGCTGAGCAACGATAGTCTCAGCATAGGAAATCAGAGTCCGAGTAGTAGCAGCAATACGCAGAGCAGTCATGCGTTTGATGCTGATATCAGGAATAGGTAAGTTATCTCATAGACTATTAGTATACTACAGATGATAGTTGCGTGCGTTTAGCAAGTGAAGTGAGGCAGTCCAAACAGAGATAAAGATACCAAATCAGCGCATGTGTGACTCACTTTAGAGTACAAAAGAATAGCTGAGCTAACTTTGACCATAATATAACCTAAAAAATAATGTTTTCTTAATTTCTGATGGAGCTACCCCATAACTAAGCATTTCAATTTGAATTCGGTATATTTTGTACATAAACCAAATAAACTTAACCTAAAAGCTTCTGGTGAGGACAAATCTCTGTCAACTGAGGCTGGCCTGTTTTTAATGCAGTTGAGGTAACGGAAAAAAGAAATCTCACCTCATTTGAATTAAGTTTTGTCAAAAAAGGGAAATAAACTGAGCAAACTGAAGTTAGATGAGCGTATCTGAGATTTTGTGTAAAATGAATGCAACATATACTTTCTTGAATACGTTCCAAAAATATCTGTGGCAGCAAAATCTGATGAAAGCGACCCTGCCATAAGCAATAATTTCTTTACAGGAAACGAAAATATTCACTCACACTGACGCCGTCTATTATCAGCACGATAACTAAAAAATGTCCTTTTAAACATCTTGGACAGTAATTTATTTCTAATTCAGATCAATGGACCACAACTATGAACGAATGCAGATAAACCAAGAGCTTTCGAACGCAGCCCCAACGACGGGAAACTTCCAGATATTCCAGAATCTCAAACTGAACTTGGGCGATTTCGGTCACTTTGCAGTTCAGGATAGTCCAGATCGAGAAAACTCCCCTTCCAACTTGCACAAAAACTCCGGATCGTTCGAATTTGAACTTTCAGACGTTTGCTCCAAGTTACAAAGCACTGACATACTTGAAATGGTAAGTTATTAAAGGCTACACTAATGAGATACGTATGGCACAAGTAGTAGTAGTAGTAGTAGTAGTAGTAGTAGTAGTAGTACCTGGTCTCATTTAGCTCCCAGAAAAAAAATGAGGAATCATCAGCATGAAAACCACAGGATAGGTTTCAAATGTATTACTTTTATGTGTCTGTTATAGGTGAAAAAGACGATAAATGATCAGATCCCGCCGAAAACATGCCTGAGTTCGAAGGAAGTAGGCAACCGTTTGAGTTTGGAATACGAAGGAGGTATTCAGATAGAACTAAGGGTCGTCGACAAGCAAAAGGACTCGAAAGGCTTGAAAATGCGCAGGATAAGCGGGGACCACTTGGTATACAACCAACTTTGCCAACAGCTGATTTCTTGCATGACTGTTTCCTAGCATTTAAAGTAAAGTGATTTAGTTTCATTTTTGCTGTAATAGTGATGAGATTTTGCCATATGTTATCCCGTATTTGAGCAAACAAATGCCTGAAAAGCCTTTGCGTTGCTCGTAATGTTCCTTTTTTAATGAAGATATGTGATGAAATTAGATTATTTAGGATGAGTGATGAGAATGCCAACTGCCTGGTCGACATACAAGGTGCGTCAGTGTTATGTTACCATTTTCAGGTAGACTCGGTCTAGTTTGTCTAGCCTGGTTAGAAAACGGCGATAACGTGGAGGAAAAGGTTGTCTTAATTTTGAAAACCAATGACTGTGGTGCAAATCTGGTGAATAGGGTAGGTAATCTACCAATTCAAACCCTGCTTGACAGCCTCATTAATACAGGAGGTATGGCTGGAACCCATTGTCTTGATGAAGCAATACGCCACTTCCAAAGTTCTCTCGATGCTTCTCTTACAAGCGTCTCGCAATTTTGAGATTAAGTTTGCATAATATTTCCATGTAATGCTATACGTCCGTCTTGTGACACCGTATCATACACTGTTTTAATGTTTTGGTCAGTTTATACCTTTACAGGAGGCCCTCCTTGTCACTGTACTTAAAAAAGGCCACAGTAGTAGCTGAGACGTACAGTAGCGGTCAACATGGAAACCACAGGATATGTTTAGATGTTACATTAGGCCACGATAGTTTCCACAAAATCGTATTCCACGCTTAAAATCTCGACATGGACGCCCCGGAGACATTTTTGAAGAGCAGGGTGGGCCAAATACTACAAATTCCCAAATTGTACCAAAGAACATGCTAAATAGCTAGCTTTTTCCCAGCACCTGCCGCTATTGACGATATGTGTTCGTGCCAGATCAAGTCCTCGGTGATATGGACTCCGACCAGCCGAAATGAACGGCTCTTTCCAGCTCAGCGGCAGAGATCGGCTTGTCACTCCGAATTCCTGCATATAGAGTGCTGTCATCAGCGAAGCTATGGATGGGGTGGATCGTGTTGGAAAGGAGGTCGTTGATATGTAAGAGGAACAGGGTCGGAGCCAGAACCGATCCCTAGGGAACACCCGCGTTAACGTTGTGGGATGAAGAGGTGAAGCCGTCAATTACGACGGATGTCTTGCGGCCAGAGAGAAAGTCAGCCACCCATCTGCAATGCTTTTCTGAGAGGCCATAGGATGGAAGTTTGCATAATAGGGTAGCGTGCCACAGCTGATCGAACGGTTACGTGATATCAAGAGCAACGACATGAGCCTCACCATAAGACTGGATGAGTTTACTCCACAATTGCGTGGCGTAAGCTAGGAGGTCGCCTGTGGTGGTGCCGGAATCCATACCGTCTGTCGCTAACCAAGCCGTGACATTCGAGGTAGTCCAGAAGCTGGCGATTTATGTGCCTCTCCATCTCCTTACTTATAACAGAAAGCAGAGCTATAGGCCTGTAGTTGCAAGGGTCGGTCTTAGGTCCTTTTTTTTTAGCTGAGATGAACATGGGCAAATTTCCAGTTTTTTTTTGGGAAGGTGCCGGATTCATAAGATATCTGGAAGAGACGCGAAAAAACTGGAGCAAGCTCCGCTGCACACCTCTTCAGTACAATGGCAGGAATCGAGTCCAGACCAGAAGCTTTGTTGATGTCTTACGGTCTTATGCCTGAATGTTATTTCCGCATTCCCGCGATTTTTAATGACTATATAGGTTTTTCGAAAAAATGTCATCCTGGAACTGTCATTCACTTCATTTTCACTTGTAGTAGCTGTACGTGTTGCCTAAACGTCATGACACTTGAGCTATATGGTTCGGCTGCGATGTGATGTAACATCTGCTTCAGAGATGGCACTAGCGGGGAGCATTTGTAGCTATGACTTGAGCTGTGAATTGTATTACCTGAGCGACTAGCTATTAGACAAATTGTCATACCGATATTTAATTTCATTATATCGTTTTTTTACGTAATACACTTGCCGATAGTGATAAAAAAATCATAGAACACTGAAATCTCACTTCTAGATACGTTCCGTGCGTGTGAGATGGAATTCTCACTTGACCGTTTCTTGTGACATCTGAGAAGATTCACTTTCCCCACTTGTGCGGTGAATCACTCTATTGCAAAAGGGAAGCTACTTTAGTAATACAGTTGGGGTAAGGAGGGAGAAAGAAATCCCACCTCATTTAAACTGAAGTTTGGGTAGAGTACGTGCAGTAAACTGAACAAACTGAAGTGAGGTGAGCATATCTGATCGGTAATTACTAGTCACGTTTTTTCATCGTTGTTAATTATCAATGCCGTTTAAGCGAATTTGGTCATGAATATCATAAAGTAACCCTTGTACGGTTGTCAGTTCAGATGACCGCGGTATTTACATAGACCTAGAGTTCTTTTTATACGCTTCACATGCAACTTGTCATTGGTCATCACCTAAAACCCAAACAAAGGAAGGTCTCTGTGGTCGGAGTCCTATTTTTTTATAAATCGAAAATTTCGTTAGTGGATGTAGAGTAAATATTGTTTAACCCTGTAAGGTTCACTCCTATTATTTTTTAAGTTAAAATTCGTAAATTTTCACTGGCTATAAAAAATCACTGTAGGAACAAGTTTAGATCCATATATTGAAGTCATTGTTATTAGAAAGTGTACTTTGCAATTGTTGCCAAATGTCAACATTGACCGTTACGGTCTATAAGCGGATTAAAAATATAATTGTAACAAAACACATTAAAAATTGCAATAATATTTTATTACAAAAAAAATCAAAGTATTTCCATCAAAAACGAAAAACAATATATTCCGTATAAAAAATATACAAGGTGAGACAAATGTGAAAATTATAACATAAAGGAATCTATCTCACAGATGAAAATGAACAAAACAATTATTTTTATCATTTAGGCATAGCCGACACATACATTTTCGGCACATTATTCGAGAAAATCCCGTAGTGCACATTCGGCATCTTCCCTTTGTCGTATGAACTGGCCAATGACCAACAGTATCCTTTCTGGTAACATCTGAAGGTCTTGGAACGACTGGGTGTATTATTATTGAATTGGACTTAGGTGATGATACCGGCCTTCCAGGTTTCGGTTTCCCAGTGGTGGACAAGCCCTTTGCAATATCACATCTAAATTCTTTTAGGGGCATACACTTCTTTTCATTTTTATTGTTCTCTTTGTATAGTAACCATGCGTTGACTATACACATGTCGATGATATAGGCGAAAATCGGGAAGTACCACCGCTTAGCACGACCAGGGGTTCTGTAAAGCCCGACCAGCGAATTTGACTTATCAACACCTCCCATATGCCTGTTGTACTCCATAATAATGGATGGACAAGGTATATTCGTTTTACCTTTTTTTTCTTTGCAATATCGACGAAGCGTATTTTCAGGGGATACACCATGAATTGTACTTCCAATCAAAACACATTTATTGTCAGCTCATTTGACAATTATGCATTCCCTGTTTGTGGACTTGTAGTCATACTTTCCTCTGCCTTTTTTTAGCAATTCCTTATCAGATATCAGCTGGCAGCCATTTAGTCTATTGTTCCGAAGAGTTCCTAAGCTATAAATGTTGAATCTGTGCTTTAGATATAAAAATAAGTTCACACTCGAAAAATAATTGTCAAAGTACACAATGCTGTGAGCTGGGTTTTGGATGGTTTTAGTGAGAGCAATAACTACGCTACTACCAACTCCCATAGCCAGTTCATTTTCTGCTAACTGCATGGCAGTGCCATCTAATAAAGAAAAAGTATTTTTCCCTTGATATGGAATAAAAGAGTAAATCAATCCCGATACTCCAGCTCTCATGAAGAATTTGTAACCCCATTTGTGTGGTTTGTTTTTCATATATTGACGAAGGTTACCTGCCCGTGTACCTTTGTACGGTACCATTGTCTCATCAATGGAGAAACGATTTTCTATCTCAAACTTAGAGCAGTTTCTGTTGACTATGTCCAAGAGCGGTCTAATTTTATAAAACCTATCTTGAGAACTGCCAACTAAAGAATTATCATTGAAGTGTATATATCTGCGTAATTGTTTGAATCTCCTTAGTGACATAACATTCGCTATAGATTCAATTCTTAGAGTAGCCGACCAATAATCTTTGTAACTAGGAAGAGAAATGACGCCCATGTAGATAAGGATAGCAATAAAATTAGTAACTTCTTTGTTATCTGTATCTAGACTTTTCCCAGTCATTTGAGTACAATACAAATTTGATTCCTTCACTATCAGTTCAATGCATTCATATGAGAAAAACTCTAAAAAGTACTGTAATGGATAATGATAATTATCATCTCCAAAGTTTACATCTGACGTAGGTTTTTCAAAATTAGGTAAATCTTCCTCTACCCAATTATATACGACATCAGCCTTTTGGATCCTTCGATTGCTCTTCTTCCTTCTTTTAGAAGCTATTGGTTTTATTTCTTCGTCATCTGACTCATCCGAGGAGCTACTGTTATTCTGAATAACTTCAACTGTAGACCTACTTGAGCAAGGCAACGGATTTACATCATCTGCATCATTACTTCCGAGGCGTAACACATCATCTTCCAAATTTTCATTATCGGAATCACTTTTATCTGAAATATCGGATATTTCTAGATTAGCCGGCAATACAGGTATAAAGTCTGTCTTCTTTTTGTAAAAACACCTCGCCGAAATGGTTTTTAGATTTTCGAAAGGATCCATTTTTCAAGCTGCAACGAAACAAAAATGGATAAAACAGTATCTTACATTGGCTCAACCATGAAGGTTCAATGTTGACATATGGCTACAATCGTTTTCAAACTTCATTTTCTATACTCTCCTATGCTACTTTGGATAATCTTACCATGTATTATGTGTTTTGGACATGTACAACCAATATTATATCATACTAATGTATTTTATGAAAATTTACCTACCTAATTATCTCTCAAACACGCCAGTGCAACGACGCCGGCGAAACGAACTGAACAGCTGCCGGTTGACATATTAAAAAATTATTTCTCGATTTCGCTAATAGATGGCGGATGGTAACTGCGCCTAACTTGAGGCTGTTTCCACATGTCTACATCGAGCAATAGAGTGTACAAGGGATAGAAAACGTTAGAAGATACCTAAAAGATCGTTGTAGACATATAGCTACAAGGTGTCTTACAGGGTTAAATCTATGAGGCATTCGGCTAATTATTGTAATCATTGAATGCTCTTGCATAACTATTTTCCATCGTGATAAGGGACGAAAATATCTTTGGATGAAGGTGCATATGTTTGTGGGGCAAATGTCTCCAATGGTTAAAAGCTCGCGTGTTCTCTTTTTTTTAATAAGGGCACATCAACAACAAAAACATATTCCTGGAAACTTGCTACCCCAAAAGAAACAGGTTTTGACAGCAATGACGATTGACAGTACGGGCTCGGCCGCATCGTTTCGGTCATTTTTTGACGTAAAAAGGTATCTGACCTAGGACATAACCGGGGTAGTTACAATATTTCGCCTGAATCAGCTTTTGTGCTGTTAACAGTACTCTTCAAACAAGCACATGCAAAGGAATCATGGCATCAACCCTCGGAAAAACACAAACTCAGACACTTGACTGTTTTTTGACATGTCACTTAACAACCCCCATGCTTGCCTGGTCGGATCAAAACCTCATGTTTAAAATTGCTCTTTATTGAACGACGTTTCGGCCCCAACACAGTCAAGTGAACTTGAAGGCCACCATTGGGACCGAAACGTCGTGCGATAAAGAGGGATTTTAAACAATGTGGTTTTGATTCGGCCTGACAAGCGTGGGGGATTATCAACACCAAAAACAAAGAATAAATTTCAGATGTTACATGTTAACGTTTTCATAGCTGGTAATAAGTGCACGTATGTCGTGTATGGTTGATTTTATCATAAACATTGACGTACCCTGTATGGTATCTGCAAGAACAGCCTTGTTAAACAAATGTTACTTGATCTCAACTGCTCATTGTTTAAACTGGCACTGCTTACAAATAGCAAAAGCAAAGCTTGGCCTTAACTGGGGAATGGGACATAAGAATTATGGCAATGAGTAAATATAAAAAGATGTGTAATTGAAGCAAACAATTCAGAATCCGTAGTTTTCCAACTAACACATTCCATATAATAACTGTAAATATTCCCATCATTGATGGCTGAATTTACACCATCGCAAATTTCGATGTTAAGATCTAAGATTTGAGCAATATGTATCTTAAAAAAGTTTTTGAATGGTCTGTCTGAATCATCTATCCCAGATATATAACTCGTATTTTGCTCTGGATAAATTCATCGTTCAAATGCAGCTCATGTTAAAGTTCGTTGATATATGTTAGAAGTAAGTCTAGCTAAGGTTGCCTCCCACAAATGCTTATTCATAATTGTGACTGAACTGGGAGTTAAGTATACTTATGAAGATGCAAAGATTTTCAGTTCCATCCAGAGTACGAATTTTGAAAACTTTTGTTTTTGGATATTCAAAAACTTTTTTATTTTAGCATATGGGAATTCAAATTACTGTGTAAATAGTTCTCTGTATATAATATACCTAGACTTTTTATCAAATATCTTGTGTATAGAATTTTTCATTCTTATATATTTGTTTTTTATCTGTTATCAATTAGATATGACCGTATCTAAGGAATAATATAGTTTTAAGAATACGTTTGTTATTTAGTTGACATAAATATTTATTAATAATACTCGTCAAAAACAGAAAGTTATATAAATTTATCAAATGTTGAACCTTCAAAATGTCTATATATTTCATGATAAATAAGCAACGTGGTTAGAACATTTTTGTGATTAATTGAAGCAGCACCTTGAAATTATATTTCTGTGGTCTTTAGATCTACATAATCCTCTCTATGAAATAGCCATATAACCACAATCTGGC
Organism: Acanthoscelides obtectus; assembly: GCA_963669975.1. Classification (NCBI taxonomy): domain Eukaryota; kingdom Metazoa; phylum Arthropoda; class Insecta; order Coleoptera; family Chrysomelidae; genus Acanthoscelides; species Acanthoscelides obtectus. The sequence goes on along the minus strand of CAVLJG010000007.1, from coordinate 31,945,681 downwards.
AGACGTTTAAAGCTGCTACACACAGTGCCGGCGGCAATGCCGCCGGCAATACAAGCCGCCGGCACAAGCCGTCAAGCATCATTCCGGTTGTGACAGTCACATAGAAAGCTAGTGAAGTGCTGCATTTCTGGGATTCCATAATATATCATTTTCATGAAATTTTTCAATAAAGAGCAGCACAGCTTCGTCGTCCCAATTAAACGACATTTTAATTTGTTTAAACACACAAACCGCACAACACTACCGCTCGAATGCCAGGAACGAAGTGACGCCGGCAAGCCGCGTAACCCGCCGGCACACCACGGCGGCTCCTTTGCGCGGCAAGGCCGGCGGCTTTGTATGCCGCCGGGTGTACGGCGGCTTGCCCGGCGGCACTGTGTGTAGCAACCTTAAAGATTGATTAACATGTTCTACTAGAAGATACCCAATTCACTGGCTGCAACGTCCAATTTCGCTCCCGCTAGTCGGCGTTAGTGTGGTTGGATGTTAAGCCGTCAAAAGTAGATGGAAAAAGACAGATTTAATAGAAAGGTAATTCAATTTTCAGGATACTTGCATCACTTTTTGATGCGTACAGCTGATCAGCAACTGATACCTTTGTTTATAACCTGAACATGTCAAACTAGAAATATAGCTTATTCGACCACAGACGGTCAATCATGGACATCTGTTTTGTGCTATTTGGCAACACATCAGCATGGTCTCAGCTAAAACAATGAACGAAAGCAGAGAAACTATCGTCTATTCAGAACATAAGGTATGTCCGCAATAAGACGGCACAAAATGTCATCTGTTACCAGAATCGACCACAGCGAGAGAAAAACAGCAAGATGTCTGTTGGAATTGTATCCCAGTTCGCATTTGACAGTCAGGTCACCATTGTGGTCGGCAAATGTGGCCGATTTTGGTGGTATACTATTGTCTTTTTCACGAGTATCCATTACGTATTTTGTTTTGGTTTTTTTTTTTGTACGCTAACAACTCTTATTTAGAAAATATGATTTGCATACAAAAAAGACGCTACAAGCAAAATTTTTAGATAGCTTATACCCGATTCTTTATTAGTCCATTTTTGAAAATTTCCCAGAAATAATTATAAAGTCTGGTTTTATTGATGCAAGTTGTTCAAAGGGGTATTTAAAACATGTACGCATAAAATGGGAACACCAATTTTTATGGGAAAACTTTTTATTCGACAACAAAGCATGAGGAAACTTTTATTTTGGAATTAAATCAAAGTTATGACGGGAACGAGAAAACACTTCAAATAAGATTTTTAAGTATTTATGAGACCTACAGAATAAGACCACATGTAAAAAAGTTATGGCCGAAAACCGAGGCAAAATGCAGATTTTCGCACTTGTTGCTAATGCGACGGTAACTTCATGCAGCTACTTGAAATTCTTCAAATCCGAAGGCTTCTTAGTTCTAAATAACCACAAGAAAATTGGAGTCGATTATTCAGGTAGTTGTTGAAAATTTCTAATTGCTTATCCCAAAACACCTGTCTTCCGGCAATCACTACTAGTTTATTGAGCAATATACAGGGTTCGTGCAAAGGGCATTTTTTAACAAAATACACGAGTTTACCTTGCCGACATGAATCACAAGCCATTCCGAAAGATAATTGTTATTTTTATGCTAATAACGAAGGGGTTCTTCTAAACAAATTCAAACATTTCGTATTTCTAATAAATACCTAAAAATCTTATTTGAAGAGTGTTTTCGGTCCTGCCAACACTTTCGATTGAATCCTAAAAAGATGTTTTCTTATTCTTTGTGGCGAATAAAAAGTTTTCCGACAAAAACTGGTGTTCCCATATTACGCGTCCATGTGTCAAATGCCCCCTTTAACCAGACTTTGCAATTATTTCGTAAACCAGGGGTATTTTTGTCTAATATGATTAGACTATATTGCCAACGTGATAGACTATTTCAAAGATCATTTTCTGATCAGCTGTTCATCTCAGTAGACGTCAAAACGTGATGGATACTCGTGAAATAGGATTTATATACGGTTTACACGCGATTGAACAAACTAGTAATATAGCTTTCGTTCATCCGACCACAGACGACGAACCATGTTTCGTGCTATTTGGCAACTCATCAGTGGTCGATTTTAGCAACCTATAGCACTTCATGCTGTTTTATTTCGATAGACCTTATATCCTGGATGGAGGATAGTTGCTCAGCTTTTGTTCCTTGTCCTACCTGGGACCAAGCCTAAACCATGCTGCTTATTGCAAGGTTTATGTCATGACTAAGAATAACCTTGCTTTGAAAGGACAATGGAGATTGTTGTTACTTTTGAGAGAATTACTTCGATTTTGTTTGGCATAACACGTGGTGATGGAAATTATCTGAGAACGCCCGAATAGAGTATCGGGTTGGGCATCTTCTTTGAGAATGCGTTCAATGAACGAATATTTGGGCATTTTGGATAAGCATTTCAAAAAATTATGAGTAACCTGTATTAGATACGTCAGTTAGCGTTAACTTTCATTGTTGTAATTTAGTTTTTTGTTGAGAATGAACCTAAAAGGTGCACAAAAAGTTGATCGTGTTTTATTTTATTGGTCTATGTTGCAAAAGTAGAGGAATTGTAACGTAAAAAATGTGTATATTTTTATAAAAAAATGTATATATCTGAACTTTGAACATTCCTATTAAATTTAAAAATGAACATATAATAAAAAAATATTATCACAGTGATTCTAGCACAATTATAAAGTCTCTTGAAGTTGATTTATTAGTAGCTTCTGCTGGACCTATTTCTTCTGTAGATAAGTAAAATGCTTTTCAATATTTCGACTAATATTTTGTGATATCTTAGAATAAAATGTTCTTGATAGCTGACAAGAGATTGAATTGGAAGCAGCAAATGTATAAAAATAATCAAAATATATTCTGCTTTAATTTGGTCTCAGTACCCTTCTCCCAACACTACACATCGTAGTTTTTTATAAAACATGTATATCTGTTGCATAGTAAAGGTTGTAAAACTTAGTATTTTCTGTCAATTCAGATCTGTGATGTCAATAAAAAAACATACATGAGTTTTGGTTTCGATATAAGAAACGCATTGATGAAATACAAACGCCAGCTACGTCGGTAGGGTGTCTTTGTCACCGCGTATTCTCCGTAACCGCAGTCTTTGATTGTCTCCAAAATAATCGAGCATTTTTTGCGTAAAGGGTTTTTTAAAGATTCGCAAATTCTTAAAAACCCCAAGATGTTGCCACAGATTAGCTTTCACCCCTTTCGCCATATAGCTAGAAAGTGACAGGAAAGCGAAAAAGCATAGCAAGCATACTGTTATAAGATCTCTTATATCCCACCAAATTTAACGTTGCGGGATATTAATGCACAATCTGGCAACCATGTTGCACCCTCAAAAAATGTTGAGATATTGACAATCCATTCAGTTATTGCGGGGTCATTTTCGGAAACTTGCTTGGAGTAAAGAGATTTCCGCTCATAAAACTTGACTAACCCGCGTTCTTAAACTTCTCAATTGTTGAGTTGACGTGGAAATTATCTCTAACATCTTTCTTGGTATACTTGATAGCGATAATCAATTTTTGGGACGAAAATGGCGGACAGGAACATTGGTCTCTTCTAACGGTTAGGACTATGTACAAGCTAGTTCGCACTTGGAGTCGCGTGATGCTGCTGTCAATTGTCATAAATAACAACAAATTAACCTAAACCATTAGTCATTAGTATTTTTTCGAATAATTTAAAAATATAGTATGGCTTTCAACTTCCCTGCATTTTCTTACATAGTTGCCTTAATCATCGATGCATTCCTCATATTCTTCTCCCTGTTTCACGTTATAGCGTTCGATGAGCTGAAGACCGACTATAAAAACCCCATAGACCAATGTAACAGCCTAAACCCGGTAAGTTTAGTCTAAAAATCGTCACAATGCAATCTCAGTAACCCATTTCATTACAGCTCGTCTTACCGGAGTACCTGCTTCACCTACTCTTCAACCTGCTCTTTGCAGTAGCAGGAGAATGGTTCTCGTTATTCTTAAACATACCACTCATAGCCTATCACATCAATCGCTACAGAACAAGACCAGTGATGTCTGGGTATGGGATCTATGATCCAACGAGCATCATGAATGCAGATGTGCTCACAAGATGCCAGCGAGAGGGCTGGATCAAGTTGGCATTCTATCTGCTAAGCTTCTTTTATTACTTATACGGGTATGTTATTGCATTAGAGCTAGAACGGGAACATGTGGAACATACATGATGATTGCCTGGGAGATTATGAGGTCTAATTTGGAGAAAATTCTAATGATGTAGAAAGATTGTTTATATGTAAATATGGACTACTTTTTATCCAGTGAAGTTATTACAAGCTTTTTGCTTATAAAAGATAGTTGTAAAAGTGAAATGATGTAACAGACATGCTCTAAAGTTAATGAGTCAAAAATAAAGTATATGTATAAGTAACTTTACTGATAACAGATATGGCTTGAAATCATATTCTCTCTTGCATAGCACATATCAGCAAGATTTTGACTAAAATCAGAGGTTTAAAGCTTCTGTAGTTATTGTTATGCAATATACAGTGGAATAGTGCATTAACATTAGACAAATAAAGAATAGGAGTACTGTAACTATATGAAGATAAAATGTATGTTCCATATAGTTAGAAATATATATATATATAATAAGTGTTGGACTTGCAAAGGCTAACATGTGCTAAGATCAAAATTCTTTAAATTTAACTCGATACATGACTGATTTTTTAAGTCTTATTTAATATACAATAAGGAATAATTGATGTATGGACTTTGGGATATTAGTTCCTTAATCAAACTTATGTATGACTTATTGTTTGTTAAAACAATAGATGTACAATTTATGGATATAGCTGTTATTTGATGAAACTCTATGATAACATTTTATGCAGATCTTTATTTCTACCATAATAAACGAAACATGAGATTTTTATGATGCATATTGTGGTTAACACATGCTCAAGGATATGAATACTTTATTCACAGTGCTAAATAAATAAAAATAAGTTTGTAGTGTCAGAATTGATGACTAACAAGGTGGTCAATATGTTTATCATGATAGAAATGTAACTTTGTATAAAGATGTTCTGTACTCTATAGGAATATCTAGGCTCTACTCATTAAAACCCTTATTATTTTATTTTTATAAATTCTAATTATTCACCTATCAGCAATAATATTAGCTCTAGTTTTATGTGACTGATTTTTTATTGTTTTATGTGATTTTACTGAGCTTTTGCAGTGTCCTGCAGCAGATCCTTTTGCAAGCTAAAAATAAAATATACATTACAGGCATACTGTGCCAAATCTAGGATTTCACATCGTGATTTAGGATAAAATGTCCCTCTAACACTTGACATAATTGAGTATTTCAAGGATTATGTAGATGTGTTTAACAGATAAGGTTCACTACTCCAGAGCACAGCTTGTTAGATCTTGAATTGCGAGCATTAACATAGCTTTATTTCCAATATTATCATATAGGGCCTTGGATTAAGAGGGGGGGCATTCATCACCCCAAAAAACCCAAGCTGTTATCTTATTTTGGTACGAAAATTATCTTGCTAGACCTAAATCGTGAGGATGTGCGCTTTTCTCGACACATCCTACCTCCACTCTCCAATTGTCACAAAGGCATTCACTATCAGAAGTTCTGCTAGTCTGATGAAGTAGAGGTCGTTGTTTGCAGTTAGATTTACAAACTTAACGCTTTCCAAGTACTGATCATAAAGGCTAACTTCGCCGTTCTATACTGACAAAATACCTACAATGCTTGCTTGCGATTGTTGGCGGATCGACCATGAAATGCATTTAAGATGCCCAAATGCCAGATAATTTGTTATAATTTATAATATTATTTATTAACTTAAAGTATTCTCCAAGAAGATGCCCAATTATATGTTGTATGTTATGTATGCAATTTCTGGTTAACTCTAACCTATGTGTTTTTCAAGTACTGGGTAACAAACTCATAATTGTTGATGTGACCACTCCTATGATAATATTGTGCGCTCTGCGTTTACAGAGCTCGGACTTTGTCATGTGCCATATAAAACGAATCGTGCACTATTACGCGAAAAAACTTATTCATTCATCTGTCGTTGTTAAACGTTATTATTCGAGAGTTATGTTCTGATCAACCATGAAGCCGCAGTGAACCCGTGATTGAAAAATCGGACATTATAAATAATTAAAACATACTCCATTCTACTTTCAAAGTAAACTTTGTCACACCAAGTTGCCAAGGAAAGATTACCACTAAATCTGCCTCTTAGTGCAGTAGATTTCCTATTAGAATTTCTCGTCAGGAAATCCCATAACCTGCGACAATAGTCCGAGAGGTGGTAACTGTGGCACGTAAAAAGGGTGGTCGACACATAGTGTTTTTCAAAAAGATTTTTTTTATTTTTTGATGGGGTCAAACTGGTAAGTCGAAATTTGGGGTAATGAAATTTATGCATGAGGACTATATTATAACATACAAGGAAAAAAATCCAATTTGGCTGCTGGGTGATATGTTAAAAGATTTATTCAAATGGAGTAGGGGGCATATAATACCTCATTTTGAGCATTTTATAATCATAAAGTGTAAATTTATATAGGAATTGGTTGACCGTCAAAGTTAGGCGAATTTTTTTTTGATTGAATCATTTTTAATCCAACTGTTCATCAAAATTCTATAGTGTATTAATCATTTTTTTGAGGGGTTTCACTGAATGTGTGATAACATGTGGGGCAGATTCTAACAATTTTGAAATATAAAAACTCACTTTTATGTAAAAATATAGTATTCAATTTCATCACCCCGAATTTTAGTGTCTTGAAAGGTTTAACAAATAAATTGTGAAGTGCTTTTTTTTGAAAAGCACAGTATATCGTTGTAATCATAACTTTTTCAATTTTAAAGTTTACTCCTAAAAGCTACACAATTTAACTGCAGCTCTCCTTTATTGAGCAGTGAATTCCAAAAATATTATTTGGATCGCTTCTAACTCACAATTGTGAACTTAGTAACTTAGTATATGGCAAAAATTCTTTGATGGGTCAAAATTCCCGTCAACCCAGTTAATTTGAAAAATTGCTGTAGTAGTAGTAACTGAAATTCTGCTACAGGACACCCTGCATGAAACCGAATTCCCTAATGTTTTCCGTATTTGTTCCAGAATGATATATGTGTTAATATCCAACTAAAGTGGGTCAAGAAATGAAGATTTTGAACACCTAATAACAAATAAAAAGACAGCAGGGATATTCGGTTTGCTGCTCTGGGAGCTTTGGCGCTTAAAATTGGGACTGAATGTAATTCATTTGTAATGTAAAAGTTAGTAAATTCTGTTGTATGTACTTCATTCTTATTTATCGTGTAAACTCTAATCATTTTGTTTAAATGGTACATTAGATTGTAACACTGCTGAATGTTTTGTACAAATAAAATATATACACTAAAATATGTTTTACTTTGCTGTTTATTTTCAAAAAGGTGTAAATATAAAGTATAAAATTTATCGCCTTACATGTCTAGTTACCCTAATTCAGGTATAGTAAATGTAAAATAATTTGTTTTGTGTATACATAAAAATAGACCAGTTATAAGCTCAAACAACACCTGTCTGATTAAAACTAAATGAAAAATGAAAATCAGACTTTATAATAAGAGACCAGGACGAGAAAAAATAATTGCAAAATATATCAAAAAAATAAACTGAAAACATTACAGAGATTCCTGTATAAAAAATCAGAAATAATAACTATGCTTATTGATAGTACTACTGAGACAAAATGAATGCATCTGACAGGTGCTGCAATATATATGCTAAAAAATATAGAAGTTTCATCATATTTCGTCCTAAGCTACAAAACTTATTACTTTTGGCCTTGCTTTGGAATATCAAATACAATTCAAGAAATAAGGTAATTTGAAATAGCTCTTGAATACATACAATCAGTAAAAAATATAATCTTTTGATACAGGTACCAAATGTGAAATTGAAAAAATTGCATCACAATTTCACAGTGCAGAACAACATGTGATATTACAATATCTTGAATTCCTAACGCATGTTTAATTGAAGCTTCTGAAACTCATCATATGGAATAATTTTAATCATACAAAATGCAAGAGGTCACTGTCGACCTTTCTAAAATAGAAATGGAATGTTATCAAAAATGCAAAAACAGTAGCAAAATATAGCATGCTAGAATGTGAAAAATGCACATTTACAAAAAATACAAATGCTTGTCTTGTAAACTCTAGTATTTGGTTTGTAAACTGAATATGAACTTTAAATCTCAAATTTAGCACTTGTTTTATTGGTTGAGTAATATTTCTTGAGTTCAAAGCTATTTAATGCCATCATGTAACAATGGTACTTCACTCAGCGTAAGATACAATTCAGTTATTCGTTTTTGATCAAATAAAAGAAATCGATAATCATTTTTTCAGACCTTTCGTTAAAGAAAATTCTCAGTGGACATTTTGTGTGAAGACGAATTTATGTCAGTCTAATTATGTATATGCATCTTGTGGATTAAACAATTGAAGACAGAAGTTGATAAAGGTGTCATGTAACAAAATCATTGTATGGAGAAAATTGCCTAAAAACATTTTTTATTGGTACTTTTTACTTTACTGAAATTTTATATATTTAGTTTAATTAGTTTGTTATTATCTTGTTTTTGCTACAAAGTAATTACATAATTAAATAATCACTCCTTAAGGTTAGTTTGACGTAAAAATTTGAATTTTGAAAAAATGTTACATGACGCCTTTATCCACTTGTGCCTTCAATTTTGTCTAAATTGCACTTGATAATTTTGGATAGTGTACTCCTATCGTTGCATGAATCGATCAAAATATATAAAAATGGCTATGTTTCAACTAATGTATACATATAGATGTCAGAGTCAAACATCATTGGTAATGTTACCACCATTTTGATCACTTCTCAGTTACCAAGCTTACTCAACAACCATTCCTCAGTAAGGTCCTCTAGTTCCCTGATTTCGAAAGTTCTGTTGACTTCAGCTTTTTGTTGAAGAGCTATTTTTGACCCAGCATACATCATTTGAAGCTCAGCATGACTATCTCGTGGTGTGAAGTAGATAAAGATTAGGGGATAGGATACCCTACCATCTTTATGCTCCTAAAAAGCAGATGTGATTTTTGAGTTGCTTTGTCGTTATTAACATTATTTAAAAAAAAATCTTTACGGAGTCTTTCCAAAAAAAAATCATTTTTACTAGAGAGTTTCAAATGGTCACTCATGTGTTGTGTATTATCTGCAAAAGCCATAATAGTCTAAGAAAATCAACTTAAAAATCGTCGATCAGACCAAACAATTCGTGAAGTTTTCTTGATTGATAGAGCTATTCCTTGAGGAAGGAGAAAGGTTCCTATTTTGAGGTTTTTGAAAGCATTTCATGACCTATTAATATTATCTTCCACGTTAATAATCTACATTAAATTTTCAACCTTATTATGTCATATACATTTTTGATAAAAATAAAACAAGTATATTTAAAAAGATATACAAAAAGTCCAGCTGCTGCAAGTGCAAGGAATCAATTTTTAATTGTGCTATCAAGACGAATGAGATGATACCTCAGATGTCAAAATCTATCAAGCCATTTAACCTGAGGCCCATAAAATAGAAATTTTTATTTCACATGCTACAACTTCAAATTTCTATTACAGGCCAATCGGCTTCACAGATTTTGACATTTGAGAGCCCTTTCGGTTCATCTTTATAGCACCTCGCCAACTGGCGAGAAAGTATTGTAATAGCGAAAATTTTCGAAAATGAGATGTTTTTGAATGTTATATGACATGATGTACAACATGAAAAACCATGTTACTCATTTTTGTCGATCCATTTGTCTGCAAATCATTGGCCCATCTATAACTCGGAAATGGATGGAATTTTCACACAAAGTTACTACTATGAATTGGTCCAGTGGTGGAGCAAAGGGGTGAAAAACGACTTTTTAGGGCTGCTGATCATTTTCGGCAATTTTTTTGTTGGGGATAGAAATTTGGGGTTATGGTCATAGAGGATGTGGGAAAGTGAATATCAAAGTTTTATTTATTTTCTGTTTCCCATTAGATAAAAAACATTATCCTTCTGTACCAGATTACAATAGCTTTATATAAATTCTTAAACTAAAGAGGAACCTAAAGATTCATGTAATTTACTTGTATTTCCTAAAAGACTAATGTTAAATAGAATCATTTTGCATGTGCTTACTATTGCTACCGAAAATATCTAATTTGTAATTTACACAGTTTGGATCTCCTCAATAATTTTATCTGGCTATCAATATTTTAGTTCATTATTTATCAAGGATGAGACAGCATGTCATTAATATTTATATCAACAGACAATCGTCTTTTTAAAGTCAGTAACCAGTAACAATGATAAGGTTTCAAAAGACTTACCAAGCGATATGATAACACAATGTACCGAGGTTGATGACTTGGTACAATGTCTTGCAGTTCATCAATTGAAATATTATCAAGTTTTTCGTCTATTATAATTTGTTGTTTTTCCCTGTCGACTTTCACTAAAAAATCAAACATTTATTTATGGAATTATAGTTACACTGAATACCAACAAATCAAAACAGCTGTGTCCTGGGCTTTGCGAAACCTAAATTCCTTGAGCGCTTTTTGAACTTCATCAGTGACTTCGCAAATATTCACTCCAACACCACCAGACTAAAAGAAAAGCGGTACCTTTGTATTAAACAAATAATAATTTTGTCTTCAAAACCTACCATCTTTGCTTTGTTGACTAATTTATCAGATAAACAAATAACCTCGCTAATACATCAAATGTCACTGTCAAAACTGAAGGTCAAGTGGGGTCAATGAAGGTCACGGACAAACCCCACCCACTATGAACACAGAAACATAAAAAGAAAGAGATGAAAGTTAATAGAAGAGACGTATTCCTATTCCCCATTTTCATCCAAAAACTGGTGGTGCAAATATTTCAAAGGGGGAAAAGTTTGAATCTTTTATTAGTTGTATGAAGAACCAACATAGACAAATACGTAAACCTAAAATACCGATTAAATTTATTCATATATCCTACAATATACAGTTCCTCATAAAAATAGGTTACACAGTTATACATAAAACACAATTTTTATTGTGCAAGATCATTATAGATTTCTTTCAGTAAATGTGAGTCATGTCCTTCGGTTGATTTTTCTTCTAAACTATCAAAACTCTCCCCGTTATCAATGGCCTTCAATGTAGCGAGTAACTTTTTCTTATCCTTCATTTTTACGTGAGGTTCGTTTTTCATGATGTTACCATTTTTATCTTTTCCTTTATCTTTATGTAAGATCGTCTCGAAGGATACTTCGTCGTTAAACAGTTCTTTTATGAAATCTACATTATCACTTCCATTTATATCGAGAAAGGAGTTCTGCAGTTTTGCTTCCATTTTTTGCGTTTTGGTGAAACTCTCGAGAAGAACGTCGGTGTCTTCTTTTGACATGGTCAAACTTTTTTTATGTAGTTGTATACGTTCGCTACATTGTCTCACATTCGTTATTATATCTGCGCAATAGCTACCTGTAAGAGAGATAATTCTATTTTTGATCTATTATCATACAGGAAACACATATCTATCCAAGAATCAATTCATCTTCATAGTTTTTTTTCTCTCCACTTTAACCATAGAGATCGGTCAGGTGCGCTTCATGCCTGCATGTAAGGTGCTGTTATTTGCAATACAGCTGTGAATCCGATTTCTCATCAAGGAAATATGGGCAACAATTTATAACAGAAACAGCGTCGAGCTAAGTCATCCAGAAAGTAGGAGGCCATAAGAGGAATATTTTTATAAGAGAGCAGCTAGGCAACTCATTGAAAGCCTTCTTAATATCAAAACATCAAAAACAATGCTATAGGTCTCTTACTAGATGAATGAATATGTGCTTAATTTACAATTATTGTAAACTTAGCACATATCGCTGGTTAGGCGGCGATGCTAGCGATATTCCAGAAGCTATTAGGTACTGATTTGTAATGGGGTGCGAACGTTAAAATTATTAAAATTGAAGTACTACCTAATTTTTTATCAAATTCGTCATTTGCGCTTTGCTGGGCTTTTTGCATAGCAGTATCCAAACTATCAGACATTTTATCTAGTATTTCGGCAGATGAAGGTCGATCTAGTCTTTCGGCAGATGAAGGTCGATTTTTATCTACAGGTTTCTTCTCGTCTTCTATATTACATTCGGTAAGATTTTCATTGCTGTTCAGTGACACTTCCGATCCTGAACTAACACCCTAAAACGTATTAGTTGTGATGAGTTCTGAATCATCGTTGAACAACATACTCCATCAGAAGATAACAAAAATCATTGGTACACTACAGATAATACTCTCTTAACTACTGTCTAGTACCAACTGTTGCAACGCCATCTAAAGAAAGTGACGACAACTAAGTCACCATAAGTGTGATTGAATAATGTCGTTTTCTGTAAAGAAGCCACGTTTGCGCCCTCTATCATTACATGTATTGCATACTATCATTTTATACACTTATTGATTCCATCTACTTCTAAATTTTGAACGAAAGGTTTTGCCGTTAGTCAGAATCAGAGATTTCTTCTTGGGTAGACAGTCCGTGTGGCGTTCCCCCTTTCCCCTATAGCCCCACGGTACCCCATGGGTGTTTAGGCCTTAGGCTTCCGTGGTGGTTGGAGCATATAAAAAAATCGCAATATATTGTGAATTGGTGAAAGAATCTATCTGAAGTTCTCCACACCGGTTGCAATATGCAATCCAACGTTGGCCCATGTCACATGTATTTTCAGTACAGTTAATGGAAGTCACTGTCTTCAGATGGCGCTCAAAGCAGAATACAAATAAGTCATATATACAATTTATACCACCCTGGATGATACCCAATTCAAATAAAAGACGTATTATCATTTGACCATCATTACAACTCCTTTTTTAAATGGGAGAGAATGGGTTGTTAGAGAATTTGATGTAACATCTGAAACTTATCCTGTAGTTCTCATGCTAATAGATCTCCATGATTGACTGGCCAAATGAATACACCTATGTAGTATTAATTACTTTGTACTGACGTTTCGGCTACCATTGTCTTTGTCAAAGAACAAATTAATGACAATGCCAGTATATTTTTTAAGTTTACCATTCCTCTGTTTGCCAGGTGACATTTGTTTTGTCTTTTCTTAGCTACTATACAGTGTGTTGCGACAACAGCCTGAACGGTCCTGTATCACGCCGAAATGGATGGATGGATGGACGGCGGACGTCCAGCCCCTCCAAAGTTACAAGCTATTGTTTTTTGATACGTCCTCTCGACCATCGTCCCGAAATCGCCAAAAGTCCTCCGAGAACTAGAAGTGTTATCGCAACATACCGGTTGGCTGTTACGCAATCTCCGACTACTAGTGCTGCATCTGCATTGTTCATAGATCCCAAATGCGCAGATATTTTGCTTCGCCGTCTCAACGTCAAACTGTTGTGCCTTATATTCATTCATCACATGACAAACAATATGTGAGGTGTCGAGTACTAGTTCAGGTTAAAGGCTTGAGCAACTTCTTAGTGAATAGATTAATCAATGGTAGCATTCATTGACAGTTTGTGATGTTATTGGTCGCATTAATCAGCACATAAGAATATTAGCAAGTAGCGCTTACGTCCTGATGAGCGTTTCCATTTTCAAACAATAAATCGTACCTTAAGTTCGTTGACACCACTAGAACTTTCTTGACTCGCTCTACTCTTCGCTGATCCGCTGGATAACCTATTTCTGATATTTTCCGAAGGCATACTAAGAAACCCGTTGCTTTTCTTCGAGTTAGCTTCTCTTTTGTACTTTATTGGTTCCAGTTTGACGTCAGTGACAGGAGTTTGTGGTTCGGAATCTTCTATTGTCGACAGTCTATCTTTGCTTCGAGTTCTATTCGACTGATAAGCTGCTAACGTTACCATGGAGATAGACTGTTTAGGGTTTATATGAGAGAATCTGTTTTTCCTAGGTTGGACAGAGTTTTCTTTTGTCTAAAATGGAAATGATTCTCCAGTAAGTACAAGCAATTTGTGTTAGGTACTAACCAAATATTTTTTAATTTGAAAGGTTAGACAGTTTTAAAGATTTATAAAAAATTACATTTATTGACTGAAACAAGCGTTATTTTAGCACGATGGAGTGCTCTGCATGACACCTCAGCCGTATGTGAATGTAAGATGTGTGCATCGGTTTAGTTATGAGATATGAAATGTGTTCAGGAAGCTGCAACATAGACGTGGTCTTTACTTCTGAAAATTACATGAAATAATACTGTTTCCAATATTTTCAATACAACCTTAAATTATAGGAGAAGTTTTAGCATTAGGTTGTTCTTTTCCGATGAGTTAAGACCAACTATAAATAGGAAGATTACTTATTAGATATTTGGAGTTTTATAATACCAAGCAAGTTTCAAGGCCTAATAGGCCATTTTTTATAATTAAGTTCAATGCATGACATAGTTTTTTGGAATCAGATTTTCAAACTCTATTCACCTGAGCAAACATCCAATATGGCGTCTATAACAAAAAATAAATTTGATGATTGAAGACAAGAGACGAAATGTCATATTGAAATTCTAATTAAGCGACCTTGTAAAGGGGAGAAAGAGATCATATTGATATACTTTTTATTTTGAAATATCACCTCTAATAAAGTAAAAAAAAAAAGATTTTGAGAAAATTCTTTCGTCTATCTCCGAACATGCTGGGATTTGCCCCCATTAGACCGACTTCGTATTTTTTACTGATTCCGAGATCCCAGGGGTATAAGGAAACATGTGTTAGGCCGTTAGATATTGAGTAGAAACTGTTACCTCTAGAAGTGCAGTAAGCCTTTCAACTTCCGATAAAGCTCTAATCAGTTCCTTCTCCGTGTCCTTATGTTTCATCACCTCAGAATTGAGCCTCTGCTTGGAAGTTTTACTCTCCAGCATCAACTTTCTGTTCAACACAATAATCATATCTTCCGCCTTCTCACACTTTATCTTCAGATCCTCAATGATCTCCGCCATCTTTTCCCGCTCTAACAGTCGCTTGTCTCTATTTAGTTTTTCTAAATGCATCAATCTCTCTTGCATCCTGTTAAACTCGTCGTCTTTGAGTTTGAGCTGATCGTTCAGCTCCTTTATCGTCTTTTTTTGGGTCTTGTTCTTTTCGGTCAATACGCGCAACTGTTCTTCGTGAGAATGCAGAAGGCGGGGTAAATCAGCACTTGTGTTTTCGTATCTAGAAAATTTCATGATAATCAAGTGAAATCCAGCAAAATATCATCGAACATTAAGAAAATATATGAGAAATAGTTAGCCTTATTATTTCGAGACCATACATACTATGGTAGATTGTACCAACATACTCACTTGGAAAGGGCCTTATCTTGTCGTTTCTGCAAGTTTTTCAAAATCTGGTTCTCTTTTGTTAGTTCCTAAAATATGTATAAAGGTATACACCTGAAGTTGCTGATTATTTGAAACTGATAAAATAAAACAACATGGCATCAAGGAGGTTGACTGAACTTTCCACCCAACGCTGTTCATAAATAAGTTCATAAAAAACATGTACGGCACAACTTAGCCCCTGTGAGGGTGAAGTTTACTACGAACAAGTATAACAACAGAATTAATTTGATCAAGTCAGTCAAATAGATCCATACAATTTCCGTTCAGTCCCCACTCATTTGACAACGTTACGATTTATAAATTTCTCGCTCTACTAAACATCCGAAATGGCGTTCACATTTGCGATTACCAAGCCTCGCCAGCGGCCAACTCGCAACAGGTTTATATTGTTGCTTCGACGCGGGTGTTGAAAATATTTATCCTGAGTCTTAACAGCAAATGCACGGGAACATTTATGTGTGAAATATGTCTAAATTAGAAGCGATAAATATACTAACGCCAATAAGTTGAAATAGATCCTTCCCTACAACCGCTCACCCCAAATTGTTTACCCCCACAAGTTTTCTAAAAAATGTTTAGGGACCTCGGAAACGTCAAAAAAATGTCAACGATTACTTTTTACTCGTAGCGCCGATAGCACTGGAGAAATTTTGAAAAATCGCAAAGTTCTTTTGTCCTTAGCATACTGGTAACCTTGTGTCAAAATCTCATCAAAATCTGAGTACTTTTCGAGCTATAGAGGGCTAAGGACTAGTGGACAAACCAAAAAACAATATCTCGTTTTGGAAATTTTTCGCGAATATGATACTTTCTTGCAGGTTAGCGTGGGAAATAAAAAGTTAACTATGTTCAATAATGTACAGTTGGCGGATACCACTAGAGAATATCGTATTCGAAAAGCTCAAAATAATATGTTTTTAAATGTATGCCGAGTAGTATTCAAAATTCTACGTTATCTAAGTAATGACAACCGCCTCAAATTTGCGTGTCGTTGAAATTTTTTAAAACTGTTATAGGTGTATGTGTATATTATTAGAATTGGATTTTTAAGACAATATTTCATCAGACATTCTTGATTTTACTCACAGCTAAATGATAGTTGGCATCATTTAATTGACTCTGTATAGATCTGAGTTTCAACAACTTGGCAGACAAAACTCTCTGTCGAACAGCAGTGCTGGGGGTACTTCTCGAATAGTTCGCTCTTATAGAGTACATCAACGGATTTTGTGGTTTTCTTCTCTGCAAAATACAGCTGGAGTCCGATGTACACACTGTATCACAACTTTTGCTCCTACAATCAATTTCGTCCGGAATATTGAAAGATATCAAACAAGTTCAACCTATCAGTTGAGGAATGCTTCATCGGTTAGCTGGGAATTATCGACTTGAGTATTATTACATTTCGATCATTCCTGGGACTAAAAGAGACCATAGAAGTCCTAAAGTGTATGCACGGTTTTTAGTAGGGATGCACCGTATATTACTTTTTTTAAAAGGCCGAGTACCGGGTACTCTGTCGGATTCAAATACCGAGTAGCGGGTACTTGGTCGGATACTCGGTGGAGTGAATTGCTCTGCGTTATTTCCCCTACTGTTAGTGATAGTAAGATTACATTGGCGTTTTTGGAAGATTCCCTCATTCTCAAAATCGATTTACGTTTCCAAGACATTAACGTACCACAGTTGTGCAATCAGACCATCGAAGTTTTGATTTTTTAAATATATAAATAGTCATGAAACAACTATGTTTTTCACTGTGGAATTCAGCAGCTGCAATATTGAATAATTTTGACCAAATTCAGATGTAGGAAAGTCTCAGCCTAAAATTTCTTTACATTTGAGCAAATCTCTTTTATAAACGCGGAATACTGGTTATTCCTGTTATTTTTTATTTTTGCTCCATTATTTTATTTCGCTTTGTGGTTCTTCAACAAAGCGATACTTATAGCGTCTTAATATGAGGGACCTTGTTTTTCTGTTCCAATTATGATGAGAAATACTTATACATATCAAGTTTTATCAGAAATGCTCAACTAAAACACGTGGCTTTAAATATTCGAAATACAACCTTGTTTATTGCTGCTTCAGTGAACAAGGATTTGGCACACATATCAGCATACTTTCTACGAGTTAAACTATTTGAAAACCTACTTGTACAACTGTTGAGAATCAACAAGATCATTTGAAGCACAGAAACCACCAAACAACTTTAACGATTATCAACACTGATTTAATATTTTTTACCTTTGGTCATGAGACTTATCAGATTTAGCCGATTTTTGCGGTTGGATCGAACTGCTACAACTGCTCATCGTGTTCAGGAAATGTTCAAATTAATTAATATTGTGTAAAAAAACTGTATAATGAAAGGGCCAACTTCAATAAAAACTGCACTGCAGAGCTCTCATGTTTGTATACATTTCAAACTCGGTTACTATGGTTACCATTTTCATACATCAATGGTTGTCAAAAATGATGTGAAGGAATCATACAGGGTGTGAAGTAGGGCGATGGTATTGTGTAATAGGGAGGCCAACAAACTCAGCTCTTTGTTGGGTATGATTGGCATAAACTGAAAATTTATTAGCACTCGGTCTAATAAAAAATAGTTGAAAGCACAAAATATGATAATTTGCTGCTCCAGAAAAAGAGTCCTCGAATTGTAGCCAAGATTTTTTCCAACAATCGCAGCAATGTAACTTATTTAAACTGCAGATAGCCATAGCGACACTCAGTAAGGAGAATGGGATTAGTATTCAGCAGCTAAAGTGACAAAACTGTCAGCTACGAGAGATTCTAGACAAAAATTTTCGTCACAGTCGTAGTAAAAAGCCTCTTCGTTTCAGTCTGTTTAAATTGGACGGAAAATTGCGCGAAATTTGAGAGAAACGTGTAACACATTCAACGTAAGTTTTCCACGGGTATTTTGAAGGGCGTACCCTTCATAAAAACATGTTTTTTTGTAATTTGTGAATAATTACGATAAAATTGGAGTTCTGACTATCAAGACATTGTGTGTGTGTTGATACGAGACATTTTTTTATAATATTTTCTTTCTCAGGGTCCATAATAAACGAGACATATTTTCTGATAATTTATTATATAGATGTATAAAATGTATACCGCCACCATCAAAGTATAAAAATATAAAATGAGTAAAAAACTTAACTGTTAATACATGTATCACAGTATATTACTTCATAAGTACGTGCCAAAAATTTCCTAATGTGATTAAACACAGTGTTAGAAAATGATGTTCCCAAAAAGCTCCAAATGAATGGAAACATTATCTTTAATAAATTCTCTGAATTAGTAATAAAGGTATTAAAAAATATCTAAAAACATTCAGAAATGTAAAATACTTCATATATCAAGGTATATTGAACCTATTTAATATTATTTGATATAAAAAATATAAGATACTTGGCTTTCCGCAAAATGCCTATCATTCATATATCACTATTCGAAAATCGTTCCAGATAAAAACTTCTTTACGCGCCCCAGAATATAGACTGGCTTGTATTGCAGTCTAGATATGCAAAATAATATTGCCAGTGCACTATTTATAGCCTATAACTATCAATCAAGGAAAAATACTTGTCTTTAAGCATTGCTTGTTAAAAATCATTTAAGGAGTGATAATGGCGCAGCTGCCTGGATACAAAGATAAAAAATATATTTTTGTGTGAGAGAGCAAAAAAGTACTGTTGTAAATAATGGTCATAATTGCCAAAATAAACTATACCATGCCAATAGAATCACTAAAATCGTTTAAGTCAAATATCGATACTTGAGCAATAATTCTCATGAACCAAATCTAATGTTACCATTAACAAATATCCTATAATGTAATATAACATTTATCAACAGAGCAATTTTTAAGCAATCAAAATAAGACTAAATATATGTAATAAGGTACAAAAGTACTGTAATATTTGTCAATTCACCTGATCTTTGGAATGTTACGTATTTTTTTCTTATTACTAGTGTTAGTCTTGCATAGCTGCTATAATATTTTGTAGAGCTGTTCTCGCATCGCTGTCGGGTAGTTTCCTTAACATGTCAAGGGCAGCTGAAGAATGATCGTTTTGTAAATTTTTTGTCAATTCTAGAGCTGGCCCAACCATTACTCTTTCTCTAACCTGAAAATCATAAACAGACTTAGGCATGAAAATTATACAGGGTGATTCACTAGTCATGACCAAAAATGAAAGATCATACATAGGACCGCATTTTAAGGAAGATGAAGTTTAAATTTTACCTTCAATTTGTTACAAATAATTACTCTTGTGATTATTTTCCTAGAGTGCACTGTTTTCATGAAAATAAATATAAAAGAAATTGACGTAACTTCGGAGATAGTTTGTCAGTTATGTGTTACACGGTTGTTAACGTTACTACCATTATTTTTTTTGTAGAAGTCAAGTCAAAGGTTTTTTTCCATTTTTGAGTGTCGTGGAATGGAATTTAGCAATGATGAGTACGCCGATATTATTTTTGTGTACGGGTTCTGTAATGGAAATGCTTTAGCGGCTTTTTGGAAGTATCAACGTTGATTTCCTAGCAGACGCCAACCTATCCCAAAGGTTTTTACGCGTTCATTTCTAAGACTTCGGCAACTGGAATTAGAGCCCGGAATTAGAGGCCATGGTGTCCGACATACTGTTCAACAGGAGCTGGAAGTGCTTAATTTGGCGTTGGATGATCCTAGAACAAGTACTAGGCGGATTGCAGCCCAGTTACCATGTCCTCAAAGTCTTGCGTGGAGAATTTTAAATCGGCGACGAAGTGCAACGGCGAAATTTTTGTGGGTGGTTACTGCAAATGCATAATCAAAATGCAGATTCTATTGATTTGGTTTTGTGGTTAGATGAATCGCTTTTTACGAGGGGTGGAACCTTTAATTTTCATAATGAACATATTTGGTCGTCAGAAAATCCCCGTCCTGTAAGAATCCACTCGTTTCAACACAGGCTTTCTAAAAATTGTCTGGTGCGGCGTTTTCAGTGGCCAACTGTTTATGCACGTATTGCGGCAACGTTTAAATGCAAACTCATATTTAGCTTTTCTAGAAAATTACATAGAAAATGTGTTAGATGATGTTCCGTTAGCAACGAGAGTACGAATATTGTATCAGCACGACGGTGCCCCACGGCATGTTCGTCGTGATATAACCGCATGGTTAAATAATCATTAGACAAGGATGGATTAGCAGAAACGGACCCGTACATTGGCCAACGAAGTCCCCTTATTTGAACCCCCTGGATTTCTTTTTGTGGGGCGCTTTCATACAACTAGTGTATGCTGAACAAATTAATACTGTTGATCAATTACAAGAAAGAATAGATAATGCGTTTCATCAAATTCAAGCCACAAAGAATTTTTCTGGAATACGTTTTTCTTTATTAAAAAGATGTCGCACTTGTATCCGTCAGAATGGTGGTCTTTTTGAACATTTATTGAAATAAATCTTTGATTGCCTAATTTGTTTTTTTTATTTTTACGAAAACAATGCACTATCGGAAAAAACACACGAGTAATTATTTGTAGCAAATTGAAAGTAAAATTCGAAAATTTGCGCGTTTTGAAAAAAAGCAGTGGCGTACTATTTTTATTTGGAAAAATAATGCCACTAATCCCCTGTATCTCCGCCAGTGGTGCGTTAATTTTAAATAAAGGCTACTAAATGTGGACAATACTTAGGTAAATCCACATACCAAATTTTAGTTCATTCCAGTTGACGGTTTTGAAGATATTAAAAAAATGTTTTTAATTTTTAAACTTCAACACCCCGTATATTTTTGATAAAGCCATCGAGGAAAAAATGTTATATAGAAAACTCCCCTTAACATGCGGTCATGTGTATGATCTTTCATTTTTGGTTACGACTTGTGAATTACCCCTATATTGGTATGTGCAAAACAAATCATAGTTAAAAATACTTTTGAGAGGAGGGTTAAACTTTTAAAAATAACTACGTTTTCAGATTCCTGATCATTTTTCAATGTTCTTCAAGTATAGACCTGTCGAACGCAATTTTTTGGTACAGACAGAACTGTTAACTATCTATGTTCAAAGGATACTTCAAGGCAAAAGTTCCTAACCTGTTCATAATCGACATCCTCGACGTTATCTAATCCTTTCTCGATGAAATCATACAAACTTGGATCGTGTTGCAGCGCAAACAATACTGGAGCACTGATCAAACTGAATGATCCAAAGGAACCAGGCGTGAATGGTTCACGATCCAAGTATGCTTGCCAGGCGAGTGCGAGATGCTTGCCGAAAAGATAGCCTTGACGTTGAAGTTCTTCTGGATGTCCTGCTAGTTTCAGCGTGCCTTGACAGGATTTCCCTAGTAAACTTCCTAAAACGAGAATAGCGACTTTTCATACTACATTAATGATTACCATATGGAAATAGAAGCATGACTTGCCCCACATAAGTGAAGGACAACCAACGTAGTAGTACAGCTATAGGAATACTAGACCACCGATTTTGGTCCAGAACGTGTAGTGGTCTAGTATTCCTATAAGTTTTAGAACAGCTATAGGAATACTAGACCACCTAATGTGGTCCAGAACGTGTAGTGGTCCAGAAATCCTATAAGTTTTACTACAGCTATAGGAATACTACACCACCTAAAATAGCATGTAAAATTGTAAAACAACCCACACCGTAAAACCTATAGGAATACTAGACCACCTTAAATAGCATGTAAAATCGTACCGTAAAACTTACAGGATTTTTGGACCACCACACGTTCTGGACCAAAGTACGTTCTAGAGATAGTTTGTCGCCGAACAACAGTCACATTATTAGCTTTAGATTGTTTCTATTGAGAGATGTGTAGGCAAAATATCGACTCTTGATCCCGAAATCAGTTCACGGCCTGAGGGAGATACCTAAAGATAACGGGCGTTCCACAATTAACACATTTTTCCACTGCATCATAAAGCACAGTCTGCGAAAACCAAAAAATTCACTAACAAACAAGGATAAAAATCGCTTTAAAATAAACTAAACTTAAAATACCCTTCAAGGTCTTGTGGAGCAACGTTTTACCGTCAATTTAGATTGTTTACCTCGAAAATTATAGTATTTAATCCAGCATTAAACATACCGCACTGCAACCCAGATCAAATTTGTTTAAGCAGGTTTTTTAAATAAACTACAATTTTCTGTCCGGGCAAAGCGTTTTTTGAATCTTTTTTAGACGAAAAAGGCCGGCCGTAACTTTTCTCTAAAGATGACCATTTTTGAGTTATAAGCGATTTAATGTAAAAATGGGTTTATTGAATGGTTAAATACTCGGTTAAAAATTATAATTTTTGATGTTGTAAAGTATCTGAATTAAAGTTTAAACCTCGCTGTACAAGACCCCGAAAAGAATTTCAAGATTAGTTTTATTTTACCACGTTGCGATCTGAGTTTCTCCCCTGTATACCGAACATCTGACAACGATGCTAAGCCTGCCAATCAACAGTCAGACCCCGACACAGGTAGATCCTACGTTGGTTGCGCTGCGTGCGACGTATGTGTTCAAAATATTTCTCTATCATTGTCAAGTTTCAAGGACAAGTGATCCGAAAATCTATGATATGTGAAACATGAGTAATACCGGGGTTGGAAGCGTATAAATATACTATAGCTGAAAAATTCAGATATATCGTCTTCCACCCCTACAACCCCCAACTTTAATCACTACAAAAAACTTTATGAAAATCCTCAGGAACCCCTGAAATAACAGAATCCATAGCTCCGCTGCTGCAGGATCGATTTTCACAATCTACATATCTTTTTCGTCCTTAGTACAGCAGTAACCTTGAGTCAAAGTTTCATCAAAATCGAATCGAATACTTTCTAGATCGCACAATTTTTCTATCTACAAATCTTTTTTGAATACCTGCATTTAAAATATGTCTAACAGTCCATTCAGCCTTGGCATTCCCCATAGCCTCTCCAACAGCTAGTGGTTCAATATTATCAGCTATAAGAACATCATAGTCCTTTGTATCGCTCTTTGGCCTAGCTGGCAATGGAGCATTCTGAAGATCCCTTAGTCCTACGAATTCTGCCTCGGCCAGGTCTCTAACTGCAGAACTCATCAGCTCTACCAACTCTTGGTTCCTCAGGTTGGCCAATTCTACACAGCTGTTGCTTAGGAGATAGTCGCCGCTTAGTAAGGCAATTTTGTTGCCAAATATCATATCCGCTGGAAAAAAGTTATGGTATAGTATCAACCGCCAAGATTTAAGAATAAGGATAGTTGAGTCACTAGCGACAAATCGTGTCGCCTTCGGTGGCAAAGCAAACACCCTGGAAAAATCAAATTTCTCATTTAACAGCCAAACCAAGAGTCGGCCATCATGGAAAATTGTACAGACTTATCTGTCCAACTTTCTTCAATAATCGGCAATAGGTTGTAGAAGATCACATGCTCATTTGGCCAGCAGACATCAAAATCTAATTTTCCAACAAATAGATTGATTTTGCGAGATAGGTGTTGTGGTGTATGCTATCTATATGGTCAGCTTTTTAAAGTGATCAGCATATATTCAAATGACTTACCCAGTCATACAAATAAGGAGGTTCGAGTCATTGATTGTGGTAGGAAATAAGAAAACTCCTAAAAATACGATTTTGGGCAATAGTCTAATCCCCGAAATAATTGTAAAGTCTGCTTTTATTGCTGCAAGTTGTTCAAGGGGGTATTCAAAACATGGACGCATAAAATGGGTACACCTATTTTTGTGGGAAAACTTTTTATTCGACGACAAATGAGAATGAAAATGGCAGGAACAAGAAAACTCTTCAAATAAGATTTTTATGTATTTATGAGACCTACAGAATAAGACCGCACTTAAAAAGATCCCACTAATAGTAAAAAAGTTATGGCCGAAAATCGAGGCAAAATGCAGGTTTCGGTACTCGTTGCTAATGCGACGATAATTTCACATAGCTACTTGAAATTCGTTAAGTCAGAAGGTTTATTACTTATAAATAACCACAACAAAATTGGAGTCGATTGGCTAAGTGGTTTTTGAAAATTTCTCATTGTCTATCCCAAAACACCTGTCTTCCAGCCATCAATACTAGTGTACTGAGCAATATACATCGTTCGTTCAAAGGATATTTTATAGCAAAATACACGACTTAACCTTGCTGATATGAATCACGAGCCATTCCGAAAAATAATTGTTATTTTTATGCGAAAAGGTTAAAGTTTACGTATGCCGCAATGTTATAACCTCCTACTATCTACAAGAAAGTTGTTCTATAATAATCCAAATTTTTGTATAAGAAAAAATAATATTGTTTTTAATTATCGATGAGAATTTGAATTGTTCTAGTCACATTAAATTTTTTTTGTATATATTTTTTTTGAAATAATTTATTTAAACACAATAATACAAAAAGTATAACCAGTTTTAACAATAATTCCCTAATCAGTGTTTGCAAACACTGGCCCCGAGAATAACAAGACAATAATTAATATCTATGAACTACAGGTACACTGCAATGTTGCTCATAATTTCAACAAATAAATTCATTAACATTTTTACAATCTTTCAATTCTCTAACAAAACTTCTATAGTTATTTGAATCTTTTATACAATGAGGTAAATTATTAAATTTCTTAATTGCGTCTGTGATCGGATTTTTTAAACCTATGTTAGTTCTTGTGGAAATTTGATAAACATTATTTAGTGATCTTGTTTGGTGATCATGCACGGTATGGTAGAACCTAATATTTATGTTACTTTTTAGTAGATTATTTATAATTTTATAAACAAGTTTACATTGTTCCACCTCCAATAACACTCTTAATTTGTTTAAATTTAAATTTGAATAAAGTGTATTAGAACTTGTAAGCCAATCAAAATTAAACAATATTTTCAGAACTTTATTTTGTAAAACTTGAGCTTTATTAAAATTAACTTCACCGCACATACCCCATACTGGCAAGAGGTACCTAAAATGTGTAAGAAAGAAGGCATTATAAATTTGAAATTTGCTTTTGTTGGACAAATAATCTCGACTCTTATATAAGGCAGATGCATTGAAACTATTTTATCACAAATTCCATTTACGTGAAGTGACCAATTTAAACTTTCATTTATCAGTAATCCCAAATATTTAATACTTGACACTTTTTCTAGCGCTATATTATTTATGTTAATATTTAGATTATTGCTAACTATCTTATTTTTTTGTTTAAATATAATGTATTTTGTTTTTTCAATGTTAATTTTTAATCTATTCGAAAACAGCCATTTAAGATAACTATTCAGGTCATCATTAATAAGATTCGTTAAAGCAATTTCGTCTGTTCCAGTATATACCAGTACAGTGTCATCTGCAAAGGTAAAATATCTTCCCCTCAGATTGGCCAACTTGAGATTTAGTACATAAAGACTGTATAACAGAGGTCCAAGAACTGACCCCTGTGGTACTCCATAGGTGCTAGATAACCATTCACTATCAATGTCTCCAAGCTTTATGTACTGTTTTCTGTCATATAAATAAGACTTAATCAAGCTGTACGAAACACCTCTAAATCCCATTTTAAACAATTTATCTAAAAGAATGTCTACACTTACTACATCAAAAGCTTTGAATATGTTACCTATTCCAGGAATGTGTGGTTTAACACAGGTTTCACAAAATAGAATATTAAAAATTTTGTTCAAGTATGACCGACTTGCCGAAACGGATAATATGTATACAGAATTGAATGTTTGCAAATTAGATAAGCTGTTGGAATTAGAACAATGTGAAATGATTTTCAAAATTTAAAAAAACTAACAAAAGTGTAATCAAGCATTCTGTTCTCATATGATGTGGATGAACATGAAACAAGATCAAATAATAATTTGTGCCAGATTCCTATTAGACCCAATATAGGATTAAATAACCCAGTCAATGATGCAGTAAAAATTATAATAACCTACCAAATAACGTAAAAAAATGTACATGTATTCAGTAATTATGCAAAGACACTCAAAAGTCACTTGAATTGTTGAATTTATCGTATCTAAAATTCGCACTTTAAATATTGTTGTCGAGGCTAGTGTTTAAACACAGACTAGAAAACTCTGACTTCTATAAAATTTGTAAAAAATGACTATTAAATCGACTGCAAACTACAAAATTAACACAAAGGAGCACTTAATAAACGCCAGGATGAGTTGAAGTATAGATGTAAGCAGTGAGTAATAGGTCAATCACAAATATAGCATGCGTAAACGTTAGCTTTATTTGATATTGATTGATTTAAGCATCAAACAAGGTTAACGTTTTTACACCCTCAATAAAGTGTAAACAAATGAATAGAGAACTTACCAAACCCTGAGCAAGCCTTGTGTATCCAATAGGTAACATAACACCATAAAATCATTGCAAATCGGCACAATGCACGATGAAACAATCTAACATCCCAGATGTTTATTTGTTTGTATACGACGCGCGCGACGTGATGCCTCGGCGAGATCCAAAGATCGACTGATCAGCAGCAGTGCGTTGTGCGTCGGCCGACCGTACCGGAACGCTCTCGATTACGTCACAGTCACATGTCCGTTTCTGTCTGCCAATCGCATCTCAGGCGGAAAGTGGGGTGCGGGGTGGGCGGAGCTACGCCAATCGCTGGCAAATCGAGTAGCTTCAAGTTGACGACGTTCAACAGCGATGCACTGAATCATAGCATCGACATCTAATGGGATAAATGCGCGATTCCGCTCGCGCGGAAGGAGTGTGAAGCGCAGGTCGTAAGTCTTACGTAGATTGAAGGAGATTAGTTTCGGAGAAATAAATGCAATTTTCAAAGGAATGAAATAGTTTGCTAATAGATTTATTAATTTAACATTCCAATGCAACAATATACAGCGTGTCCCAGAAGCCGACGTCGAGCCTGAAACGGGGGATAGGCCAAGTCCTGTACTTTTCAAATTTCAAACCTTCGTTTTCCGCATAAAAATAACAATTATCTTTCGGAATAGCTTGTGATTCATGTCGGAAAGGTAAATTCGTGTATTTTTCTATAAAATGCCCTTTGAACAAACCCTGTATATTGCTCACTAAACTAGTAGTGATGGCCGGGAGACAGGTGTTTTGGGATAAACAATTAGAAATTCTCAACAACTACTTAACCAATCGACTCCAATTTTGTTGTGGTTATTTAGAAGTAAGAAGCCTTCGGATTTGACGAATTTCAAGTAGCTGCGTGAAACTATCGTCGTTTTAGCAACAAGTGCCAAAACCTGCATTTTGCCTGGTTTTCTCCCATAACTTTTTTATTTTTAGTGGGATCTTTTTACGTGTTCTTTCATTTTGTAGGTCTCATAAATACCTAAAAATCTTATTTGAAGAGTTTTTTCGTTCCTGCCAACACTTTCGATAGACTCCCAAAAAACACGTTTTCTCATTTTCTTTTGTCGAATGAAAAGTTTTCCCACAAAAATTGGTGAACCATTTTATGCGTCCATGTTTTAAATACCCCCTTGAATAACTTGCAGCAATAAAACCAGACTTTACAATTATTTCTCAAACCATGGGTATTTTTGTCTAATATGATGGATCCGTCAATGCCAGGTAAACAGAGCCATATTTTGTTTTGGTTTTTTGAATGCTCAGATTCATTTTGTCTTTTATTTAGCAAAGTTCATTTGCATACAAAAAACAAAATGCTACAAACAAGTTTTACTAGATTTACACCCAATTGCCAACGTTGCAGACTAACACAAAAATGTCACTTGCTGATCAGCTGTTCACCTCGGTAGACATCAGAGCATGATGGATACTCGGTATACTGTACTCGCTCATAGCCTTATTTTTCTAGTTAGTGAATTTAAGAATGGGGTCTAGGTGCATAGAGCACATTAATGTGTACCCACCATCGAGTAATGCATGCAAAACCACGAAAGTCCCGAACTTGTTTATGCAATGAAAGCGGTATTATTTGAACGGGAAGGACTTACGAGGTGCATACCCAAAATACAAATCGACCTTTGATGAAATGTTTTCAGTAAAAAGGCGTTGGAAAACAAAAAGACTTTAGTGATTTTTGAAATGAGAGATTCAATTTTATAAATAACTTCTTTTCAGAAAAGTACCTGTCTGAAGAAATTCTAGAAAAACTATTTCTTAATTAATAACAATACTTACATGGGGAGTCAACAACTATTGGAGGTTGTAAATTAACTAAGCCTTTATGCACTAAATGACTGGTTCGAATCATTTCTGTAACCTAAAACAAAATGTGTTATAGTGATACAGAGAACCAAGATCACATCAATTGTTTGAAAGGCATTCCCACTTTGATTTAGTTTTGGCTATGCCTTCCCTCGAAGGCTGAGTGAAGGATCAAATATCTTTTGAAATAAGCTTGAATAATCAAAAAAGCATAATCAATGACGACTCTCATCTGACGTTAAAGTTCATAAGTTAACTTTTTTGTTATCTTGTTAGCTATTTATCATCAACTGCCCATAAAAAAAACTCAAGAAATGACCTTAAACTTAGACATGTCAAAAGCCTTGTTTTGAATGTTTTCATTCATGTGGCTAAAAGTAGGTTGATTCAATAATAAATAACATGACCTTGAGAAATAAAACTCACCTTGTTCACAAGGTCAAAAGTTAAACTTTCTATTTTTGCTAATTTTGTGTTTCTGCTAAAAAGAAGTTTTGTTTTTGGAAATATACTAGTCATTAGTCAAGATCATTTAGCCTTTGATTTTCATGTAAAAGTTTCATTCCAAAATAATTTAGTTTTTAAAATATGTTGATTAAAATAGAATAGAAGATATATGGAGACAAAAATATCTGTACTTTTGTAATGGAATAATTTGCTTTACCTCTGCTAGTGCTCTCTGGCTGTGCAAGACTCCAGCAGCCTTGTCTATTTCCATGTCAGGCATACCAGGTGCCTGACCAGCTGCTTTTGACACCAAAAGCACAATCAGACCCCATGCTTGCATATTATTTTTTCCATTGTAAAAGAGGCCTCTGAAATCAAAACATTCTAGTTAGAATCATGAAGGAGGTTGAAGAAAATGAGAAATATCAGAAAATAGGATGCTTATAAAATTAGATGCTTTTCTGATTTCATACTGCATTGAATATAAAACTAACTAAAATAGTATGATAAAAATGGACATGACTTTTTGACCAAATGTGTTGCATAATAGGATATTATTTTTTATTACAAATGAAGCTTACATCTTAACTATCATGTAAATGATTGTTTTATTAACAATCATTTTCTGATTATTTACATAAGTATGGTGGTATGTGGATACTTCAATGTTAATAATTTGAGGGAAGGCATCAAAATTAGTAATAAAGATGAGTAACTTCAATCATTTCAAGTTCAAGTATAGTAAAAAATGTTAGTTCAAATAATTTTTACTCTTGGCAAATGAATCACTTTTATCACATACTGTAAATCGAAATATGAATCATAATTTACAGTTGATGTTTTATTATTCAATCAGTA
The DNA here is from genome assembly GCA_963669975.1 of Acanthoscelides obtectus. Taxonomy (NCBI): domain Eukaryota; kingdom Metazoa; phylum Arthropoda; class Insecta; order Coleoptera; family Chrysomelidae; genus Acanthoscelides; species Acanthoscelides obtectus. The sequence continues at coordinate 31,915,682 of CAVLJG010000007.1, read as the reverse complement.
AAATACAATCAATCCATCAATGTATGAAAATCAATAATGTATGACTTTCAGTGACAATCATAATACAGCATTTATTGATTGACAGGATTTATACAGTCTGTATGCCATAAAGCAACAGCACCAACAAAAATAGCATTCTGTGTAGCTAATCAAAAAATGCAGATCCATGAGGTATAGCAAAAAACAAATCAGAGGGTTAAATGATTCAAGAATAAAATTCATGCATTATAAAACATTTAAACCTGATTTGCCCCTAAAATGCTAAAAAGTTTATGAAGTAACAGGAATATAACAATAGTATAAGTAATTTATTTCTATTTTTCGAATCATGTATTTGATAATTCACGTGTCAGATATCAATTTGTGTGTTTCAGAAAAATGTGGTAATATTTCTAAACCATACAGTAGATCAAGAAATAACATGAAAATATGACATAAACAGAGAAAATATTCCCCAATACAGGGTGTTAATATTATAATTTTAGAATTGGAAAACATACCATCAGGGTGAATTAAAACAATGATTTAAAATTTTTACACAAAAAACTGATACACTGACTTTTTTCAAACATCTAATACAAACATTATTCAAAAAATCATTTAAATTCTTAGCAGCTAAATTATATAATGTAGTACCAAGTGAAATAAAAATACTTAATCTTGGAAAAAAAATTAGACGAAAATTGAAAGACCGGGTTTGTACTGTGCAGCAAATAACTATACATAATTATATAGAACACTAAAACTACAAAATTCCAATTATATTAATACTTTTTAGAATTTCCAATAATAATTGTTATACACATATGATTAGTTATTAAGATATAATGCCTTCTGTGGTTTTTTTTCATATTTGTTTGCCCATTTTTTGTATTTTGGCGAATAAATATTATTATTATTTTTAATTTTTAAATAAGGTACATATTTAATATACACTACCGCTCAAATATTTTGGGACAAAAACTTTTTTAAGAGAACTTAAAATAAATAAGGCTTATATGACATTGATTGATTATTACCATCTATAATACGACTACTCAAGCTAAAGATGTATAAGAATCAGTGAAACACCACTTAAAAGGGAATAAATGTAACCATCTTTAGAGACGCCGATATTTTTATTAGTTCATTGCAGTCGTAAATCGGCCGATTTCCTTCCGCTGCTTAATTTTTTTTGTACTATGTATTATGTTCATAAACATTCTGGGTATCAATGAAACAAAGTAAAAATTGTACGTAGGTTAGTATAAACTACGAGTCGATGTGTTTGGGTCAGATTTTTTCAAAATAATGGAAAATGGTAAAGACGGGTAACGTTTTTCTCTTGAAAACAGTATGTACCTTACGTGATGAGGGATTGCCAATTCGAGCGATTGGTGAAAACCTGCATTTGTGACGGAACACTCTGTCTCAAATTTTGAAGAAAAAGAGATAAACACGCAGTGTCGTAGATCGTCCACGCTCTGGAAGACGCAGAGTTACAACTATTCCTGAGGATAGGTTTATAGTAATAACAAATAAGCGAAATAGACATTTAACTATGCCTGAACTCACACACAGCATGGACATAACGAGGGAAAACCCTGTGTCCATGTCCACGGTAAAACGCCGCTTACAAAGGGCTAACCCTCTTGCGACCTATACATAAACTCAACCGGTTAGCATTGACTCGAAAACACAAAGATTGGACCACTGACGATTGGAATCGAGTCCTTTGGTCGGATGAATCCAAATTCGAAATGTTCGAATCTCGACGACGACAGTTTGTACGCCGCCAAACCCATAAACGCATGGCTCAGCAATGTTTGCAGCCCACTGTTAAACATGGAGGTGGAAGTGTAATGGTTTGTCGCTGTTTTGCTGGAAATCTAACAGGAGATTTGGATCATATTGAGGGTATAATGCGATAAGAGCAGAATTTGGAAATATTGGAAAACCACGCTGTTCCCTCAGGACAAAAGATTGATGGAAACAATTTCGAATTTCAGCAAGACAACGACCCTGCGCATTCATCTTGACTATTCCGCAATTATTTGGACCAGCAGCAAGAACTTGGTGCAATGAAAATCACAACATGGCCTTCCCAGTCCCCAGATTTGTCTCCTATTGAGTATTAGTGGGATGAATTGGACAGACAGGTGAAGCAACAAGAGCCTACTAGTGCAGGAAGCATGGGTATCCTTATCACCAACTATTCTTGAAAATTTGATACCTCAGATGAGTCATGTCTGTCATGCAGTTATTCGGGCTCATGATGGACATTTCGATGAATCACAAATTTAGTAAATTTTGATAGAAATAAGTTACCAACTAACTGAGTTCCAGTGGAAAATAGTTCCTTTCTTATTTTTTTGATTAAACACACTCTATTGTTTGATTTCCCTCAAAAAATCTGCTGTCCCAAAACTTTTGAGCGGTAGTGTACATGAAACACTTCTCTTGAGAAATGTTTCTGTGACTACTCCTTTTGGAGAAAGGCTGGTTTAAACATTTGATATGAAATCCATAAAAAACCCCAACCAGTTCTACATTCTATATATTGGCAATAAGACATTTTGAGGCCTATGTTTATAGGGACTGTTTTTGTTATTTTTAGGCGTCCTCTCTAGGTTTGAAATATTGCCACATCATTCTGAAATACCCTTATATATCTTATACAGCCTATATTCATAACTTTTTTCTATAATTTCTCATGCTTTCATATCACTTAAAAATTCCCACAACCTTTAAAGTAATCGCAATCTAGATAGTTATTTTGAATGCCAGTTACCACCACCTAAAATACTAATTATCGAATTACTTTGCAGTTTTTAACAGAGGATGATTCGATCCAACAAGCTTCCGAAGTTGCAATGCTACATTTGCAATTTCATCACTCATAAGCCACCGCAAACTCAAAAAAGATGTTGGATATCCGACGATTTTTTCCGCCTCCGTCACAGCCTTATTCCAATCGGGTTTTCTAGCACAGTTAGTATCTGAACTGCTGAAGACTCTCCTTGGCACATTTGGTAGGGTGTTGATCAACGAGCTGACCTTAACTATGTTCCACTTACTGTACAAACGTTGGGATATTTTGGATAACGACATGTTCACGACGCATCTATGACTGAAAATCAAATCACATACGAAATAAAGATGTTCTTATGAAAGCACATACCTATGTAGTAAGTGAAAGTTGACCCATATTTTTTGTACAGGTGGTGATCGACTAAACGGTTATTATTTGTGGCACATCAGCGTGACTTATGGGGATTCTAATAAAACCAAAAATACCGTAAATGTGAGAATAAACATACTTTACAATCAGATGAAAACGGTGAAAACGTAATGTAGACTAGAAAACATAACCTTGTAAAACAGTAAACTGTTGTTTTCAAGATTTATTTTTACTAGTTTCGTTTTTGTATGCAACCATTCTTACAATTTTCAATGACTATAATAAAGTACTGGTTACACTATGGCCACACGTCACAGTACACATCTCAACGTCAATTGCAAATCGATTTTTAGAATATGCATATTAAATGCGGCAGCTCGATGGGGTCAACACGTACAATTTGTTTATTTATTTTTAACACGTTCTATCCATTATGTCCCAGAATATTATATACCTCAGACATATGTACATACAATAATTAATGTATTCTATCAGAAGATAGCAGAGTTAATACTATATTTGCGCGATCGAAAAATTATCCAAGATGCAATGAGATACCTTAGCGTTATCTATAAGAATTTTCTACAGCTATACATCTTATCTCTGCGATAATTAGGAATTTACTTTACAAAGGTTGTGTCTCATAGATGACGCTGTAGCCAACTACAAACATGAACATACAGCTACGGTTCCAACTACGAGACATTAACCTTCCCAAAGTAGACTTTTAATTAATACGGAGCAGAGAAACTTGACATTTTCAAAGTATATGCATATAGTAAATAGAGAAATAGGTGTGACAGATCCTCATAGAAGACGCTATGGTATCTCATTTCATCTCTGATATTTTTTTAGACGCGCGAATATAGTATTATGTTGTCAATATTCAGGTAGAATACGTTAATCAATGTTATATATTATTAAAACGGAATCACGTACCTTTGTACCTGGAGTCCGTGCGCGCAGATACCCCTGTATTCAAATACACGCCGCGTTGGTGGTGTGTGTGTTATGCTACACTCTTCCGTTTCGGTATCAGACTGTGCACAGTGTCGTTCAGAAGCTAACCAATGGCTGGGATACCCTCTATACACTTTATTATCAGTTACAAAAATTGATGATGTTAGATTTTCCAGGGATCCATCCTTTGGGCCCGGTATCTCTGAACGCCGTTCATGAACATTCAATTCAAGAATATATCGCGTATCTGTCGCGCGGTGTGAACCTACTATAAGACCGCAAACGTCATGCGCAGTTTGCAAACTGAATCTTGCATGGCACCTCATATAATGAGTGTTGCCAGATCCTAAAAACATTTTTCCCTAATGTTAGCCAAGACCAAGATCCTCAGCAGCTGTGAAATTTTATATCTGGGTTAGCCAAGGGCAAAATACTAAATAAATAAAACCCTTTTCATCTATTTAGAATATTCTCAATCCTCATGTGAAGCCTAATGATGAGACGCATCTGAATACATACCTATAAAAAGATTCTGCATAGAATATTTATATACAGACCCATTTTTTACTTTTCTCTTTCTCAGATTTTTAAGTGAAAATAATCTGGCATATTGAATGAGGTGAGTGCATCATGGAAGACCATGCTCCTATACTCGAGTACGGAAACGGAAGAGAGCTGCGGAACGCATCAGTCATGGCAGGCCGCTGGCCAGCGCGGCATCTTCAATACGGCGCGATAGTCACGCTCCGACTATGTATCGGTACCAGAGCATAGTAAGGCCAATTATTAAAAATCCATAGTTATTCTTATTACTTCGGTCGTCGATGTTAAAATTATAATCCTAGCTCACAGCTAAACATATGTTTTCTACTAAATAAACTGATATTTCCTATGAATTTTTCATTGTAGATTTGTAGCGCTATCTGGTATACTTTGTCATTACTTAAGAAGGCCATCTCGGTCAACTTGACCTGTTTTTAATCAAAATTATGAAAATTTACTGGCAACTTATTTAATACCGATATAAATCTCATTACTTTGAAAATATTTTCACGAATACATTCTTACTTTTAAGATAGCGATAGTAGTAGTTAGTTTTAACCATTCGGAAGAGCTTAATAAAAGTTGAGATAAATAAGGAATGACTAATGAATAAAGAAAGATATTTCATAAGTTACATAATTAGAACAAAGTGTTACTTATAATAATTTATTTGTATCATTTATCCAGTAAATAAACGGATAATAACTATTTCTTTGTACGCGTGGCCTTCCATGGTCAAGCCACCTTATGTTATCCAAATTTCAATTATATGTAGCAGCTAAGCAGTACATATTACATAGGAATTCTCTTCTGTTGTTATTTGGTTATGATAATCGCATAGGACCACGTTTGATCTATATCTAATAATTAATTTGTACGCTTATAAAGCATACTTACAAAGGAAGCTAAAATCACTCATAATAAAAGTCACTAGCCACTATGATAACGGGTCTAGCGGTGGCTGAGATGTTCATGTAATGACGACGTGAACTTTTTGATGACTCATAAAACTTCTATAAAATTGTAGTAGACAGGACTATGGAAAAATACATGCAAAAATACATGCGACAGGATAGACATAATGTTTTTAATTTGAATGTGCTCATTTGTCCTTGGATTATTATCTAACGCATTGAGGGTTGGGGTGCGAGGACTGCGGAGAAATAATCAAAAATTAAAGAAATTTATAATGTATACAGAACCCACAGAAAAGAAGTATTCAACTTACGAGAAACTACCTTACATCTGACAACGTCGCACACGTTTAGCAAATCCAAAATCCATGGAATTCTATCTTTGATTCATTCATTAGCGGTATTTTACGTCTGTTGTGTTGATACCCTCTGTGACTTTTACCGGTGTATGAACTGTTATCGATTGCGTGATTTATTTCTCCAGAAACGACTTATAAACATTTAGAAAACAAAAGTGCCCAGACCTCCTCTGATAAATAGATCTTCTGTTTGTGGGTTTTGTGTTACAGAAAAGACTAGCCCAAAAACTCCAAAAGGTGAGTTAAGGTTTCTCTAGTTGATAGTTGTATATTGATCTTATAATTCAATATCTTTTATTACTGTTATTTGCAATTATGATTCACTTGTTAAACATTGAATATTGCACAATTGCAGTGGCGTTTACCGCAATGAGTTTGTACACAAAAATATTCACTCCATGGGAGATAAAAATACTTATCGCTATTTTAAACCCGGTGCACAGAAAGTGTTTACACATTTCATGAAATACAACGTGATTTTTAAGATACCGGGGACCCTTTCTATCCCTTTTTTCGTCTTTTAATATGCGCAGAATCTGAAAAATCGATAGCCCCCTCATATTGAAAAAACAATTTTTAATTTGTCTCAAATTAATCGATTTTTTTAAGTTGTTATTATGTATCAGTTACTATAGTGGTCATACTGATTAAGTGATTAACGTATTCGACCAGGTTGAATTCGTTGTAGCAATGATCGTAGATAATTCGTATTTATTATTTATTTTCTAGTATAGACAAATTACGAGTCAATTTCCATCATTTTTGAATGTACTGTTTATTGTATGTGGGTCAGTTATAAACTATATATAGGAATACCCGGTGTTTCAAATTCGACTCGCACCATTGGGATCTCGGATACGGTAACAGATACGAAGTTACTTAAATAGGGGCAAAGTTGCATATTTAGGTGACTAACAAAATGCAGCTGAGAACGTTTCGAAATTCAAAGAACTTCCGGGGAGAGACGGAAAAAAATCAATTTTCCCAAAATCGTTTTGATTTATACATTAGCATTTCCACTTTTCTCCTCTACAGGGTGGCATAATTAGAATTTCCATGTGTTGTTTTCTCTTGACCTACAGCATAAACTTCATTTTTCTTATGGACGCCATATTGGATTTTTTCTTACTTGAATAAAGTTTTTCATTCCGATTCTAAAAATGTCTAATATGTCATATTATATTGACATTGCCAAACCTCATTTATTCCAGAAAAACACAATTTCCTAGGCGGGCCTTATTGTTATTACCATTAATAAAAAATTCATTTTCTGTTCAGGTTTCACCATACCTCTTTATTTCCTTACAATAATTGTCGTTCTGTCATCAAAGAAAACACATCACTGAATTTAGGACTAACATTAATAAAATAATATATCGTCACAAGGCGCCATCGAAATCAATTTCGACAGTTGGCATGGTAATTAAAAAACGAGGGTAAATTGGGTTATTATTAGATTCTGCGAATCACTCTAACTCAGCAGAGCTCTCTTTGTCGCGAATTTGCGTAGGAACCAAATTGAAAACAAAGTTTTCTTTGGTGGCAAAATACTGATATTCCGTCTAAATATTTTTGTAGAAAATCCAATATCATCCCAGTATATCAAGATTTTTGTTTTGGACTTTGATGTGTCTATTTCTTGAAAGTGTCAGTATTTTATTTGTGTTGACGCTTTTGTTTTAAGCTTAAGTATAGCAAAACGTCAATTTAGCTTATCGCGATATTGAATGCATTGTTTGCCCATCGATCGTAAATTAAACAAAAATTTGTCTGACATGGAGTCGTGATGTTTACTTGCGATGTTTGCTCTGGCACATACAACAAGGTCTGGCATTTTTCTGATGGAATTATAGACGATTTTCTCCACTGTCGTCTACTTCTATTCGATCTATTATGGGTGAATTTTCGGTATTTAGTTTTTCAGTGTCAACTAAGAAAAACGACTTATATATATTGTTTATATCACAAGAATATATTATGTACATATGATACATATTTGATAGGGACAGATTTTAACAGCTTCTATAGTTACCAGGTGAAGTGTATGGCCAGGGGGGTCACATTTATGAAAAAGATACTTTAAACGTGATATAAACACCATTAACTAAATAACCGCCGTAGCTCTTTATTAAAAATAACATGTCCTCAGTTTCATTGGTCATAAACTAAGATAATCGTACAGATTTGGAGGTCACAGACCCTCAGGGTAACGGTTGTGTTTTGAAGCTAGAAATCTTTTTGATAGCGGGTCGCAGCCGTTACTTTCATTGTTTATAATATTTTTTATTGTGAAGAAATGACAAACAGTAAAAAGTAGATATACAGGGTTTGTCCGGAAAGTAATAGGACTCAGTCGATTTAAAAAAAATTATTGACCCAATCGCCACAATTCTTTAAAAACTTTCAAAATAGGTTCCTTTGAAGGCGGTGCATGCTGCTTGGATCCGCTCTGTCGTCTCAAAATGCTTGCCTTTCATCGGCCTTTTCAGGTGAGAAAAAGACGGGGGGGCCACATCTGGGCTGTAGGGCGGCTGCGGAAGCGTTGGGATGCCGGCCTTGGTCAGGTAGCTGTTCACAAGAAAGGCGGTGTGAGCCGGGGCGTTGTCGTGGTGCAACTTCCAGTCGGCTGCGATGTCTTGTCGGACCCAGATTTTGGTAAATTTAACACTGGGCAATTAAACGAATACTTAGTCGACGGTCTAAGTTCAAAACTTTGCGCACACGAGTACATTATCGGTGTTTGTCGAAGTCGAAGGTCTTCCAGCAAAGTCTTCATCAGCGACCTCTTCCCGGCCCTCCAAAAAGGCCTGGTGCAACCGAAACACACCACTTCTTGCAAGCAACACCTGGGTAAGCCTGCTTGATCATATCAAACGTCTCTGTCGCAGATTTACCGAGTTCCACACAGAATTTAATCGCGTACCTCTGCTCTAACGAACGCTGCATTTTCGGCTTGCACAACTCACAGAAACACGTCGCGCGAAAATGCCTGCCCTGACTCTCCAAGTGCTCGGAGACAACTACCGAATCCAGTCGGTGCGCGCACGCTCCGAAGTACAGGAAGAAAATGAGTCCTATTACTTTCCGGACAAACCCTGTAAAACAATTGAGATGAAAACTTTCAGAGAAGTGTCGCCAGGATAGTGACAAAAACGTACATGACCTCGAAAAAATCTTAGATACATATTTTTTTATTAATTATTATTTTAAGTCATTCGTGGCTTTTGTATTCAAGAATCTTTGATGAAATTCACAAATATGTATTTACTTACCAGGGTAAATACTGGAACCAGTGACAAACGTCTATCTCCCGACACTGCATGAACTACTGACTTTACGCATTGATCAAGGTCAAATCGCAAAATTGTCACATCTACGCGAACATATGCAATATGAGTTGCACCAGGTCAGGAACCACTAAATGGTGTTCTTATTGCGATTGTACAATTTTTTAGTATTTCTTTCCATGAAAATATGTTATAAAGTGTACGTAACAATACAAAGGGCATTTGTATTTTGTTATACCAGTACATATACTAAGATTTCTTGATATTTATAGTGAAAGTGGGGAATGGAGCACGCCAGGGGAGTATACATTTTGTTAATTTTCCTTCCTTGGTTCTATTTCTTATGCGTTGTAACCCTAGCTTTAATTCAATATTGCATCGAGACTTGTTAAAATTAAACAAAACGCGACACTTCAGTCAAATATATTGCATTCAGATTACAATAATGTAAATCTCTTGTGTATTAATATATAATATTAGTTAAACTGGAGCAACGTTTTACTTTAACATATGAGTAGTATATTAAATAGCGGCACCGAAGAAAATGAAAATGTGAAGTATTTTTGGAATTCACTCGAAAATTCCTGAATTTCTTTTATGACACTGGTACTGCAATAAAAAAATGCAATATCTAATGATTTGTTGTTAAAGAAGACATTTACAATAAAAAACAATATTTGAAATAGACATTTACATTTCCTAAATTGTACCTCCATATAAGGTAGTTTTGAAAAATTTACCTACCATTCCAATCGTTTTATTTCTTGATAATGGAATAATTTAATTAGGTACGTAGGTGGTACACGGTCTTAGACCGTTGAGCGCGGATCTCTATAGGTGGAGCCATAATGTGTGCATGTCACATGCACGCGTGTTCCCCCACTATAATCTGTGTGACGCCCCCCGCCCCTTTCTCCTGTATCCCCCTATCGTCCCATGGTATCCACTTAGAATCAGTATAGTAGTTACTGATATTGCACAATGCCAAGGAAACCAGGACGACATGTGTGTTATCGCCAATGGGTGGAACGCTATAGCACTCTATTTTTTATATCGTCTAGACAGAAAAAATAATAATATGTATGACCCTGTATAAACTCAATTACTCTATAAGATGCCAAACTACGCAGTACTCTGTTGAAATCAATAAAATTAAAAGTAGGGAACCCATTCAGGTGAACCATCCGCCTGTAACCTTTCTTCCCTTTATTTGGATATCTTGGTCGACTCTAGGCAGTAAATCATAAACAAAAAAAAACTATTTTATACTGACATGTGTGTGGGTGTATCTATCCAGTTGAAGGGTGGATGTAAAGCTGGACATACACGCTAATAATATTCATGATTCCGCCAGAATATGATCTGTATGAATATTTTGTTGAACAAATCATAAAACAGTCTCTACCCACACTCCGCCGATACACGACGCGAATCCGTACCTAAAATCTCCCAGCGTTTGAGAAGCTTCATTACAGCCAGTGCCTTTGATTTCCTACCTTTCGTCTTTCACTCATACGCAATTGGTCTATAAAATGCTCAAGTTGATGATTTCTTTATTACCAACGGCAGATTTGAGTGGAAGGATTTGCGGCGATTTTTAAGATAATGATATATCAATTTTCCTATTTTTAAATCTTCAGAACACAACACTTGAAAATATGAAATATACACACTCCTTAAAGTGTTTTGAAGGGTACTCTTATTTTTATTGTAACCTGTTTATCGCATGTCCTTTCGGAAAACATTACCGTGTATGTTTAGCTTTTGCTCAGACGGCGGTAAAGGAGATGAAAGAAATAAGCCGGCAATAAATTATACAGGAAAAAAGAGGGACGCTCTACATAAAGACAGGTCGCAGAACGAAGTGTTTCTGCTCCCCTGATTACTCATTACCGGCGGTCTGTTTAATAACTGGTCCCCAAACAGAGATTGTCAGATGAATTTATTTTTCTATGGTAGGTCAAATATTTGGCATCCAAGCCAAAAACGTATGTTGCACAAACAATAAATTATAATCCATCAGCTCATTGTTGTAATAAGGCAGTGAGTGGTTCAATAAAAATTCAAATGATTATGGAGTATATATAATATATTATAAAATAATGAAATAAAACAGTCAATTCCATGCAATTGAAATAAAAATAATATCCTTTAAAATACAAACAAGTAATAAATCAATGAGGGAAACTGAGAACGAAACCTCAAGAATTTTTCATATATGTTTTTACAGTTTCGGGTGATGCTAAAGAAACCACAAAAGAAGATCTCCAAAACTGGGGATTTTCGCGCAATGCATATATAGAGTCTATTTATTGTATTTTACTGTAATACCTAAAACTCATTTTGTGGTTTGGGTCTGGGCAAACGAAACCACATATGTTTGAATTACTTTTTCACTGACGTTTCGGACACCACAGTGGCTTTTTGGATATTTCTTAAAATAGATTAGAACAAGTAATTTAAAACATAATATATGTGGTTTCGTCTGGTCAGGTAATCATGGAATCTTATTGCCTTTTCTGTCGCCTACCAAGTCCTAGGAGGGATATGGTATAATACCAGTAATCTTTTATAAAAAAATAGCTTTTCCAAGAAATTATCCGATATCAACAAAACCATCTATTTTGATCAATATTTAGATGTTAGCAATTTTATACTGTTACTTAAAAGCCTACTACAGTGACATAACTTTATCGTAAAAAAATACTCAAAAGCAAGAGCTGCTATTTTGTATTTTGAATTTTGATGCAGCGCATTCGGTAATTCCAAATAGTTTTGTATTTTAATATAACACTGTTGCCCCAGTCTATCTCGCATTGCGAGCGCACTACAAAACCTATTTTCGTTGTTGAACGCAATCAGCCTGCTCACGTCTTCATTTGATAAGACGTTGCGTCTGTGGACATTTGACCTGTCGGTTTCCAAACTGCCACCTTCCCTATTCCACCACTCCAGTTTTGGACTTGTCTTAGCTAATAGAAAAAGTAACATTCAGGAAAGTGCACTATGATCAAAAAGACTGTATAATTTACCGACATATCAAACTGATCTCCGCGCTGGATATACCCATGTCATAACATTTGATGATCATTCGTCTCTCACGCGGGGTTTGTTGTCGAGACATTTTCTTTCTTCTACAACACTATTGCTCTCCAGAACACTCAAACAACAACCGATTATCCACGCTAAATCCACTCAACGTAAGAGTTAAACAGAAAAATGAGTTTTTTTCTAGCTACTGTCAATTTGTTTGTGAGCCAAAAACACAAAATACAGCTTTTGTCTTTGAGGTGCCGCGCCTCCGACTGCATAAGCGTATTTTTTTTAATACCCGCTGGTTGTCCACTTCCACATTCATAAGAAAAAATTACATGGATTACTCTTAATACTTATTGAAATTTAAAATACTATTTTGTTTCTCAAAGGTCTGGTAATATTTTATGACTAAAAACAGGATAGTTTCTTCGATTAATGCATTAATTTGTAAATTGAACCAAGAAGGACTACTTATTCATTTCTTATTTACTTCATCGCCGCCGCTGGCTGGGTGCAATCCCAATGATATTAGAAAAAAGCGCGGAACTCTTTGAGCTAGGCCCACAGACCCCTCGCCTCTGTTCCTATTCTGGTGTGGGCACACCGGCGTATTCTTGGGAGGGCTTTGGGGCTCCTCGAAGTCTACCCTCCCGAAGCGCAACAGCTCATTACGCTTCTTCTACATATTACAGCATGTTATTCCTTCTGTGAAGTGTAGCTACCTGGACTAAGCGAGTCCCCCCCCCTCTGCTATGCAGTTTTATATCTCCAATACACCCCTCCCCGCCCCGAGACGTAAATTTTCGTGTCATCACTGGTGGAGCAATATCTCAATCTACAGGAAACAATTACTATCGCGAAATCAACCACAACAGTGGCTCCTACAAATCATTTTTATGGGCACATTTCAAATTTCCGTCATCGGACTAAACTAGGAAGTCACAGATGAATGAAATTAACAAATCATAACTAATCATAATTGTTTGTATTAGCATTGGGAGGATTTCTAGAAAAGCAAAAATTCTATATATTTGCTTTCTGTCTAAAGTGGCTGAACCTACCAGTATGTCTACAAAGTAAGAAGCATGTAGAGCAGAATGCAGTTTTGTATAGACACAGAAAGTGGTTAAAGTAAATACTGGTGAAATACTTTTCAGAGCTAATGAAATTAGTTGCAAGAAGGATAAATAGCCAGCGCTAATTTCGTAAACTAAACGTTTTTCATATTTATATTTTAGATGAGAATGTTCAGTTTCCAAACGTAACTATGTTCGGTAGCCTAGCACTTACGGCTTGTCTATTCAATACCAAACATCCAACCTATCATATCGGAATTAATCAACAACATGCTTCATATTGAAATTTGAAAGAAATATTTTGCTTTTCAAAAGCCTGGAGATATATTACAAATAAAGATGTAATCTGCTTTGAAAATCACACCATATTAGGAATTTAATTAAGCCTACACCTGATCAACAGCAATAGCCCACCGCGACTGGAGACAACCAAGCCACGCGCCTCTGTAGAATGCGGTACCTTTTATCTATAATTTATTGCTCGGACATTACCTTCCAGTATCAATCATGCTTTTTAGACCGTCTTCCGTGCTAATACAACGTTGCAATTCGGTATTTTTGGAGGCCAGAAGATGCAAGAGATATGTGCAAGTTGGATGGCTCATCTTTGTACAACCCGAATCTGACGAGTTTCATTCGATTGCAACGATAGAGGAAGAACATTGATTTTTTTCCACGAAGTTGTAGGTGTATCATTCTGAGATTCGCTATGAGAAAATTTTCAAAAACTTGTGGGTATCTGTGAGCTGAACCGACACTCATTTCCAGGATAAATCAGGTGCTAAATTTATGGAGATTTCGGAGCTACAGATTCTGTCCAAATTGAGTTAAATTCAGTCTCGCGACACTTCATGTGTTTGCTTGTCACGCTTTCTGACGAGGGAGTATTGAAATAGCGAAAATTTCGATATCATGTTTTTGGGATCGCCCAAACTTCGTTTTTTGACGTTTCAGAGGCTCCTGATCATTCTCGGAAAAACATTTGTCCTTAAAACTCGCAACTCTACTTCTGCTCTCTGGCCTCACAGGCGGGCGTGTCAGCCTCTATAAGTGTTCTACCATTACTGGCGCTAGAAAAAGAATGCATATGGACTAATTATATGGGCCTGTTTGACTGACTTAATCCGAGTAATTTGCCTGTTCGTAACTAACTCTCTCAGAGGCTCCAACTTGGGCTGACCATAATAATTCATTAAATGATGACGGCGTTGCAGAGCCACCTTACTTTACTAATTTTTTTGACGGCTATATTTGTATAATTCCCCTAAATCATCTAAGTGTACCAAGTTTTACTTGTTTGTAATAACGGGGGGCGAAAATGGAGATTTGCCTTACAATTTCTGATCTGAACGAAAACTTGTGTCAGAGTGAATCAGGAGCTTTCGTTAGGTTTTCAATTATTTGATATCGACGGGAAATTTTTCATATAAGATTCTGAGGCTTCTTGCTTGCATGCTTCTTGCCCTATAGCTAGATATATGTCAGTCCAACATTAAAATGTCACATTGATCAACAGCCTATTTTCTTTTACAAAGGCGATGATGCATATCGTTCCACACATCAACAGAATTCTCTCTGAACTTATTTACGAAAAATTATAGGAAAATGATGGAGTCCTGCCAAAATCATCGCGTTATGCGATTAATACAGCATACACAATACTGCTCAACAATGCGACTGTCTTAAAATTATACTGAACTCTGTTTTCTGCCCCCTTGTTTTACCCGCGGAACGTGTAGGTAGCGTCACTAAGAAAGCAACCAGATTGGCTATCAATTTACTAAACCCAACAACATACAAATCGTTTATGCACTGATGATAGCGTTGCGTGGAAAGTACAGAGTCAACCTACTTGACGCTTTTTTTTTTCGTGAAATGCTGTCAAAATTTTTGTTCTCTCCTTGGTGGCCATTTTTGGGGCACACCGCGGCCAATCCAACGATTTGGATGAACAGTTTGTAAATAATTACACTAAAATGCGCTGGTGCACCATCATGCATGTACCCCATATTGTTTCTTATTACTAACGGAACATTATCAAGCAGCAAAGGCAACTGTAGTTGAAGAAAATTGAGGTAAGTCTGTCCGTCAAGTCGTCTCGGCAAGAAGAATGGGCCAATAAAGTGGTTTCCAATAATTCCTGCCCATACGTTAACCGAAAATTGGTGTTGGAAATGGGTTTCGGTTACGCCATAGGGACTCTCTTCTGCCCACAAATGATTATTGTGGAAATTCTGAATGGCATTTCGAGAAAAATTAGCTTCGTCCGTGAACATAATCATTGATTCAAATTGCGGATTTTGAGTATTTTTTTTTAGATTTAAGATACCACTGACAAAAGGTCACACGCCTTGGAAAATCAATGGGAAGTAATGCCTGTACTCTTAAAATATGGTAAGGATATAACAAAAAATCCACTAAAATTCTCCAAACAATTTGATGGCAAATATTTAAGTGTCTAGCGATCTTCCTCGTACTCGTTTCAGGATGTTCTTCGACTTCATGCAGCACTGCTTCCTCAATTTAAGGTGTTCTCACACTTAGAAGTCTACCTTCAGATGTTCCTTTTCGGACAGAACCAGTTTCAACAAGACGACGATGAATATTAGAAAAGGTTCGACTATCTGGCAAAGCACAATCGCGATATCTCTGGTGATAAATCCGTCTGGCTTGCTCACCATTACCGTCGGCAAGGCCATATACGTAATGCATTTCCGCCATTTCTGCATTTGAATAATTCACTACTATTGACAAGATTTTAAAAACTAAATAATGAAAAAGATGTCACTGCGAACAGATTTGAATAACAGAGACTTTTTTCTGGATGTCGCAAAAGCCTTTGACAAGGTGTGGCACGCAGGCCTCCTCTATAAACTTATGCCCCGTCAGAGATTACTGTGGATGATATTTCCATACCATGGGCTAACAAAGCCAAATACTTAGGTCTTACACTCGACAAGGGTATGAGTCACACACACATATTGAACAACTGAAAATTAAATTCCAAATTACATTTCGGCAATTGTATCCTCTTTTATGTAGAACATCAAAATTGAGTTTGGTCAATAAGATTCGGATATACAAAACCATCATCAGACCCTCTTGTGAGGCTTGGTGCTTTTTAGTTAAGTCACCTATGCGTAAACTACAAGTTCTGCAGAGTAGAACTCTCAGAACAATAACTAATACCCCATGGTATGTATCAAACGATACCATCCATAGACATTTTGACATCCTCTACCTTAGGGATTACATCATAGGTATGGCACAACGGCGCTACCAGCAAGCGGAATCCCACAGCAACCCTTTGTTGCGTGAAACAGTGAATTGCACAGTGGAGGAGATACTCAAAAATTCCAGGCCGCGACTCGCACTGTGAACAAAATTAAATTCATGTTTAGACCTTTAAAAATTATAGTTTTTAAAAACCAAAGACCCAAAATTCAGTTCAGGATAAGTCAAAAATTTATATAGTACAATGTAACAGTTCTTAGATCTATCACACCTCAAATATTTACATAAAACAATTCCTTTTCTGTCTCTTCTCGCTCCTACTTCCATCCTTTCTTTCTCCCTCCCCACTTTCCCCTACAAATTGTCGGGTTTCTGGGCCATCAGACCTGACAGACTGACGACAGACACTGACATTACAGTGACTATGACCTAAAGGCCAAGGTCCTCCGGACCGCCTTGAGGAGCAACGACGAGTAGTAGTAACAGAGACTTGTCAGATGTCAAAAGCCAGTGACATATTCCAGAGCAACTATATACAGTGAAAGCTCCCATAAGCGGACACTCACGGTTCCGTAACTTTTGTCCGCTTATGGGAGGTGTCCGTTTAAAAGAGAGTATGTAAGTATAGAGTATAAATAACGGGGTATATAATCATGAGGAAATGAGGTATTATAATCATGAGAAAAATGAAACAGAAACTCGCCACATTTTTAAAGTATGTATTTATGCTATATATCTATATAATATATGTACATATACGCATACAAAAACATAAATGCTTCAATACATGGTACGAGAATTTAAAAAAAACATTATTCTTTAGCTTGTTGAAAAAAGTTTAAAATGTTTGTCTGACGAAATTTCACCATCTTTTGCTGAAGGAGACAATTTTCGTAATAACTTTCTAAATTTTTCAAATGTTGAAATGCAGTGAAATCATCTTTAGCAAATTTTTTCAATATAGAAATATGATTTAGAGCTTCCCCATATGAATTTATCGTTTTTGAACCGCTTAGTGAGTCCACCAGTTCCACTTCTTCTTCCGAGTCGTTTGGACTACCATATTCAAGTTGGCCTGGGCTTTCTACATCCAAATTCGAAAAGTTGCCAATGGCATTTTCTTCTGTTGTTATGTTATTGTCTATGGCCAGGAAATCATCTACTTTCTGGGGATCTGCTACTCCTAAATGTTTGGCATGTCGCAGTAACTGAGAAAGTGTCGCTAAGGGCAGATCGTCTTCAGCATCGCAATAATTTTGCTCAGCAAATTCTGAGCTACATTCACTTTTTCTGAATCCAGCTTTGCCAAAACAGTTTTTAATTGTAGAGGAATTTACTTTATTCCATGCTGTTTTTATAAAATACAAAGCTTCTAACACATTGATAGACTTTGTAAGCTCAGATAAGCTTTGACCATCGTCAATTTTTGTTAAAATATGTTTTAAAATCAAGTGCCGATAATAAAATTTAAAGTTCTGTATGACACCTTGATCCATGGGCTGACAAACAGAAGTTGTGTTTGGCGGTAAAAATATAATTTTCACATTTTTCATTTTCATATCACGAGGATGAGAGCATGCATTGTCTAAAAATAAAAGAACTTGCCTTTTTTGGATTCTCATTTTCCGGTCGAATTCGACTAACCACTCAGACATGATTTCTCGGGTCATCCATGCCTTTTTGTTGGATTTCCGAGTCGCTGGTAGATCCTTAATAGCAACGTTGTTTAAAGCACGGGGACGAGCCGCTTTCCCGATCACAATCAAATCGCATTTTTCACCGGCCATATTTGCACAGGATAAAATGGTTAGTCTATCTTTAGACAACTTTCCACCCACACATGTTTCTCCTTTAAAGGACAGAGTTTTGTCGGGCAATGCGCGAAAAAAAAGTCCACTCTCATCTGCGTTGTACACATCTTCTGGTGTGTAGCCAAGCAACATGGACGGAAGTTTCTCCAAAAATTGTGACACATCAACTTGATCTACTGCAGCAGCTTCGCCAGATATGCATTTAAAACTCACACTATGTCTCTTGCGCCACTTTTGCAGCCACCCGTCGGACGCACTGAAATTATTATAGCCCAAAGTAGAAGCGATTTCTTTAGCTTTCATTTTCACTAACGGCCCTGAGATTGGAATGTTCTGACCTCTAGCTTTCACAAACCACTCAAAACATGTTTTGTCTATAGCAAAACCTTCCGTTTTTAAAAAATCCTTCTTTTGATTTATATTAGTTCCTGATTGCCATTTACTCCTGATATCTTCCTTATTTTTGGCAATTTCAGCTGCTTGCGTTTTCCCAATATTAAACCTCTTTGCCAAATGACGAACTGAAACACTTTCTCTGTCTAATACGTTAACAACTTCCATCTTTTCCTTTAACGAGAGCATCCTTTTTTTGGTGCCATTTTACAGTTACAATAATAAAATACGTAACTCAATCAACTACGAATTTGCCTGAACTGAAGACAAGCCACAAGATTACATACAGGCTACCCAACGAAATGCGTAAATGGGGAATCACCTAATATAAATCGGGGAATTACCGAATTTTATGTATGTAGATATGTGCATTGCAATAAGCGGAACTAAAAAATCGTCCGGGTATTAGAGTTTCGCGTCCGCTTATGGGAGATTTTTTGATCACATACAGGAAAATCTAGTGTCCGCGTCCGTTTATAAGAGCGTCCGTTTATCGGAATGCATTTAACATTGAAAATTGATGGCTGAAATTCGGTTCCAGGAACTTTGTCCGGTTAAAAGAGATGTCCGCTTATAGGAGCTGTCCGCAAGGAGAGCTTTCACTGTATTTATTGCTAAATTGCATTCTTCAATTATTACATTAATTTTCTCGGACAATAGAACGGTTTTTATTTTTTTACTCAAAAATGGCGAATCAAAGGAAAACAATTCAAGAAAGATCATTTGTTTTAAATTGAACGGGGAATTCAAAAATAATTTTTATTTGCCAAAAAACCATTGGCGTACCATTTTTTCTTGAAAAATAACGAAGTCAATACTAGTACGCACGCCACTGTTAAAGCTAAAAATTATTTTTGCATTGAAAAATGTGCAACTTTATTAACTTTCACTACGTAATAAATATCAGTGAAATATCTGAAGCGGTTCTGAAAATATTAATTAATTTCTATTTTTTTCTTAAAACTTCAACACCCCGAGTTTTTTTAAGGAAACATTTTTGGACCATAGTTTATAAAGCAAAGTAACGTTAATTTTTCATGTAGATTCACACCCTTAAATATTCGCATATCATTAAGGAACACCCTGTATAGTATTAACCACGATACACGTGCATTGCAGTAACGTTACGGCAATCCTGCCGCTAGTAACCACGAGCCGGTAACTCTCAAGGTGACGTCACGAAGTCCCGCCCACATGCGCAACATCGTATCTTCAGTGTATGTGTATAGTGATCGCAACGATCATGTGGGCCTTTTTTATATATATGCGTAGAAGGGCTAACTTGTATCAAACGTAATCCTTTACGAACTGATGACAGCGTTGCGTGGGAAGTCTAGAGTCAACCTACTTGACGCCATTTTTTATGCGTTTATGCAAATCTTCAGTGTCTCTTCATGAAAATATGTCATAATGTGTATGCAGTAAAACACAGTATTCGTATATTGCTATACCAGTTACATATACCGAGATTTGTTGATATTTGTAGTGAAATTTGGGAATGGAGCACGCCAGGGGAGTATGAATTTTGTTAATTTTCAAGTACTATATTGTGTCTGAATCTAAATGGTTTCCCTAATTTCATCATATGTTTTAGATTAACGTACACACTGTGCGTCGTATGATTTCGGACAGACCCACGTGGTACCTTTTTACCATACAGACTTTTTTAATTAAATTTCTCGGCGATGTTGAAGCGTAGATTTGTTACCTAATTTAAATTTTAATATCGCGGTGATCTTAAAGCTTAAAATTTGCTTATTGTTGCGTAGCGCTCATTTGTAACGGAAGATGAACTGCCTATCGTGGGATTATCATTGCTGTTTAACTTTGTATATGCTACGCTAATGTAGCGAATACGCGAATGGCAAATAGCCCAGTCCTAATCCAATCGAGAAACCAAACAAATTTAATGAAAACACTGATCAAGAATGACGGTGTAAACAAAAGATAAACGAAAAACATTGGCGTAACGTTTACATTATTTACACATCAAGTATGTATGTATTTAATATTTGAAGTTGATTGGCAGATTAGATAGTTAAAACAAATCACGTTACAAAATTAGATACATCGCAATAAATTGAAGCATTTACTGGAAAATAGATCAGCATTTTTCTCTCTTTCGATTGGGGGCTTAAGGTTTGGTTACAATTTATAGGATTTTTCATTAAAAACCGGTTTATTTTTTTATTTTGAGGTAATCCTGAGAATATTTAAAACTTGAAATGTTCCTCTATTATTTCAGTCTTTGTCAGGGACATATTCAAATGTTTAAAAATTGTATGAAACTTGTAGGAAAAAATTAAAATATACCGTCAATATGACTATCCACACTTACTATCCAAATTACTGAAGTGCCCAGTTTAGGCTAAAAATATAGGATCCTCTGTCGGTTCCAGAACTAAATTAACGTTTGAATTGGAATCATTCGAAACATGGATTTTTTGAAAATTCATCATTGTCGTTCAAAATTTCAATTTCCATACGTCGTTTCTAAAATGAAATGAATCGCAGAACCCTATGAGTAATTTAAGGCGCTGAATCCTAATCTGACCATCAAAAACTGAAGTCTCGTGAGACCGAATTTGGGTCAGAAAATGAACTGCTTTGAATTTCCGTGGAACTCGGCTCCAAACGGATGCCAGATTCGGAATTAACCCACTAGATTAATTTTTGTCGGTGATTAACGGTGATACATGAAGATAGCTAGCCAAAACCTTCATTACGGCATCCAAAAAATTATCCAAGATAAAATGATCTACCGATAAAATCGTATCGTTCTCACAACTGTTTCTCTAATTTACTATATATACCTTCAAAAGGTTCGTGCCTTATAGATATGAGCATATAAAAGCATACAGGTGGTTACATGGCCACCTATCTGTGAGACACTACCATTTTCAACGTATATACAGGGTGTTTTCCAAGTTGAGTCATTTATTTTAACAGCTTGTAGACCTCGTCAAAAGAAGTTGATATACCAAGCACCTATATAAAAGTTGAATAATGAGCGAGCTATCTTACATTATTAAATATTATTTCAAAAAATCATTATCAAGTTAAATGGATACCGTTTTTACAAAAAACTGTTCAGAATTGTCCCCATTTGTTCGATTAACGCAAAATCTTGCTCGCCGAATTAAATCACAACCATTATCAGTGCTCTGTTAAGTTCTTCCAGAGTATTTGCTACTCCATCATGTTACACCAACTCTTTCAAATAGCCCCACAGAAAAAAAGCAAGGTGTTAAATCCGGGAAGCGAGCAGGCCAAGAAATAGGCCCATTGCGCCATATCCATCTATTCGGAAACTCATTATTTAGATGTTCATGAAATTCTCGTCTAAAATGTGGTGGAGTCCCATCATGTAGGAACCACATATTCTGTCTCACATTTAGAGGAACATCTTCTAATAATTGTGGCAGATAGTGTCGAAGAAAATCTAAATGAATTTCACCGGTCAGTCGAGGTGGAAAATAGTATGGTCCAATATTCATGCCATTTACCACGTCAGCCCAAACATTTAATGAAAATCTATGTTGAAAATGAGTTCTTTTTACAGCATGCGGATTTTATACTGCCAAAACATGGTTGTTGTGGAAATTGTGCACTCCATTTCGGGAAATTATGGTCTCATCTGTACACAACATTAATTTCGTAAAATCTTCATTTCTGCAGAAACTTCAACTTCAGCTGCTATAGCTCTAAGTACTCATGGTTTTCTTTCTAAAATGTCTTCCTTAATTTGTAACATTTCAGATTGAACAGGTCTTCCAGCATGACCTCCTCGTTGTTCTTTTAAATATCTTGTGTCACGAAGTCTAATAATAATTAAATTTACAGACATCCGTGGGGCCAGATGATTTCGTAAAGGAAACGTTTCCGCATACAACCCTCATGCTGGGCTGCATTTTGATGGCACTCTCCCTATGTTAGTATTATGCCCACTAGTTCATTTTTTTTATAAACATGGGCCATTTTTTCGCACAAAATAGCCAGACAAATGAACGTATACGCACTATTAAAAGACTGATACAACTGATCGAACCAAATACTCTGACAATACAATAACTCAAAAAGTTTCCCAAACTTAGATAAACGATAACAGTAGTAAACAAAAAACGCTAAGATTTTACACGGCAGTGGTCGGGAATATCAAAAAATCTGTGTAATAACATTCCTATTTTTTTAAATTCCTAATCTTTTACTATTTCTTTTATTATGCCACTTTTATAATATAGGTGATTTAATGAGTTAAAATAAATAACTCAACTTTGAAAACACCCTGTACAGTAAATAGAGAAACAGCTGTGACTAATTCAAGTAGATCTCATCATCAGTATCTCATATTATCTCGGATGATTTCCTGGACGCGGGAATATAACATTATGTTCGCTATCAGATAGAATGCGTTATTTAGTCGTGATATTGTTTGGTTCTGCTACTGTTTCATAAATGGCTCTAGGGTCACCAATCTGTTTATGGCGCCTTTCTAATGCGTATTTTAATCGGGTATCTTCAGGCGCTGAATAGCGTATTCCACCATCGACCAAATCATTTTTTTAGCGTACTTTGATAATAATTAGGAGCATTAAATTTGAACATCATCATCAAAAAATCCTTAAATGTAGGATCGACTGCATTTGGGTGAGACTATAGGGTCTTTTTGGAATGCTGGGACAACACAATTACTGACACTATTTTTCAATATTGTTACGCCACTGTTGGGTGAAAGAGATTGAGTTAGGGTCAAAGCTACAAAATGAAAATGTCTATGTCTTTCCTTACTATTTCTAGGGTCAAGTTAGGGGCATGATCATTCTAAATATTTTGGTGTAAAAATGTTAGTACTAACTGACATCTTGCCAAAATTATTCATTGTAGTATTAATGTAGATCATTCAATACATGTTTTATTTATTTTGGTATATAGTTCAAGGTTGTATTTACTATAAGTTAGAATTGCGTTTAATGTTTCCCATACATTGTATCCAATCACCGACGATATATAGAGTCGGTGTATCCAATAGATGCTGAAACTATACGCTACATAATTATCATCATATCATTGTCATATCGATTTTTACTTTAGTTCCTAAACCAGAAGTGGAGAAGAACTGTTTCGGAATTGAGATATAATGTTTTTTTGGATGGATCAATTCCGTCGGTCTGTCTGTCGGATTTTCCGCTAATTTTATAACTTGTGAAGTACCGCTCGGATTTTAATGAAATTTTCACTCAAAAAGGTTTGTAGTTTTTGAAAGTGGTGGCGGGGCTAGAGGCAAAAACACGAAAGAAATGAAAATCCCTCAAACTTTTTTTTTGACGTTTCAGAGGCTCCGAGGCTCCTGGTCGTTTTCGGAATATTTTTTAAACTTGGAGTTGGATGGTTCTATGAATATTTCGTCAAGTAGATTGACTCTATACTTGTGACGCATTGATATACAACAAACACGGACTGACAAACCGAAATAAATCAGAAACACGGACTTGTCAGATGCAGATATCGTTAAGCAGCAGAAAACTTGAAAATTGATTCAGGCAGCAGCAGCGGTGGCCGCAGTAGTACACTCTTCGGTCTAATGATCAGTCGCCGTGCGCTGTGCGGGTTCGAATCCCGTCCCAGGAGAAATTTTTCTCTTGGCTATAGATGTTGTGATTGTCCGTAGGTGGTAGACGGTCTCTGACTGTCGAACGCGGAGGTACCACCCGGCGGATCTCGTAGGTGGGGCCAGAATGTGTGCATGTTGCATGCACACGTGTTCCCTCGCCAGAGTCCCTGTGGCGTTCCCCCCTCTCCCCTGTATCCCCCTATAGCCCCACGGTACCCCATGGGTGTTTAGGCCTTAGGCCTTCGTGGTGGTTGGAATATATATAAAAAAATATTTGGTGTTAGTGAAATACCTTCCATTATTAAGAAGCTGCAGATCTCAGTGATAATTTTTGTTTTGTTTTGAAAAGGAGATTTTTGCAGCTTGCAATTTTCCTCAATGTAAAAGCCCTATAATTCAATACACGCCGCTTATAATTCATAAACCATTGTTAATTATTATTGTATACTCCACTATATGTGTTTGAAAAATTAACGCAACGCAACGTACGGCAGACGCAATCGTAGAAACTTACAGATAAGAGTTTTTAGAATATTTGTACAATTTATCATGCACCTCTTGGCAGGTGTTTATTTTGGAACTTGATAGTGTCAGCAGCTCGAAACAGGCAGTACTGTGAAGTGTTGTGCTTGCTCAGCAAATAAATCC
This sequence comes from Acanthoscelides obtectus, assembly GCA_963669975.1. Taxonomy (NCBI): domain Eukaryota; kingdom Metazoa; phylum Arthropoda; class Insecta; order Coleoptera; family Chrysomelidae; genus Acanthoscelides; species Acanthoscelides obtectus. Next base: position 31,890,650 of record CAVLJG010000007.1, on the reverse strand, counting down.
ATTACAATACATAAACGAGTCAGTCGAACTGTTTGCAAAAACGTTTCGGATACAATGTTGCTGCCCAACAAATATCTGCTTCATAAATTTTCTGAGAATTGATTTATATGCTCCTTTCAAAAATCTCATTATAGTGTTTGTGTAGCAGCTCAAGTTTGTGTGGTCCGCATTCAGGGTCACGGTGCATATTAAGTCAGTCTCAATAAGTACATTAAACAATTTCTCAAAATTAAACAATGCTGCGAAGAGAAGAAGCTTAAACCATAGAGTTTTTTATTGTTTAAAAGGTATTATGAATCGATTAGATTACGGACTTGTTAGATCTGCGTACTTTAACTACTTTGGGGTGAAAAGTTGCAATCTACAAAAGCCATTGAAAAAGATCTGCTATTGACTTCAAGCACAATTGATTTAAGGAATGCTCCAATATTATTCTGAGTAAGACTAATTTGAAATATTTCCTTATATTCAAATCTTATTATGCCATCTATCATTGTTATGTTGTTCGTTTTATATATTTTTAGTCCTATAAGTTGACGAATCCTATGCATGTATTTCATTGCCTAAAGGATAATAAATAATTTGAATTCGAATTTATCGTCGTTACGAATTTTGTTCTAAATATGTGTTGAACTCCGAGTAGTAATTTTATTCTAAAGACTCATTATGTTTTATGATTTTTAGACATTATCATTACCGATCTTCGTAAACAAATAGCTTCCAAAAACTATTGTTCTAAATTCAGATGTATTGCAGAATTCTACTTTGAAGAGGCTATGTCGAGGGCTAAATTAATTCGTCGTAGATAAAAATCAACAGCTTTTGAAAACAAATCATAATTCTAAACTAGACAGCATAACTACAGCCGCACCAACAATTTTCGTTTTTCCTTTATTTAGTTTAAATTAATGTAATATATCACTTACAGGAGTGATGAAATAAACAAAAACAATAGATATGGGGCTAATTCAAATTGAGTAAAAGTGCATAACTACAGCATCAATGATTTTTTATCAAAAATTGAACACTTTCATCTAAATAATGAGTTGGTCCGCCAGCTTTTCTGGTTAAGTCACGGTTGGCCCAAACGTTATTTAATACACTTTAAGGTTATGTATGGAGACATGTCTTGTCTTTATACACTCATCAAAATGAAATTCCCCAAAGATTTTTGATAGGTTTCAGATATGGAGAACAAGATGGCCAATCGAATACTATTTTTTCTATCTGCATCACCCGTGATATGTATTTGTGCGTTATTTTGTTGGAATATGTAATCTCTGTCATTATTGCCATTAAAAACGGCTCTAAATTTACTTCAAGAACTTCAAACAACGATTCCGTGCAGTTGTGAGCTGTATACTGTAAAAGTCAATATCGTCACCAACGCGGGGTTAGTCATAGCAACAGTCATGTGCGCCCACAGGAATTTCTCTCAGGGGGAGGGTGAGCGTCATTTAATGATTCGCAGCTATACCATTTATTTATTAATTTTTGAGACTCAGTGTTCTTTGAAATCCATGTTTGCATCAAGATATAACCCCAAAAACTTTACTTCTGTTCCAACTGGTATTTTTGAGCTATCTACATTGATGTTATATTTTTCTGAATTCAAATACAGTTGATTATTGCTGAACCACCTATGAATATCTTCAAGTAAATGCTCACAGTTCGTCCTCAATGTAGTGTCGCATTGGTTTTTTAAAACAACAGAAAATACACTTCAACTGCTTGTAGTGATTGTGAATGAAATGTGTTACTACTTTGAAACTATATAATAGCAGCTAATGAAATTCCAACAATGTTTTCTAGAAAAAAGTATTTCTTCTAAGAATTTTCATTGACTAAATATTCGTTCATTAAATACTGAATAATATGTGCACATGACATCGTTTTGTCTTCAACAAGATGAATGACCCAGATATGTGCGGGGCTTTTACAGAAAACCGGTTGGTAAATTATAATTTAGTCTTGATAAGGTAAAGGTAACGGCATAATGTCCTTCTCCAGCGATCTGCGACATGTGATTGAAAGTCCGTTATTTAAATAACATAAAATGACAATCCAGTAGTGTTTTTGTACTCATGCAGCCGCGCAGATAGACACCTTCTTAGTCCGATTTTTGAACTACCTAAGGTTGGTAGAACTGAGGAAAAATGTTGTCGAAATGCACTTCCTACGCAGCGCTGTCGTTGGCTCATAAAGGATTATGTTAAGTTTTCCCATCCGAGAAAAAAATTAGCTACGAACATGTAAGAAAAAGAATTACCGGCTTATAATGGACTCGGCGGGACTGTGACAAATAGTCTATTAACATATAGGTGGATGACCATCTTAAAAGAAACTCTTTTTTTAATGAAAAACGCAGCAGAAATAACATCAAAAGCTTAAAATGTGTTTGTTTAACATGTATTACATAAATAAAGATACATACAAAAAAGTTATACGTAATTTTGAAATTTGTATTTTTTCAGAATCTGATACATATCTTACAGGCATACGTACTATGTAGGTATGTGTAAAAACCGTAAATTATTTGGTAAAAAGCTAGTAATTTTCACAGATCTTTTTTTTTGTATAATTATTTAGAACAGCAAGTTGAATTTTATTTAATTTGGTAAGTGTGGCTGGACTCTCTTCTTCTTGCTGAAAATAACCTTGCAACTTTTTCACGCAGTCTAATGCCTCCTTAGTTGTCACTGGAAGCTCTTCTTCATCGGTGTTTTCTAGTTCGCCTTCCTGTTCATTATCAACGGATCCTTCATTAACCAAATTGGAGTCTGACAATTCTTGTGTTGTTATTAAATTCTGCCAACATTTACATACTCATTAAATTTGTCTATATTCGGTAAACTATTAATTTTCAGTAAATCACTTAATGGAATTTCATCTTATGGATTAAAATCGTTGACTATTTCAGTTATGTTTTTCACTAAACTAGCATGGCGTAAACAATTACGAATCGTTTCTGGAGTAACCAATTCCCATGCAATAGTAAGCAAATTTATAGCATTTAAAATGGTGTCAGCGTTTGGTAATGTTGACATCTTCTTGAAGCTCCATAATTTTCATCAACAAATGTTTCCCATACATTTGTTTAAGACTCCAAATGACACCCTAGTCCATTGGTTACAGAACTGATGTCACATTGGGTGGCAAAAATTGAAGGTTGATGTTATTAAGTGAAATATTTGGATTGCAGTTATCGAACAAGAGCAAAATTTTACGATTTTTCAATTCAGTGTCCCACTTTTTTAAATATTCTTCAAAAACTGATGACGTCATCCAAGCTTTATTATTTCCAACATAATCGACGGGAATTGTATTAACATTTTTGAAACACCTGGGATTCTTAAATTTCCATAAAATAAAAAAAGGTCATAAATTCTTTGCAGCACTGCCATGGTATATAAAAAAATAGAACATGAATTTCTATTTATTCACTTACCTAATATCAATAGTTTCCGTTTTTCAGCACCAGAAGCATTAGCACAAATGATAACAGTTATTCGCTCTTTTGATAGTTTCCCTCCATTGCAAGTTTCACCTTTTAATTTATTAGTTTTATCTGGTAGCATTCTATAAAATATCCCGGTTTCATCTGTTATGAATATGTTATCATCTGAGTAATCACTGGATATTACGGGCCAAACTTGAGAAATACAGTCATTGGTAACGTTCTTGTCATCTGAAGCTGACTCACCACACATTTTTCCGAAAACAATGTTATGTCTTTTCTTAAACCTGTCCTACCTAGCCAACCGGAACTACATTTGAAGTAATCTCCAATCAATTTCCCAAATTCTTCAGCCTTTATTTGTAGCATGTGTCCGCTTATTGGAAAATTATTAGCACGCTTTTGTTGAAACCATTTAAACAGCATATCATCGACTTGGGGATGCAGCTATAGCCGCATTTTTTCCTTTTGACTATTTGATTTCCAAGCATTTTCAATTTTGTCACGGTTTTCCAAATATTTTACACAGTGGATTTTTTATACCCATACGAGCACATATATTTGCTTGAGATGAAGCCATATCAAGCTCACTAGTTATTGTGAACTTTTCGTGTAAAGTGAATGCACGTTTCGCACTTTTCGACATGTTTGTAACTCTAATAAATACAGTATAACACTGGTGGTCAAGTTCGAATGCAAACTGCGAAGCCAAACCGCCGTAAACGATTGCATCAGCTACCAAAATTGCTCGCATATAATGGACTAAAATAGTCCACTATAAGAGAGGGTCTCTTTTAAGTCTATAATATCCGAGGATGTTACATACAATTATTTATACAACCTTAAGTTCCACTCTAAATGGATTAAGTTAATCAAACAGGTTCATACAATTTAAATTGGTTTTGGAGGCAGTAAGCTTTCACACAGTTATCTGTTTCCGATGAATGACCCTCCCCTTCCTCTGAGAAAAAATCCTGCGGGCGCACATGGTCCAGTTTATGTGTATTAAGGATCCCGCAAACCAACGCGATTAATCCGCTGCGATATTCGTGGCGATATAATTCTCGCAAAATTCGCAGCGAACATCTGAGGGACCTTCATATCGAAGCGAAAAGATCGCAGTGGATTGGCAGTAAACGGTGTGAGTGTAGCTTGAATATCAAATTAAAACATGTACTCTTCAGATGAAGAAGAAGCAATTCTATATCTTGCTTTGGCGGAGTAAGCAATGTGACGAACAGTATATACACCTTCTAGACGAAGATACAGATCTATCACAAGCCTTTACCAACATCGAAAATAATCCAAGACGTGCAACGAATCTGGCATTTTCTACACGAGAAAAATTTGTTGACTACTTCAACTCCTAATATTGTTGGTCAAGATCAACTTAGCTAAGCCATTTATAAATAATAAACGTATTATAATAATTTCTCAGTAAAGAGTAACTTACACCGGTAATTCCACTCCTATCTCATCCCAGATTTTGTCTTTTTTTCTAACATTTTTGTAGTCCTCGTTGTTCAAGTCATAGAGAATTGGAAATTGTTTAATTATTTCCAGAAGTTTTTCAGTGTTTGCCATTGCGACAGCGATAAAAATCGTGCAAGCAGCGAATTAAAATTTAGACGCTGCTCTGTCGCAGCGGTGCGAGCGAAATTGACGCACAGGTCTGTTCTTGTTCATTTGCTTCTACGAGAAGAGTCCCTGGGCGACAATGTCGTCGCAAATTAATCGCAGTCGCTGCGAAATATTCGCGTCGGTTTGGGCGACCGACGCGACGACCCACGCCCACATCCAGTCGAATAGCGGACACGATACACATACACTGAAGATAGGATATTACGCATGTGGGCGGAGCTTCGTGACGTCATCCGGAGAGTTATCGGTTCGTGGTTACCAGCGGCAGGATTGTCGTAACGTTACTGCAGTTCACGTGTATCTTGGTTAATACTATATGGTGCGATATGTTGGTGTTTTTTGGTGGTTTTGTGACTTGTTGTATTAGTTATACATACCTTATATACCCTGTGTGGTTGATAAATTGATAAAAATGCGGTGTGCTGTTGTGGGATGTAAATCCGACAATCAATCTAAACGGAATCTTTGCAAAGACATGAAGTTCCACAGTTTTCCTCAAGACCCAAACTTTATCAAAAAAATGGCTACATCTCACAAAAAGATAAGACAAAGTCAATGTAAAAAGCGCTAGGGTTTGCTATAAAATGCTATAGAGGATCTGCAACGACGCTTCAGCTTCCAATACCTGTTAACAAGACGTCTTTATCAAGATGTGATGGAAAACTTTTTCGGAGTAATTAGGGCAAAAGATGATCTTCATGACCATACAAGTCCTCTAGAGTTAAAGTATAGAATACGGTCATATATTTTGGGGCGAAACTAAGGCGCATACTCAGAGTACCTATTGCAGCGTAGAGTCAGAGGATACTCCAGACATTCCACTAACCACTAACCGCATCATTAACGAGAATAAACTGAATGCACCTGAAGTATCAAAAAACTGATTTTCAGGTCAAGGATGTTCTTCCGGATCAAAGAACTGAATAGAAGTTTGAAAGACCAGAAAAATCGTAAAAGGAAATGGAGAAAAATGTTGCTTAGACTAAGTCATTTCCATTTATTGTTATACCACCACCGTACTGCAAAACTAGTTTTCGAGTTGTGTACATTTTCACACTTACATGTACTTAGGATGTACTGTGGAATAAGGATAAATGTAGTACAGGATTATGACATGAACATGTTAATCCTGCTCCACAGAACATACTAAAATATAGGTAATGTAGAAAAATGGAGTTATCTTGTTTTTACAGTGAAGAGCTAGAAGCCGTTTAAGCTATAGCCTGTGAAATAGGAATTACAGGGTTGACATCTTTTATTAAAATCCACCATTTTGTTTTGTATAAAATTTTAATGTAGCTAGGTTACTCGCGCCGCTAAGACGAATCCAACGAGACCTCATATGTGAAAATCTATCAAGCCGTTTGATCTGTAGCCTATGAAGTAGGAATTACAAAGTTGAAATCTTTCATTAAAATCCACCATATTGTCTTTCATAAAATTTCAATGTAGCTAGTGTCACTCGCACCGCTAAGACGAATCCAACTACACCTCATATGTGAAAATCTATCAAGCCGTTTGATCTGTAGCCTATGAAGTAGGAATTACAAGGTTGAAATCTTTTATTAAAATCCACCATTTTGTTTTTTATAAAATTTCAATGTAGCTAGTGTCACTCGCACCGCTAAGACGAATCCAACGACACATCATATGTGAAAATCCGTCCAGCCGTTTGGCCTGTAGGTCAAAATATGCACGTTATCCATATCAACCCAAATGATAATCACTCTCCGCGTGACGTCATGCTAGCCGGCGGACGAAAATCGAACAGCTGCGGAGCATACGGCCCTGAATAGCGGAGGCCGACTGCTACACGCATGCATCGGCGGGACCGCGAACCGTATGATCGACTCGCGAGGGTAGGACAACAGGACAACTTAAATTGAACGCCGATGTGAAGTAAGTTGTCACCCTGACAAATATGATTAAAGGGCACTCATACGTAACGACAAAAAAACGTATGTCTTTGAGCTTACCGAACAAACGTCCACACACAGGGGTAAGTTGCGTGTGTATGTATGATGGAAATGGTGATATATAAAGGGATATTGGTAGTCTTACTCTGACCAGCCACTTACGGTGCCAACAACTATAGTCCGATTTTCCTAAGGTTAGTAGAATTGGGAAAAGCCTCCTCAGGTGGATTTTTCCACAATCTCGATGCCTTAGGCACAAAGGAGTGGTCGTATCGGCCAGTTCTGGATGTACGACGTTCCACACGGTTAATTAGTTAGTCCTGGGTGATCTGGACTACGACCAGCCGAAATGAACGGTTTTTTGGAAGAATTCGGCCATCCATCGCAACCAGATGAGCGCTAGGGCTAGAGCTATATTGCGTACTAGGTAAAAGGCTGTAAAGTTAATCGATATTCTAGTCTTTTCTGCGATTTGACTCGCCTTGCATATAAAATTGCACCTGTCTGGACGTTTCTTTAACTAAATAGGAAATTTATTTTTAGTGTCACGGTTGATATGCAACGGCAAGCGTATGCATTCAGATAAAAAAATGAGCTTAAAACGTAAACATGGTTTATCTCACGATTCTTAGCTGCTGTTACGTATGCTAATGGCTAAATAATGCGATATTTTATACATTATTGGTATTTCACATAATTGCACATGATCGAAGCATAGTCAAGAACTTCTAATTTCAGAATAAGTAGCCTTTCGATATAAATATTGATGTCACGTGTTGTCACATTTCAACACCATATTCAGTAGAACATGTGTTTTTGATTACTTTATCGGGTAGTTACCAACATTTTTATTTCGACCTAATATCAATATTTTGCCGCCAAAAAGTACATTCTAAGTGATTTCATTTTTTTCTATGAACGAGAAGTAAAAATTTCGCATTTCAAAGTTCTTACGTGAAATTTCGCCCTGAAACTATACCGTAATAAGTTTTAGAGTGACTAATGAGGTTTTGTGATGTATTCGTACTGGCGCCCAAAAAAATATTCGGAGCTTGCACGAAGCGAAAGATAACTAGCTGCAGAGATGCTGCGCAGATGTGGAAAGGGACAACGTTGCCACATGGTCGGTAACAACCAGTAGGGCAGCGAAAGCATTTCTGTGGACTAATTGTATGGGCCTGTTTGACTGATTTGATACGTTTAGTTTTTCGTCCGTACATGTCCTCAACTCAATATTTTCTCAGAGGATTCAAACTGCTCTGAAATTAATCCTTCACGAACTGAAGATGGCGTTGCTTTGGAAGTGCAGAGTCAACCCACTTGACGCCATTTTTCGCAAACAAGCGAATATCTCAAAACAGCTGTGCATGGTTAGCCGTGTGTTTTCAGGCGAACGAAAGCTATATTACTAGTTTTTTCTCATCTTCTTTGTTCCAGGTCGGTCCGTTAGATGGCGCCTATGGGCGAAGAGCAACCTACTGACCAATGGCAGCCGCCGAATGGACCGGTGGGTCTGTACGACCCTTCCCAGGAACGCGAGGCATGCGGTGTTGGATTTATAGCGGCCATCGACGGAAAAAGATCGAAGAAGATCGTCCACGATGCCCAAAGGTTGGCCATCAGCATGAACCACAGAGGTGCGTGCGCGTGCGACAACGATACAGGAGACGGCGCAGGCGTGCTGACCGCCATTCCGCACGATTTTTACTATACCAAGCTCAAGTAAGTCGATATCATTTTTTGTTACGAACTTCAAAACCAACGCTAAAGTTTTGATACGCATATAGTTCCTTTCACTATTTTTGGCGGTTACGGTTATACGAAATAAGTAAGAACCTTAACTAGTGGTACCATGTACTGTACAAGCCAAACCGTAACACAGCTGCTACTCGCTCTTGCACACACACACATACATATAACTTGAGTGCCAGAGGATCGCTGCGTTCACTCATTTTCTGAAAATACTCATACAGACTGTCGACAGTTCTATCTTCGTACACTATGTTTTATATCGAAGATCAACATGTGTCACCAGAAATCAAGCGCCCATGACAAGCAAGTTGTCATCGTGTCAATGGTAAGCACACATGTGGATGTAAATCAGTGATGGGACTATTTTTTTATTTATATATATAGGGTGTTCCTTAATGATATGCGAATATTTAAGGGTGTGAATCTGCATGAAAAATTAATGTTAGTTTGCTTTATAAACTATGGTCCAAAAATGTTTCCTTACAAAAACTCGGGATGTTGAAGTTTTAGGAAAAAATGGAAATTAATGAATATTTTCAGAACCGCTTCAGATATTTCACTGATATTTAGTACGTAGTGAAAGTTAATAAAGTTGCATATTTTTCAATGCAAAAATAATGTTTATACTTTAACAGTGGCGTGCGTATAGGGTATTGACTTTTTAAGAAAAAAATGGTACGCCAATGGTTTTTCCTCGTTCAGTTGAAAACAAATGATATCTCTTGAATTGTTTTCCTCGATGTGCCATTTTTGAGTAAAAAAATATAAACCGTTCTATTGTTCAACTTGCAAAATTATTATTAATTTAATTGGAAAAATTATAAACACATTAGGGGTAATGAACAACAACAACTTACAACATAAACATAATATTAAAACCAACGAAATGATTACAGAAATTGTTGAAAATGGCCCCCTTCACTTAGTATGCATGCTTCCGCCCTCCTTCTCATGGAATTGCGCACTCGTTGAAATATCCCTGGAGTATTTTTTATTCTATCACAAGCTGCAACTATTCTTTCTCTTAATTCCTCTACAGTGTTAATGGGACTTGTGTACACTTGTGTCTTAAGATAGCCTCACAAAAAGAGATCTAAACTGTTGAGGTCTGGGGAACTTGGTGGCCAATCCAACGATTTGGATAAACAGTTTGTAAATAATTATGAACCGCTAGACTCAAATGCGCTGGTGCACCATCATGCATGTACCACATGTTTGTTATTACTAATGGTACATCATCAAGCAGCAAAGGCAACTATTGTTGAAGAAAATTGAGGTAAGTCTGTCCGTCAAGTCGTCTCGGCAAGAAGAATGGACCAATAGAGTGGTTTCCAATAATTCCTGCCCATACGTTAACCGAAAATTGGTGTTGGAAATGGGTTAGGCATAGGGATTCTCTTTTGCCCACAAATGATTATTGTGGAAATTCTGAATGGCATTTCGAGAAAAATTAGCTTCGTCCGTGAACATAATCATTGATTCAAATTGCGGATTTTGTGTATTTTTTTTTTGAAGATACCACTGACAAAAGGTCACACGCCTTGGATAACCAATGGGAAGTAATGCCTGTACTCTTAAAATATGGTAAGGATATAACAAAAAATCCACTAAAATTCTCCAAACAATTTGATGACAAATATTTAAAGTGTCTAGCGATCTTCCTCGTACTCGTTTCAGGATGTTCTTCGACTTCGTGCAGCACTGCTTCCTCAATTTCAGGTGTTCTCACACTTAGAAATATATGTAGTACCTATCCTGCTAGGCATTAATATGTGAGGATCTATGAGGAGACTCACAGTTTATGCTTCCAGAATCTTGACATTCCAGCATCCCCCACATTCTGAAAAAGTAAAATTTTTGGAAAGTAGAAATATGAGGAGACATCCTGGAACAAACTTGTTTGATCGCCAAGTGACCCTACTATTAGCACCCTGTATACTTTCATCGCGGCAACCGATTCCGCTTTTTCCGAAATTAACGTTACTTTGCTAATTGCGAATAAAATTGCTGTGGAATAGATTAGCACGTGTCAATTAGGGCTTGATTAAATTCCAGTGCGTGAGTCTTTTCAATTAAAAGTCCCATTAGCCATTCATTTGTAATTTATTATATGTTGATTGTAGAGACGCATTTACGTAAGATGCATGTGTTGATAGAATCTAGGTATTACCATTGATTAACGTAGAGTACGTGGTATTACCCAGTTTTATGTACAAAATCGATATATTGTATATACATGTATACACAGTGAATATTTCGTTGTTGAAAACTTACTGGATAATTAATTTTTTGAAATGTTGAACAGATACTAGGTTTCGGAAAAGTGAGAAAAATTCGCTACTGTATTTTATGAACAAAAGCTACATGCAGATCTTGTTAATCTATAGGATTTGTAAAACATGATTACGTGCATTTTCAAACGTATCACGATGGTTTCTTATACAGGGTGTTCCTTAATGATATGCGAATATTTAAGGCTGTGAATCTACATGAAAAATTAATGTTAGTTTGCTTTATAAACTATGGTCCAAAAATGTTTTCTTACAAAAACTCGGGGTGTTGAAGTTTAGGAAAAAAATGGAAATTAATTAATATTTTCAGAACCGCTTCAGATATTTCACTGATATTTAGTACGTAGTGAAAGTTATTAAAGTTGCATATTTTTCAATGCAAAAATAATTTGTAGCTTTAACAGTGGCATGCGTACGGGTATTGACTTCGATATTTTTAAGAAATAAATGGTACGCCAATGGTTTTTTGCCAAATAAAAATTATTTTTGAATTCCCCGTTCAATTTAAAACAAATGATCTCTCTTGAATTGTTTTCCTTCGATGCGCCATTTTTGAGTAAAAAAATTAAACCGTTCTATTGTCTAACTTGCAAAATTATTATTTTAATTGGAAAAACTAAACACATTAAAGGTAATGAACAACAACAACTGACAACATAAACATAACATGAAAACCAACGAAATGATTATAAAAATTATTGAAAATGACCCCCTTCACTTAGTATCCATGCTTCCGCCCTCCTTCTCATGGAATTGCGCACTCGTTGAAATATCCCTGGAGTGTTTTTCATTCTATCACAAGCTGCAACTATTCTTTCTCTTAATTCCTCTAAAGTGTTAATGGGACTTGTGTACACTAGTGTCGCAAGATAGCCCCACAAAAAGAAATCTAAACTGTTGAGGTCTGGGGACCTTGCTGGCCATTCTTGAGGCCCACCGCGGCCAATCCAAGGATTTAGATAAACAGTTTCATCCATATCATTAAGGAACACCCTGTATAGTTACATACATATAGCAATTAAACGCTTTTCCAGAGATGGACTAGCGCAACTAACGACTTTTTAATTGGAGATCTTTTTGATTAGCTTATAGTAACTATTTTTAATATGAGCCGTTTTCATGATGCGATTTGCTGCCCACGCTACTGGCGGGGAAGTATTGTAATCATTCATTTCCGTAGGTCTATCTGTCCGCTGATACTTGGACCGTCTATAACTTGGAAATTACCGCTCGGATTTTCTCTCAGGGTTACTATTACACCAACGACGAAAAGGCTTTATTGTTTTTGAAAATCGATCCATTTTCGGCGGATCTGTGCGCTAAAAAACAATAAAAATACAAACCTCAAACTTCATTTTTTTTATGTTTTAGTGGCTCCTGATCATTTTCGGAAATGTTGTGTGGGTTATAAAATGGGGGTTGTATACGGAGGGGCGGGGAGTGTATCTCAATTTTCTGTCGTTACTGTACTCGTACAACCCCGGTAATACTACGTTCCTATCAAGCATATTTCGCACGTCATAGATTTTCCCATATATTTGCTCTCAAAACTTAAAACGATAAGAAAAATAGCGTTGCGTGGAAAGTACAGAGTCAACCTACTTGGCGCTTTTTTTTTCGTGAAATGCTGTCAAAATTGTTGTTCTTTATGCCAACTCATTAAATATAGTATTGCCTGTTTATAATTTGGAAACTAGTTAAAAATTTATGAAGTACAAACTAATCAAATATTGATTTTTCAGGACTTTTTAAACATCATTCAGGAACCTGTACAAACAATTTTCAAAGTTCGATATCTTCGCTATTTTTGAAACGATATATCCTTGAAACAGCATAAATGAAGTATGTTTGTGATACATTAATGAAACAGCATTTTAGTTCCTAACAAAAAAGCTATTCTTAGATTTTTTATATCGACGTAAATAGATTATGGAACATAATAAATTTGAAATTAAGTAATTTACTGGTTACTGAAGATTGCAGTTAATCTATGAATAGTGCAATTAGCTTTTTTGATAATTTGTTAGGCTTTTCCGATTAAACTGGCACGGATGTAAATAAATAGCGTCAAGTAGGTTGACTCTGCATTTCCCACACAACGCTGTCATCAGTTCGTGAAGGATTATGTATGGCACAAGTTATCCCCTCTAGGAAAAAAGTTAGCTACGAACATGTATAACGAAAAATTAAATGACCTTCCTCCGCCCTCTGAGAGGAATTGTTGCGTTGACTAATCCCTCGTGAATGTCGATATTTGCCTTCACCGTGCACAGAACAGCAGTGTGGAAGCGATTGCCGACTGTGGCGTACGACCACCGACGACGGCACTTGTCCATCGCACGTATCGACTCGACACACAACTGTAGAAGTTTTAAGGGTACGGGGACATCTATGATGAGTGAAGTATTCATAATATGTGCGTAGAATTACTGGGCTTGCAGGCGTGTAAATATTCCAGAGTCTAATAATTGAGATATACCCTCCTCCAACCCCTGCAATCTCTATCGACCAATTTTTAACCCCTACAATTTTTTTTTTTTGAAAATGATCAGTAAACGTCAAAAAACGAAGTCTGAGCGATTTTTTTTGTTTTTGGCCTTTTTCTCCGCCGCCTCTGGACCAATTTTCAAAAATTACAAAGCTTTTGCATCCTTGGCATAGTAGCAACATTGTGTAAAATTTTCATAAACATACGAGAGGTATTTCTCAAGTTATTAACGGACATACCGACGGAAATGAGTGACGTGGTTTTTCGTGATGTACATGTCATATAACATCCAAAAAACATCTCATTTTCGAAATTTTCCGCGATTACAATACTTTTCCGCTAGTAGACGTTGAAAATAAAATCATTTGAAAGGTTGGGCATCTTCTTGTAGGATTCGTTAATCAATTATTTAACAAGAAAGGACCCTGTACAAAACATATGGAAAATGTCTAAAAATTGAGTATGATTTATTTCTCGCTTTGCTGACTAAAAGTTCTCATGGTGCAAAAGCAACCCTATGATTAGTTTCTGAGAAGTAGGGGTAGGAGGTTTGGTCGATATCCTCAAACCTCGAAGGAACCGATTGTTATTCTCAGACCAAATGCTCAGAAAATTGCTATACTGAAGAAAATATTTTATATAAAAAACCTTTTAGGAAGATGCTGGAAGGTGTCATGTTGATCTTGTCCGTGATCCTTACAATGTCAACTTAAAGGCAATCCTATTTTTATACGTTGACACTAAAATGGATCTGGCACGATTAAACGTTTCACAAGGGCTCAGAAAAGCTCAGAAAAGTAGTGATTGAAGGTCTAATCTGTAATTTGTATACTATAGCTGCAAGGAAACCGCAGTGCATAGTGAGGATTTGTGTCCTAATAATCTGTGTTGATAATTCCATTGATTTCTTGTCTCAAATACATTTGCTTGAAATGTATGCAAATCTAAAAATTAGTTGTCATCTGCTTTGTCTCATTCAACCTTTAAATTACATACGCAAATTTGCTGAATTTCAAAAAAAAGAGAACGATAAGAAAAGAAAATCCCTGATTGGTGAAGTATACAAAACTAACAGGTGAGACAATATGGTACATACAGGAATATTTATGAAACGTAAAAAAGTTATTACATTTCACATTAATGTTTATTTCCAGTCATTTAAATTTTATAGAAATTTATTTTACGACGTCAAGTATAACACACAAATCACCGCCCGGATGTGAGGCAGTTCGAAAATGTTTTGTATGTGAATTTCTTGAGTTGATTTTAATTTTTTATTATCCTTCCAGGGAAGAGCAGAATGTGCAACTGCCCGGTTTCGGCCAGTACGCCACCGGCATTTTTTTCCTGGACAAACTGCACCATCAAGAAAGCGAGACCCGATTCGCTGAAATCGCCGATGAATTGGACATTTCGGTACTCGCGTGGCGCACGGTACCAACCAATAATGCGACCATTGGTACTGTCGCTAAGAATTCGGAACCGTTCATGAGGCAAGTGTTCGTGGCTGTTAGAGGCGATGTCTCTGAGGCGGAGTTGGACAGAAGGTAAGAGAAAAAAATACCAGCTAAAGGATTCTATTCATTTTGGCTCTCTCTTGATATCGGGAATTTAATTATATTCACTTTCCACTAATGATGCTCGTGTATCATTACGTGAGAAATACTGATTCAATTTGCTTGAGCAAATTTTTTTTCATGTTTCAGGTATTTCATGCTTCGAAAGAGAGCCACTCACCAAATCCCGTCCCCCGGAAAGAGGTTTTACATTTGCTCGTTGAGTCGACGAACTGTTGTCTATAAAGGACAGTTGACCTCAGACCAGCTGTGGACCTATTTTCCTGATCTGCTGGATCCGATGTACGATACTTATTTGGCATTGGTGCATACTCGATTTTCAACTAATACTTTTCCAAGCTGGGAGAGAGCACACCCTCTAAGGTGAGATCCAATGCTGATTTACTAAATCTTCTTAACAGTGCTAAACATGGAATGAAGAACCGGTGGTTTTACAGAGAACCGAGTATTTTCGACACTTCGTGTTATGAGAATCATGACAATATTTACGAAAGATGAGCTATAGTAAAGAAAATATTTTAATACGTGTGGTTTTTATTGGCCAGACAAGCATGGGGAATTAAATGAGGTTGTATTATATTTTCAATATTTCCCTTATCTCATGTTTATTGTATGTATAGATTTATAGATAATATGCTTTATTGTCTGAAGAATACAATGATTCTTAATGACAAAGGAAACTTGGAACTAAAATAATAACAAATTAAAATATTTGGATCTTGACTAAATGTACTGTAGAACTGATACAAGGTATAAAATGGTTTATTTATTAGAATGTTTCTGGGTTCACGGTCGAATGTCTTCAAACTACCCTACTATTAACTCAAGATCTTGTTTTCGCCTAATTTTTCAAATTTAGATTTATTTTTAAATTTTCCTAAAATGGACAAGCTTTATGATCTCCAACATAATCGACGGGAATTGTTTTAACATTTTGAAAAATCTGGGATTCTTAAGTTTCTTTGAAATAAAAAAAGGTCATAAATTCTTTGCAGCACTGCTATTGAACATCAAAAAAATTAGAACATACATTTCTATCCATTCACTCATCTAATATCAATATTTTCCGTTTTTCCGTACCAGTTATTCGCTCTTTTGATAGTTTCCCTCCATTGCAAGTTTCACCTTTTAATTTATGAGTTTTATCTGGTAGCATTTTAGAAAACATCCCGGCTTCATCTGCATTGAATATGTTATCATCTGAATAATCACTGGCTATTACGGGCCAAACTTGAGAAATCCAGTCATTGGTATCGTTCTTGTCGACTGAAGCTGACTCACCACACATTTTTCCAAAAACAATGTTATGTCGTTTCTTAAACCTGTCTGGCCAACCGGAACTACATTTGAAGTAATCTCCATTCAATTTCCCAAATTCTTCAGCCTTTATTTATAGCACTTATTGGAAAATTATTAGCACGCTTTTGTTGAAACCATTTAAACAGCATATCATCGACTTGGGGATGCAGCGATACCCGCATTTTTTTCTTTTGACTATCTGATTTTCAGTCATTTTTAATTTTGGCACGGTTTTTCCAAATATTTGACACAGTGGATTTTTTATAGCCATACGAGCACATATATTTGCTTGAGATGAACCCTGCTCAAGCTCACTAATTATTGTGAACTTTTCGTGTAAAGTGAATGCACGTTTCGCACTTTTCGACATGTTTATAACTCAAATAAATACAGTATAACACTGGTGGCCAAGTTCGAATGCAAACTGCAAAGCCAAATCGCCGGAAACGATTGCATCAGCTAAATCCGCTTCAGCCAAAATAGCTGATATATAATGGATTAAAATAGTCCGCTATAAGCGAGGGTCTATTTTAAGCCAGTCTATAATATCCGAGGATTTTACATGCAATTATTTATAGAACCTTAAATATAGTCCATTATATACGGGTTTCCATTATAAGCAAGTTCATTATAAGTGGATTCCACTGTATTTCAAGTATTTTGAGAAATGACACTCCTAAAGAGAGTGCCGCATCTTAATTTACTTGCGAATAAGGCAAAGTAACTACTTAAGTCTGTCCTTTTCGCTACGTTGTAACTAATTGTTCTTATACCTGTAATATCAGAAACCTTTGCCAATTAAGTAATCAGTTGCTCTACATGATTAGTAAAATCTCAATAGTTTGTCCCAAAAATGTAATAATGCTGTATTTTTTATATATCACTTTATAAATTTATTGAACCATGGGAGTATTTAAAACTCATATTTTTTGTCTAATCGACATAAAAGATTAGTAATTGCTATCGCAATTTTTTGATTGCTTGTGTATCACTGCCAATTTTATAAGGAAAGTTTTTTTACCTATGGACGAAAGCATTTTTAGGCATTATATGATTTACCTAATAATTAGAAGCTTGAGTTTATATATTGATGTGTTTATGAATAAAGAACGATTTTTGTGATGATAATTTTTTGCAGAGTTTTAGCTCACAATGGCGAGATCAATACGTTACGAGGTAACGTGAATTTCATGAAAGCTAGAGAAGGAGTCATGAAAAATGACGATATCGGAGACCAACTCAAAACTTTGTATCCTGTTGTCGAGCCGAATCTCTCCGATTCGGGAAGTGCAGATTGTGTCCTGGAATTTTTGGTACATGTCGGTAACAGGAAATTGCCCGAGGTAAATATGAAGGGTTATTTATATTTTGTGTCAACTTGATGGTTATGCTAAGAATTCCTGAAATGCCCAACTATGTCGTGTTTTGCACATTGAGACTTCCCCTAACGAAGCATATAGTTTTTGTCTGTTTGTTTAAGATTTATTTATCATGTCTACATTCACACAATTACATTCTTCGAAAAAAAAATCTCAGCCGCCGGGCGCCGTCTAGGTAAACCGACCGGTTTGTTTATAAATTGGAGTTAAAAAACCGAAACTGACACATTCCTAAAGCAACAACGAGCTTGCCGATTTGATATTGGTTTTTTGTGAATGTCTTGATGATGCTTCTTGAGTGTATTCAGATAGTTTTCCTAGACGATTCCATCCCGTGCCGCGTAGGTTTGTTTATCTCGTGCAAATACCTTTTGTAAGAACATCGAAATGTGTAAAGTTGAGCAGTATTTATAAGCAACTTGTAACATGGCGGTTCTTGAAATTGTTCATTGAATAAACAGTGAGAACTTTTTGTTTTTCTCTCCTATTCTACCACGCTCTAGTTTAATTAATTTCAAACATAGTTGTTTGCGAAAAGGAAAGTCCGAACTTCCTGAACTCCCTGCCTAATGCAACATGTGTTTAATGAATTTATTTTATAAAAAAAATATAGCTTGAAATGCCTTCTGCATTATTTCATAGAAAAATATGGTGGTAAAATGCGGCATTTTCTTGTAGGCCGTAATGACTATGGTGCCTGAAGCTTGGCAAAACGACCCGACGATGTCCGAAGAAAAACGAGACTACTACCATTGGGCGGCTT
This sequence comes from Acanthoscelides obtectus, assembly GCA_963669975.1. Lineage (NCBI taxonomy): Eukaryota > Metazoa > Arthropoda > Insecta > Coleoptera > Chrysomelidae > Acanthoscelides > Acanthoscelides obtectus. Next base: position 31,872,087 of record CAVLJG010000007.1, on the reverse strand, counting down.
GTACCATGGAACCTTGGGATGGGCCGGCCTTAATCTCGTTCACCGATGGACGATTCATCGGAGCCATTTTGGATCGGAACGGTCTGAGGCCTTCCAGATTCTATATTACCAAAGATAACATGATGGTTATGGCTAGTGAGGTAAATTCATAGTTATTGATATCGCTTATTGACGTGTTCTATCAGAAAATACCAAATACAACTATAAGCCGTGTCTGCGCAAAAATAATGAACAATTTTCTTTAAAAGGAATATGGGACTGTTTTTGTAACTGTCAACTTCTGGACCTAACCAATTAGTCTACAGCACCAACTGGATCGACTGTTAGAGACACATTCAATCCTATCCACTCTACTATTCCTTTCTTCTTTAAAGCTGTTTGGTTCCCCTTCTGGTGGCGTTGATACTGGTTCGAATGCCGCCGGCGCCTATTTTTCCTTGCTCTCAAGTTTTTGTTTACTAAACATACTCGCTGTTGCTGATGCGCTCAACCGAAAAATCGTATACAGGTCACTGTCTTCACACGGTGGTACCATGGTAAGTGCCCACGAGACAGCAAGGTGAAACTAGAAAGCGATTGGAGATACCTTACCAATCCGGTTTGTTTCACTTGAACGCCGTCAGATGGAGCATCAAGCAACTTGAAAGAAGGCGAGAATAGTGGCGTGGGTAGGATTGAATTTAATATTGCACCCTGAAACTTGATTCGGAATGGAGGAGAATCCCTCATTTTTAAAATTGCAAATGTCACGGAAATTTATGAATTCTGTGTGCATATAATTTTCATAGCCAAATGTTTTGTTTGTCAGAGCCGCCAATCATTTTTTTATTTCTAAATTTATATTTGTACGTAATTCGAAAAATTATTTGTCTTGCGCGGCCTGAGTAATTTTACTTATATTTCAGGTTGGTGTATATGATGTGGACCCCTCGCAAGTAATTTTCAAAAGTCGTTTGAAACCAGGTAGAATGCTGTTGGTAGATACTCAAGAAAAAACCGTCATTCAAGACGTTGAATTGAAAAAAGAAATTGCAAGATCTCGACCTCATTCAGACTGGTTAAAAGAACAGGTAATCACTTGCTTATATTTATGTATCTGATAGCATTTTCAGTTTGGTTATTCGTATGTTACTACCAGGGTGAAAGTCATTAATATTCAAATCATGATTCAATTACATTCAATACCTCCGAGTATAAAAGTTGTTATGTGCAGCAAAAAAAGTAACTGATTCTTAATTCAGAAAATGTAGTTGATTCAGTATTATGGGTGATCTCCTGGTAATAATATGCCTATGTTATTGTGCCTGGTTACAAAATTTATCAAGTAACTTGTCAGACGTAAACCAGATCTAATGTGGATTGTATTGTTATTGTATCGAGTCTGTGAGTATAGTTGAAATATGGTTGAAATACATCATTTAATCAACATATATGGTATTGTCATAATGAGTAATCCGTTTTTTCTGTTTTGCATGACATGGGTGATCTTCAGATGGTGAGTTGTGTGAGCTTAAAGCCTAAGGATTTTGGAACTTGCATACGTAGATGTTACCATGTTTTCCTTTTTTCCTTCTTTGGTCTTTTTCTATAATGTTGCTATTATTGGGTTAATTTAATGGAATCTGGATTTTTAGTGTATATGATGAGATGGGATTACGGTTTCACTACTATAATGCAAGCAACAAAAGTATTAATGAGTTACAGAAAAGACTATTTAGCGCGAACCTTGCGATCAGGGTTGAAACTTGTGTTTTTTCTAACAAGAAAAACGGTTTGAAATAGTACTACAGTAACATACATTTAGCAGTGAAAAATACTCATATAAATACTTCTGGTATAATGTTTTTTTCATGCATAATAGATATGGTTATAAGTAAACCATGTCGATAATAACTGAAGTTGAACAACGAACAGTATCTATTTGATTCAATGAGACATTTTCCCGGCGCCAGTTTCAGTTATCAGCGATCCACAGGGGACCTTCTAGCTCACGTCACGCAATTGTGGAGTAAACTCATCCAGTCTTATGGTGGGGCTCATGTCGTTGTCCTTGACATCACGAAAGCGTTCGATCAGCTGTGACATGCTGCCCTCTTAAGCAAACTTCCATCCTATCGCCTCCCAGAAAAGCTTTGCAGATGGGCGGCTGACTTTCTCTCTGGCCGAAAGATATCCGTCGTAATTGACGGGTTCTCCTCTTCATCCCACAACGTCAACGCGGGAGTTCCCCAGGGATCGGTCTTGGCCCCGACACATATCAACGACCTCCTTTTCTGCACGATCAACCCAATCCACAACTTCGTTGATGTCAGCACTCTACATGCAGGAATTCAGTGTGACAAGCCGATCTCTGCGGCTGAGCTGAAAAAATAAGACTAGCGACGACTTCTTTACTGTCGAGGGACTTGGAGGTTATCACTGCTTGTAGACGGAACAACCTTGTACAGTTTAATGCTTCCAAAACACAGTACTCTACCTTGACGAACAAAAAGCGTCCCAGCGCTCATCCGGTTTCGATGGATGGCCGAGTTCTGCCAAAGAGCTATGGCACGAACACATCTCGTCAATAGCTGCAGCTGCTGGGAAAATGCTAGGCTATTTGTTTAGGGCTAAGAAGTACTTTTGTCCGCATGACCTTCTCACTCTATATAAGGCCCAGATAAGGCCTAGCCTCGACTATTGCTCACACGTTTGGGGTGCTGCCGCCCCGACTACATTATTTATGCTCGATGCTGTCCAGAGGAGGGCTGTCCGACTTATCGATGACTCTTCTCTAACAGTCTCGGGACTCTTTCGGACAAGGCGGGCCGTCGGCGATCTAGCTCTCTTCTACCGCTACACAAACGGGCTTTGCTCTTCAGAGCTCTTTTCCATGATGCCGCCGCGCGATGTGCCTGCCAGACTGACCCGCCTGACTTTGATCACCCATCCAAACCGTGTCGAACTTCGTACATCCCGAACTGACCGATACGACCGCTCCTTTGTCCTGAGGGTTTGTAGATAATTCTATTAACCTTAGGCAGCTCAAAAATCGGATCGGATTAACAAAATTATTTGGGAGCATCATAGCAGCCGCGGTGTCCCGGCATTTAGGCTTCTGCCTGCGCGGCTGCTTCGGTATATACAAAAATACAGTACTGAGCAAAACATGACAAGACCATGGCTCTCATGAAAATGTACTTCTCGATTGTATTATGAATCCAGATTTCATTTGAAACTATTTTCCGTTTCTCATAACCACATGGTAGCTTTTTTGTAGTTTTGTGCTAACTTCGAATTGTAGCACCTTTGATATCATATTCTCGATTCGAACTGTGTTTGTTCCATAGATCACCATTGAAGAACTCAGGAAGGCTCACCTTGATGCTGGTAATCCTACCAAACCAAAGTATGAATCAAGTGGACTTGCTGACAAAAGATTGGCTCTCTATGGATACTCTACCGAAACTATCCATATGCTGTTGATGCCGATGATTAACAACAAGTATGTATGATTAATAACATGAATTATGTTAAAAAAAATAATTAAAAAAAAACAGCAAACAAAGTTCTTCAGAAAGTCGAGAGCATTTTTGGATACAGTAAAAAAATTTTTAATGGAAAATTAAATGAGAAATGCTAAAAAAATGTTCATAAAATAGATATATCCAAAATCCCTACTATTATTTCCTAATGCACAAATAAAAATGCTTGCTGTTTTTCAATCAACATGTTTTTTAGACAGCCTTTATACGAGGGATGTCTTTTAAGTTTTGCATAGAAAAACATAGTAGGCCGCGCGGATCGATCGTCAGTACTGAATCTTAACCTCACCCTTTAGTAAACTCAAATTCAAAGTTTCACAACAATACGTGCAGTGTTCTCACTACCGTGAATTTTTAAGTGTCACCAAGTCATTAGAAAAATGGAACTCAACCGAGAACATTTTCGCGCCATAATTTATTACAACTTTCAGAGACAATTATCGTAACAAGAATGCCTTGCTGAGTTACTGTCTGTTGTCGGCAACGAAGCGCCACATCAGTCGATAATTTCCCGTTGGTATGGAGAATTCAAACGTGGACGGGTGAGTCTTAGCGACGATCCCAGGGTGGGTGCTGAATTGAAGATAGACATGTGACATATCGCGAGATTGAGGCGTCCTTGAAGATCTCAAAGACCTCAATTCAAAAAAATTTACATCAAGAATTAGGAGTAACACAATTAGTTTCTCGTTGGATACCCCACCTGTTGACTGAAGAGCAGAAAGCAGCCAGGGTTAATTGGTGTCAAAAAACGCTTGACCGTTTCAATTCCGGAAACTCAAAAAATGTGTACAGCATTTTTAGTGGTGATGAATAGTGGACCTACCGTTATGAACCAGAAAATAAACGTCAGTCGGCTGTTTGGGTGTTCCAAGGTGAAGAAAAGCCAACAAAAGTCATCCGTGCTCGAAGTGTTTCGAAAAAGATAGTCGCGACGTTTGTGTCAAAAGCGGGCCATATTGCAACAATTCCTCTTAATGAGCAAAGAACTGTTACTGCGGATTGGTATACCACTATTTGTATGCCAAAAGTCATCACCGAGCTTCGAAAAATCAACGCCGAAAGAAGAATCATCCTCCACCAAGACAATGCAAGCTCGCACACAGCCCAAAAAGCAAGGCAGTATTTAACGGAAGAAAACGTGGAATTATTGGACCATCCTCCATATAGTTCCGATCTAAGCCCTAAAGATTTCTTTACTTTCCCGAAAATTAAAAACAGACTGCGTGGTCAAAGGTTCCAGTCACCAGAAGAAGCAATTGACGCATTCAAAAATGCCGTTTTGGATCTGCCAGCAAACGAGTGGAATAAGTGCTTCGAAAATTGGTTCGAGCGCAAGCAGATGTGTATTATCTTCATGGAGAATGCTTCGAAAAACAATAAAGTCATTTAAAACTACCTACCGTGTTGTTTTATTTCCATATGCAAAACTTAAAAGACATCCCTCGTAAATGTCGGTTCAAAAGGGTATTATTAAGGATATAACAAGACAGAAAAGCCAACTTCATTCGTCAATCACTTGAATACCACGATAATCTTTAAATTGCTGTTGTCAGAGTGATACAGGCAGCTAACCAATTTAAACATTTTCCAGGAAAGAAGCCCTTGGAAGCATGGGTAACGACATTCCACTGGCTTGCCTTTCTGAATTTTCACCATTGCTTTACGAATACTTCAAGCAACTATTTGCACAGGTGACAAATCCTCCGATCGACCCATTCAGAGAAAAGGTTGTCATGTCCCTACAATGTCCAATTGGACCAGAGGACAATATTCTGCAGCCAAGTTCAAAACAGGTAATTTTACTAATAATCCAAAAGGCTGAACCTTCACCCCCCAGTGAAACAGTTGATTTCGTCCCAATATTAATTAAAACAAACGTTGATCAGCGTATTTCTCCAGATGCCCAATCCAGTTAAAATAGGAATTTGTACCGTAGCGCCGCACAGTGGTCTATTCTACGAAAACCTGGCAAATATTGAAATAACAAATTATCGGTAATTGATGAAAATGATTTCCTATTTTATAACTGAGATTTTAAACAATAAACTGGCGATGGAATCAGGACATTGCTTACACTACCTTTGCCATGGCAGATTATTAAACTTGAAGTTTTAGGAGTATCATACGATGCTACTTACTAAGGGTAAAATTGGAGGGTTTCTGTATCATTCGTAGTGTTGTGTGTTGAACATATTTGAACGTCTGGATCATAATGAAGAGAGTACGAACTTTCATTTGTTGTACTAGAAAACTGTCGTTCTTGGTGTTTTGGTGTAGAGCGTGAGTTGAACTGATAACTAATTATGCCGTCTTGAAGAGTAAAAAAAGTTTCAGCGTTAATGTGTTTTCTATCCCATCCCAATAAAGTCAAGAAAAAATAAGAACGATTTTGATAAAATCCAATTTTTCTCGACGCTCTTCAGAGATACTTGGCATTGCAAAACTTTCTAAGTGCCATTTTCTTAGTTACCCAAATGCACAACCTTGTCCTCAGCGACTTCGTACCTCTACATCCGGTAGATTGTTCGATCCTCAGATTCTATTCGACTTTTTATCTTTTATAGGTGCACCGATTATGGCTGAAAAACCCAGTGATCTCCATCGCCGATTTAGAGGTGATAAAACTAACAAAACACCGAAACTGGGCGGCACATGTGATAGACATAACTTTCCCAGCTTCGGAAGGTATTCCAGGCTTCCTGAACAAGCTAAAAAGCATATGTGAAGAGGCGAACAATGCTGCGAGGACGAATCAGATTATTATTTTGTCTGATAGGCATGCAGGGCCAGATAGAGTGCCTATAAGCATCCTTCTTGCCTTAGGTAAGTCACCTTATTATTTTATATGATTTTATAGATAATTTTACTGAAGATGTCCATATATTGTCTTCAGCTCTCTTTGCAGTCAGTTAGTATCTGTTCCATCTTCAATAGGGTTCGACTGTACGATGTACGTTTTAGGAAAAATGGAGGAAATGCGATGAGATTCACAAACCCCAACCAATAGAAAATTTACAGCATTTATGATGATAAAGTGTAGATTGTCATTAAAAAATGTCACATACCAAAAAAGTCTTGGCTGAAGCATTTTAAAGTATTAAGAATGTATTTTCAGCGTGCTCGTTTCTAGATTACTAATGGTCCAATATTTTTTTGGTCTAGGTGCAACCCATCATCACCTTATAGAGACCAGATCTAGAATGAAGGTGGCGCTAGTGTTGGAAACAGGAGAGGCTCGTGAGGTCCATCACATCTGCGTTTTGTTAGGTTATGGAGCTGATGCTATTTGTCCCTATCTAGCTCTAGAGTTGGCATCCAGTCTTCGTGATCAAGGTATACTTAGGGTTGTGACTGAAATATCTCGTGGCTGGAAATGTTGAAACAATTTCTAGTTGTTTGCAAAATTAGAGCAGAGATATAAGAGTTATGGATGATCAGTACAAATCATAGAAAACACGCCGATATTGAAAAATTGCGGAAAACATTTTTTCTATGTGCGCAAAATAACGTTTTATCGTTTGCAATATCGATATATTTTCATTTTTAATATTTTATTTCGAGACATTTTTGAAAATAAAAACAAAAAATCCAAAAATGGTTAAAGTAGAAGGTTTTTTCTTGTTACTTGCTACTTCACTTTTTTATCCATTTATTGTGGATGTAAATAGAGATACTAGAAATTAACGTAAATATAATGAAATGGCCTGATAGTCTAATCATTTTAGCAAATTTCCCCGAAATAATTGTAAAGCCTGGTCTTATTGGTGCAAGCTGTTCAAGGATGTTCTTAAAACATGGACGCATAAAATGGGTACACCAATTTTTGTGATGGCCGGAAAATAGTTGTTTTGGGGTAAACAATTGGAAATTTTCAAAAACTACTTGACCAATCTACTCCAATTTTGTTGTTATATAAGTATGATATCTACGAATTTGAAGAATTTCAAGTGTCTGCGTGAAACCATCGTCGCTTTACCAAGTGCCAATACCTGATGCAGTTTGCCTCGGTTTTCGGCGATAACTTTTTTGCTATCAGATCTTTTTACGTGTGGTCTCATTTTGTAAGTTTTATGAATACCTAAAAGTCTTATATGAAGAATTTTTTCGTTCCTGCCAACACTTGAATCCCACACGATTGAATCCCAAAAAACACGTTTTCTCGTCCTTTGTTGTCGAATAAAAAGTTTTCCCACAAAAATTGGAGTACCTATTTTATGCGTCCATGTTTCAAATCTTGAACAACTTGCAGTAATAAAACCATGCTTCACAATGATTTCGCAAACCAGAAGTATTTTCGTCTAATATGGTTAGACTATGAATCAAAATTTTTCGCGAATGTGATGGTACAAAGACCGACTTCCTTTTGTTGGCCTCATATATTTGAATTGAAGCAGTTATCCTAAAATATTCAAGAGACATTATGTAGAATCACCCTTAATGATGATTGGAATTTTTCCAGAATGCCAGCTACTTAGGTTATACTTTGAACCAAATCAACATACAGCACTGCATAATGTCTTATACAGTGTTTCAAAAAAACGTGCAACACTTCTAGAGCGTAAAGTAGATGAAAAAATAACACGAAAAGTTCGTGTAAACACGGGTCCTAAAAGGCCCGCTTACAGACTGTTGAAATTGTAATTTTGAAATAAAAAATATATCTTAGGTGTTTATTAAGTTGTGATTCAAAATTAAGGCCCGCTTACAGGCTGTTGAAATTGTAATTTTGAAATAAAAAATATATCTTAGGTGTTTATTAAGTTGTGATTCAAAATTTTGTACATGTAGTACAGACATCATAAGCATAGCATATTCGGGCCTCAGAAATTGAGAAATTTTGACCACTATAGAAGAAAAATAAAGTTATTTTCTACGCGACTGAATTTGCAACATTCAGTTTATTTTTGAATAAAGTATTCAATTTGACATGAAGCGCCTTTCTTGAGAAATTTTTATCAGATGACTTCTTTTTGAGAAAAGTTGGTAGAATGATTTGAGGTAAAATCGGTATACAAAACTTCAACCCGCTCTATTTTGAAAATACGCTGAAGTTGATGAAGCTTGACATTCAAAATTATATGTAGCAGCGTATAAATTTACAACACCCTGCATCTTGTTTATAGGAACTTTAATGTTATTCTGGTTGTACTATCTACCCTACAAATATTGCCTCGTTTTTCTGAAACACCCTGCATATTGGCCCTTCCCAACCCTAGGTATACTAGACACAACCCTTTCCGACGAGGCGATCTTCCAGAACTACGCGCAGGCCATGCAGACAGGCATCAGCAAAGTGATGGCCAAAATGGGCATTTCTACCCTACAATCCTACAAGGGCGCGCAGATTTTCGAGGCTGTAGGCCTGGCTGAGGACGTGATCGAAAAGGCATTTAAAGGGACACCATCGAGGATAGGAGGAGCTAACCTGGAGATGTTGGCAGCCGAAGCGTTCGAAAGACACAAGAATGCGTATAGACCTAGTCCTGATTCTTTAATTTTAAGGGACACCGGTATCTACCATTGGAGAGCTGGAGGGGAGAAGCATTTGAACGAACCGGCTAGTATTGCTGCCCTACAGGTGAGGACATTTCAAAACGTTTCGGACTCCCGCATTCCGAAGTACAGTGCTTTTCATGAAGCCGCAGCCCTTTTATTATTTTTTTAATGGTTCAAGTTACCAAGGTGAAATTGATGTATGAATACTTTATTTTTGAAGGAATACCACAGGAATGATGTCGCATAAGTGGCGTGGCATACTAGTAGCATCCCTATCCCACAAGCGACTTAAAACAACACCACACACAAATATTGGCATTTTTTTAAATTCTATACTACAATATTACAAATCATAATTATTTAACAAATAAATTAACGTATGCCACCAGAAGATACCCAAATCAGTTGGACGACTACACTCTTTAGTTGTCAGCGTTGCCACCTCTTCTACTCTTGCTGGAGGTTATGGGGTTTCCCTTTCCAGCGTTTGAAATTCCGAGAACACAAAATCATAGGAATAATTGCGGGGGAAGTTGAGCGGTGATCTTTCCTTGGGAGGCTGATAGCATGCTTTAGAAAATGAAATCTGTTTTTATTACTTCTAAGTCAACGTCCAAATACAGCTTCTTCTTAGTGAATACGTTAATCAATAGCAAAACAGTATTCTGCAATTTCAATAGCCTCATGCCAGATTAGCGGTGATGTGCCTTTGGATAATGACTCTTTGAGCAGGCAACAGTTGTATTGCTGGTGGAAGCATCCTTAAGTGCAAATGGCATTTTTGTAATGCTCTTAATGTAAATTTTCAGCACTACTCTACAGTCACTATTGGCTCTCTAGTACTCATGCAGGTTCTAATATTTTTGCCTGCAATAGTTCTGTGGACAATTTTTTTTTGTTTCTTAGTGGTATGTCAGCTAATTAGAATTGTGTCAGGCTGGCAGGTTTATTCATGGGCCACTTACAATTTAACTGGAGATCTAGAGTACACTCCATAGCCATTGCCATTATTAGATCCTCAAAAGAAAATTTTAATAACACGTTTCACAAACTAGTTATCATAGATAGCTTGTGGTAATATCACGGGGTCGATCAGAGATGAACTTTGGAGGAATGCTGCCAGTGTCAGTCTTCAGTCTTCTTCCACAAGTGACTTTTAACTATTTAACACTTGAACAAGGAGTTCATATATATGAATACTTATTATATAGAAATCATGAATATTTTATTGATAAATGCAATTACTATTTTCAGGAATCAGCTACTGGGAACAACAAAACAGCTTACCAGAAGTACATCGAGTCCACAATGCAATCTATAAGAAACTGTATGCTTCGGGGTAGACTAGACTTGAGGACTTTGGATCAACCTTTATCTTTGGATGAAATTGAACCTGCATCTGAAATCGTGAAGCGTTTTGCAACTGGAGCGATGAGTTTTGGCTCAATTAGCCTGGAGGCCCATCAGACTTTAGCTATGGCCATGAATAAAGCTGGAGGTAACTTTATTTTCTGTGGGATTGAAAAATGAATCGTTCTATAACAAACTGGTTTCCATTGCACACATTTGATATGTTCTGGGTGTTTTTTGATGGCTTGGCAGTTGCTTTGTTGTGAACGCAAAAACAACTAGAATACTGAATCGGATTGCCGTCGGGTTGATTCTTATAAGAATGGCGACTAAGTTATAATTTTCCATTGAATTTATTTTTTTCCATTTCAGGTAAAAGTAATACTGGTGAGGGTGGAGAAGACCCCGAAAGATATTTGGATCCACAAAGGAGATCTGCGATTAAGCAGGTGGCTTCTGGAAGATTTGGGGTGACTTCATCGTACTTAGCTCATTCAGATGACTTGCAAATTAAAATGGCGCAGGGTGCTAAGCCTGGAGAAGGTGGTGAATTACCAGGGTAAGTACCACTTATAAAAGTATAAAAATAAATAGAAAAATATTCCCAAGTCATGATAACTCATAAATGCAGCATTTAAAAAAGTTACAGAATTCTTAGATGGATCTACGTTTTTTGACTAAGATTTCTGTACGATTCTTTTTTGTAAATGTTAATGTATATTCTCGCATATAGCATACCTTTCTAGAGACTAGATAAGTCTGCGTTATGAATTTTTTGTATCAACGTTTGCACTAGAGAGTCGTAAATAAAATAAAAACGAACAATTTTAGGGCCAACCAATTGAAATTTTTCACCCAATCTAAAATTAATTTTCTGAATCAATTTAAAATTCCTGAATACGAGTTAAACAGAAACATGACATCCCTCCTTTTTGCTGTCTCCTCCCTTCCTTTGCTTTCTTCTTTGTTCCTTGATTTTGTATAGTGTCTGAGCGACTATCCTACAAAGATTTGAATCAAGAGCAAAGGTTCTACGGACCGCTTTGATAGGCTAATCGATAATAAAATTATCATTTTTAGTTTATTTTTATTTTTGCAGGTACATAGTAAAAAATTACAATTTTCTACGTGGTTATTTAAATATTTCAATGAATTCTGTTTCAGTTACAAAGTGTCAGCAGAAATTGCAAAAACGAGACACTCAGTTGCAGGTGTCGGTTTGATTTCTCCTCCACCGCACCACGATATCTACTCAATTGAAGACTTGGCTGAATTGATATATGATTTGAAATGCGCCAATCCGCAAGCCAGAATTTCCGTCAAATTGGTTTCTGAAGTTGGAGTAGGTAAGGCATCCTCGGATTATTTTTTAATAAAAAAATACATAATTCTTCAGGGTGTTTGTTGCATTTCTAAAACACACACCTCTGGACGGACACCACCCAGTCATTGTTGCCACTTACACTAATTTACTCTGTGTGATGTTTGGCTTTTACAGGGCATTACAAAGTATTGCCAGGAAAGTTGGTCGAGAGATTTCTCGTTTTATTATAGGGGTTTAAAACCTTATGTTTTGCAAAAATTGTTGGATTTTATGTTCGGTAAAACATGTTCCGCCTTACTATATTTGTTTTTTTTACTGACTGAATAATTTTTATTTCGAATACAGGACAAAATCATTATATTGTGCAAGCGTTTTCATCTTATGCTACTTTTTTGTCTGAAGGTGTTGTGGCATCTGGAGTCGCAAAGGGGAAAGCTGAACACATCGTCGTATCAGGACATGATGGTGGAACCGGTGCCAGTTCCTGGACAGGCATCAAAAGCGCTGGGCTTCCTTGGGAATTGGGAATAGCTGAGACGCATCAGGTCCTTGTACTTAATAACCTAAGATCCAGGATCGTTTTACAAGCTGACGGAAATATCAGAACAGGTAAGAAAACAAGTGAAAATTATTCAGGCCAAACTAGAATTGTTGAAAAAAAATGGAAATGTATTTTGCAGTATATTCATAAAATGTTTCAATATAAATAAGAACAAATGTATGACATTTGAATGATTGAATGCTTCAGTAAGTTTAAATAATGAACTGAAACATAAAACAGATCATTAAGTTTCAACTGGCAAAGATTTCCTGTATTATAAGAACAATTAGCTACAACGTAAAAGATCACAGTCTTAAGCAGTAGTAGATTATGATACATCATTCCCTTTTGGTGTTTCTGTTCTCAAATTTGCTCAAAGGTGCTTATGCTACAGACACAAACCATTAATTATATAACCAAAAGCAAACCTAGAGGTGCATGCAGGCCTTTATTTTTTAATCCTAACATTATGATTGTAGTATCATTCTTCATTTTAGAAACAGCAACTCTTGCTTTTAAAAATAAGTCTAAGGTTGACACATCAAATATAAATTACGATATTGGCCAGAAACAAGATTTTAAATTAATAGTTCCTATATCACCAGTAGCTAAGAATGGTTTGCTTTCCTAATGATATCAAAAGAATGAACAAATTAAAGATGTTCCCCTTAAAAATATTCTGATAAATAAACTATTTTAAACCTTTATGAGATCTACGACACATTTACATAAGATCCACATACGTAATTTTGTTATATTTTAGTTCCAAATTAGCTTTGACAATAAGAATCATAATACTCTTCAGGCAATAAAGCATCTTTATCTACAAATACAGTAATGGACAAAAGTATATAGACAAATTAATATTGTGCTGTATTCCTTTTTTAATTTGTTTTATTAATACACCAACCTGTATATATAATTCGTTATAGCATAATACTCACTTATACATAAATAAATTCATCAGACTCCCTTCAATAAAAAATTGATTAAATAAACTGGAACTATGAAGGACAAAAATATAAAGACAAAGCAAAACAATTATAGAAAAAAGAAGCAAAGTTCATTGAATTATAGAAAACCAACCATGTTTGTGTTAATATTTTGTAGCTTAACCATTATTATCAATCACCGACTGGCATCGTCTCGGTATAGATTGTAGTTTCTTGATATAAAATTCATCAATCTGAGACCAGATTTGAAGTGTGCTTCGGGTCACTATCAACTTATCCTTAATGCCATCAATTATATGTAAAGGTCCCATCCCAAACCCCGAAACGTAATGAACACCATCTGATCCAAGATATTGAACTTGGATTCGTCACTGAAACATACCCTCTTCCAGTCACAGATGCTCTAATCAAGACGCAACCGTGCAAATTGTAATCGGTCCTTACGGTTTTTCCTCGAGATTAGCGGCTTCTTTCTCGGGCGACGTGCAATTAACTTCAAATCATTTAATCTTCTACTTATAGTTTTCGTAGAAACACTGACAATTCCTTTTGTCTCTATTTCGGCTTTTATTTGTCTTGGGGTTTTAAACGGATCTTTGGACGAAATTACTTTTATTAATCTAACTGATCTAGCATTTAGTTTTCTAGGCCGACCACTTCTCTTAGAGGCTTCCAAGGTACCTTTCTGTTTATATCTGTTCAGTATTGCCCAAACTGCTTTACGCTTCAGCTTCAAATTTTTAGCGATGTCGACTTGACGTTGACCATCTTTGTATAACTCATTGAACTTAGTTTTCACATCGAAAGAAATTTCTGGACCACGCGGCATGGTCTTAAAATCACTGAACTTATTCCACAATACTTGATGAACACAAACTAATCCTCTTCTGACACGAAACTGTACTAAACTAATGTTGAAAAGAATTTGTCTACATATTTTTGTCCCTTATAAAAAAGTGCTTATATTCAGACTTGTATTGTGTTCATAGCAGATCATGTAAAAACAAGGAATTTCGTTTTTCTACTAATAACGCATTTGTTTATGGTGCAATGAAGTATGAATTCGTTTTCTAAAGGTATTTAGGTAAATGTTCATATTATATACTTTTGTCCATTACTGTATATCACTCGTCAAATATAGGTGAAATCTGACACTATGACATTAAACAATAACAACAAGTGATTTAATGCGGCGACCAAAAAATCATTTCAAGCTGCAATGTAGTTTACGCCAATACGACTACGGCTACTTATCTGCCCCTCGAGTTCCGTCCGATGCTGACTCTGAAAACTTTTGTGAATTCCTACTGTATTTTATCTCTTTCAAGACGGAAAATGTGTCTGTGGCTGGCCTAAGTACTGTGTCTACGAGGGTTAATGTAGAAGAATCGATGTTTTCATTCATGTGCAGTGATGTGAGTTATTTTTCTTTCAGGTTTTGACGTAGTGGTAGCTGCCCTCCTTGGAGCAGATGAAGTGGGTTTCAGTACAGCTCCTTTGATCGTAATGGGTTGCACAATGATGAGAAAATGTCACTTGAACACCTGTCCAGTCGGCATTGCCACTCAAGATCCTGTACTCAGGAAGAAATTCACAGGACAGCCTGAACATGTTATCAACTACTTGTTCATGCTGGCTGAAGAAGTTAGGGAGAATATGGCTAAACTGGGTGTAAGCATACTTTCTCATTTGCATTTCAGCATTCAAATAACATTTGCAAGTGCTTTCAGAACTCTTTTTCGTTTTGTTTCATCTGATTTAAATAAGACTAGCAAGACCAAAAACGCCCTTCTTACCGTACATCTGATAAGATAAGGATAGCATTAAGACACGTTGCGTAAAAAACTATCACCCTTTCGCGTCCAGAAGTATATGTTTATTATGAAATCATCTATTTTATATTTAAGATATATTGAACTAGTAGTAGTCCAGCAAACTAGCGAGCCTTTATGATATATCTGTAAATTAAGTGATGAGACTGGCAAGGCAGCGTTCGATCTGGCAACACTGGAGGCGCTGGGCTTGGAGCGGAGACCGTGGAACATGTGATCGGTGTTCGGTACAAGTTTGAACTCGCTCGAGTCGTTTGGTTTTCCGTAGCGATTTTTTGTGAAAGTGATTTCTATTGTGTTCTAAAAATGAGTAACATCAATTTCGGGCAACAGTGTGTTACCAGGTTTTACTTCATACTTGGGCACAGTGCAAGGGAAACTCAGCAGGCCTACGAAGATAATGTTTTATCAAGAGCGTAAGTTTTTCGGAATTTTCAGATTGAAGATGATCCACGAAGCGGAAGGCCCTCATCTTCAAGAACCGACAAAACTATCTTTCAGAATCCTGGATCTTGTACGTTCAGATCATCGACTGTCAGTCAGAATGATCGGGGAGAGTTGAATTTGACTCACACCACTGTTCGTCAGATCAATAACAACTGAGTGTTGCATCACAATAATGCTCCTTGTCAAACAACAATTTCGAAAAAACGAGTTTTTGACCAATAAAAACATTCATGTGGCCCCTCAGCCTCCTTATTCGCCCAACTTGAGTCCTTGTGACTTTTTCCTCTTTCCAGAGTAACCAGCTGAAGGCTATTCCAGTATCAGAGCTCTGTTATGAAGAGTGGAAGAACCGTCTCTAGCGCTGTATGGCCTTCAGAAGAAAGTTATTTTGAGAGTGGCAGTATAAAATTGTAATTATATTTGAATCAAAAGATTTTAAAAAACTCATCACTTAATTTATAGACCTCGCATGGCAAAAATGAAGGTACTTATTATTTTTGAACTATACATACCGAGAGAAAAATGAATTATGCCTTGTCAGCTTCAAATAAGTGAACAGCTAAAACCTCCCATTA